>CALNVZ010003426.1:29477104-29525883 GCA_940671915.1 Paracentrotus lividus | reverse complement strand
GAGAGAGAGAGAGAGAGGGAGAGATGGGAGCCCCCATAAAAGATTAAAATATATTTTCAATATGATACCTGAAAATATATGTCCAATACGGTTTGTTAACAGGGCAAAGAAATATTGATTTTGCCAGAAAAAAGTGGCGTAAATTTTGAAGATTGATTTTACCACAAAAAAAAGCTGTCATTTTTTACTTCTTATCAGAAATGTATCACTTTATTTGGAAAAGAATGTGTTCAAGTCAAAAGGCGTAGGCCTAATATAAAGTTTTATACCACAGTTGTCAGTTTAAAGATAATTGGGTAGGTACAAAGTAGATAAAGAACCAAAATATGAATTGATGAAGGTTTTATAGTTCTACAGTTAAAGGGTGAAGCCAGAACAACCTAAAAAAAAATAATTAAAAAAATATCTTAACGTTTGCCCAATATCATGAATATAACAAGTGGAAAATATAATATAAATGAGTCAAGCATTATCATGTTTTATCATAATTAGCTTATGTGGTTTAAATCTTGGATCTGTCAAGTGCATAGCTTTGATAAAGAAAACCAAAATGTTACAATTTCATGTGTTACAATTGCCCCGTACGTCTGTTATAATTGCCCCTGGACACGGGGCAATTGTAACACTCGACCTCTTGTTTTGAAATGGTAATAACCTCGAAATAACTTGTTGTACTTAACCCAAACCTATCCATATGTCAAGCTAAGATATGCATATTTCATTTTATTTAGTTTTAAGCAAGTATTTAGCTTTAATAAAGTTGATAGATCAAATTTGGAAAAAAACTGTTACAATTGTCCCTGGTCTCCCCTAGGGAAACTAAAATGTTGTGATGAACAAATACTTGGTTTGCTACTTGGTAACATAATTATTAAGTAGTGAATTAGTGTGTTATTACTCAACTAGGTCTATATTACAAGACTGCACTGCCCGGAATGTTGCATTATGGGTTAGGAATTGGGGCAGATTTAAGTAGTTGAGGACTTGAGGTGGTGGTAGACAAGGCAAGGTTCGTATTTGGCTTTAAATAGATCTTACCTGATGAAGCCATTCCATGAGCTGCTTCACAGCTTCCATGTATCTGTCTTTGTAATCAAACACCAAGAAACCCTGGATTGTCAGACGCTGCGCATTGATTGCTGGTTGAAGAATCCTCGCTGATCATGAATAAGACAAAAAAAAAAAAAAAAAAAAATACAACAAAAACTAATGCATTGTATAAAACACGTATTTTTGATACGGAAAACATAATCAAAATTACAGTTCTATCATTTTCTTTGCTGAGAAAGTAAATGATCGTTTGAACACTGTCAAAAAAAAAATTGCTGCAGCTTTTTACTATTATTTACTAATTATTGGCAACTCTGCTGCACAGTAAATATCAGCATATTTGTGCATAAGGATGGTTAGCCTATTACCCCAATGAGAGAGAGAGAGAGTAAACCTCCTGATTTTGGTTATGGGTGAAATATACTTTGAATAAAAGTCCATCCTTCACTGTTAAAACGCGGTTTTAAAAAAATGTTGGTTTAGGAGTAAACATTCTTGCTGAATATTTAAACACTGTTGTTTAAAACCGGAAAGCGAGGATTTTTAGCCTTAAACAAGACCTGTTTAAAGAATATTACACTGTATTAAACAGGTTTTTGTTTAAGTCCCAGACCGGACCGAGAAATGAAAACCCCAAATTACATATAAGACAGAAGCTAATATTTCTTCATAATACAACAATTCCCAATTTAAGCATTTTTATCTTCCATCTAAAAAGTATTTCATTAAAAATGTGATCGAACCTCAACCAGGCCATCCCTCCCAAGTACTCGAAAAAGTACCCCTATTATAATGGCGCGGCTGATGGCGTCAAAAAATGTTAACGGAATGCTACATGCTAAATGCTGAATGAATTTGCCCTTTCATTTCATAACAATAGAATTCTAGCACACATGGGGTCTATTGTTCTGACATAGCAATACAAACATGTTTTCTAAAGGCGAAACCCAATCATGCCTGGCCGTAGCATTCCCTTCTTTGACGTCATCAAAAGTGCCATTAAAATAGGGGTAACTTTTTGAGGGGAGGGATGGCCTGGTCGAGGTTCGATCACCTTTTTATGAATACAGTTATGAAATTTGAATTTATTTTGGGGGGTATTTATGTTATACGCCTACTTAGCTTTCAATCGATGTAAGGTTGTATTTACTCCGTCAACGGTCTTTAAAGGCCGAGGCAAATGTCACGTGATAGTCATGAGCCAATGGCATCACTCGTTACATGCAATGTAAAATATTTCAATCATGGCGAAGGACTTATGCCTCACACATTATATCAGTGTATGTACACATTGTTTGCTCATTGGATAGAGTGTCTGCCTTATAATCGAAAGGTCTTGAGTTCGATACCCGGCCGCGTTAACCAAAAGTTGGAGCGTTTTTATTTTTGGAGAGAAGCGTTAAACAATACTGTTGATATTTTAAACAACCATTAAACAACAGGTTGTTTAAACTTTTAAACAACAAGAGTGTTAAAGTTTTAAACAACTACAGGTTGTTTAATTTTTAAACAACGCTGTGCGATTCACCAGTTAACACGCAGTTGTTTAAGATTTTAAACAACTTGTTTTATTTTTTCTAACAGTGTTCCTTTGAATTTAGAAGCAAAGCGGGACTCCGTTCGATACCACTGCCCCCCCCCCAAAAAAAAAAAAAAAATTATATATATATATATATATAGTTGAGATCCGAATTGAAGATAAGAGAGGCCGTAGCAAGATTACTTGGTAAAAATCCTGCTACGGCCTCTCTTATCTTCAATTTGAATCTCAACTATATTTTAATTATGAAGGAGAGCCGCATACGAAAATCACCAAGTCTGCAAGTCTGATCACATATATGTAGCAATTAAAGAGCTTGCTTTCTGCCTCGCATGCTTATCTGACATGTCAGATGAAGGGAACTCACCTTTGGGTGGCTCTTTAGAGTTGTAGGCGCTGATAGATCCACAGACACAGACACGGCCTTTGAGGTTCATATTGTAGATCACAGTACTGGAAAACTCCCCTCCAATCTGAAATAAAAAGGGGAAAGTGTCATTATATATATATTCATTATTTAGAAATCAGTACCCACCAACAAAACATGATACATTAAATACCGGTCCATGTAACTCAAAAACACTTTAAACGATGCACCATATTCGACGGAGGAGAGTGAGAGATAGGGGTAAAATAATATAAACATGATCATAACTGAAAACGAGATGGGGGAGACAGACTAGTTAAGGTAAATATACATAAAACGGGTTTTTACAATAGAGAGGGGGCAGGGTGCCAAGTCTGAAATAAACACCCCGGCATATGAAATATTGACTACGCCATTAAATTTGTTTCGACTTTTTAAAACCATGCTTTGATATCGTAAAACCAATTCCTACTCTAATACATAACCTTCTAAATGTTTGATGGACAGACAATTAGAATTTCTATACAATGCACAAAACAATGAATAAAACTAATTTATAGTATGCACAATTTTACTTACGTTATCATAATAGCAGTCTACGCCCTCGGGGGCGGCCTCCTTGAGTGCCTTGTCCAAATCACCCATGGTCTTGTAGTTAATGGCGACATCATAGCCGATATCCTTCAGGTACTGAACCTTCTGCGGTGATCCGGCAAAACCAATTACTTTGCACCCCTATAATAAAAGTTAAAAATGATTTATGACTCAATAATAATATTCATTGTTTGCATTATTCTTTTATCAAAGTTTAATGCTAAATGTATGATTACATGATAGAGAGACTCTTGACGTAATTTTCATCAACGGATAATTTTGTGGGTAATTTCAGTCTATGTGTGTGCGTGTGTATGTGCGTGAGGATGTGTGTGTAAGAATGGGGTAGATTTGTGGGGGAGTGGGGTGCGTAAGAGAAAGAGAGAGAGAGAGAGAGAGAGAGAGAGAGAGAGAGGTGGAGGTGTGTGTGTGTGTGTGTGTGTGTGTGTTATTTTCTCTCTGGAAAAAGGAAGGGATGGGCTATTTTATATCAAATTTATTTTGGAACGTAGACATATATTTGAAAATAGATTCACAGGTATATTGCGTACTCACTTTCCAAAGAAAGAACAAGTTTGGCTGATTTGGGTGTTAACACAGGTCGTCCTATCGAAAGACGTGATTGAGGGTCGAACCCGATTTTAGGAGAATGCGGATTGGCAATCTGTATGTTTATATTATGTGTATAAACGGAAATAAATTGAATCTCTTCGATCTCCTGAATTTTAACGCTCGTCCAACTCCAATAGTCTTATGAAAGAGGGTGTTTTTACAAAAGATATATCATGGTGGTGGTAATGATGACCTTACCTTTATCTTGGCTATCTGACCCACTACAGCTCCCACGGCACCTGCTGCTCCACTCACAACCACTGTCTCTCCAGCTTTGGGACGGCACAATTCCAAGAAGGCGAAGTAAGCGGTAATCCTGCATATCAATAAAAAGTAATAAAAGTAACAAGTCCCATCATCGTTATAAGAACATTAATTTTGCTTCTTAAAAAATTGGGATTACGTTTAAAATATCCAAAACGACAAGTCATGTAATTCATTTCTTTCGGCCAGATCTTTGCCACGGAAAATAATTCAGATTAGAGGCGAAATAGTTGATTAATTTTTTTATGTCTCACTCGTCTTTAACCTATAACGGCATAATATCCCTCATCCGAATAAAGGGATTCAGCAAGTTTAAAATATCTATAGTATTTTCACATCAACGATGTGCTTAGTACATAAATTGTCAACTTGGTAAACATCTGGTATTTCTCTGAGCAGACATAAATATTATATTATTCCAAATTAAAAGCTAGTTTGTATCAAGCCAACATTCATTAAGAGAACAATATATATATTATATATACTTTTATCAGAGACAACACTTACCCAGGCATTCCCAACATGCCAAGCGCAAGAGACTTTGGCCAATCAGAAGACTTGAACGCTGGTACGGGAGTGACGTCACTTCCCTTGGCAACAGAATGGGTACACCATCCGCTTTGGGCCTGAACAAGTGTACCTACGGCCAGGTTCTTATCTCGACTCGCTATAACCCTGGAAGTCAATTTCAAAGCAGGTACAGCATTGCAAATTTGTTGATTTACATTACCAGTTTGTTTACAAAATTACATTACATGGAGTGTCTGATGATTTTCATTCATGAAATGAATATCTGTGTCTCATTTTCTAAATAATGATAATAAAATTAAATGCAAGCACCCCTAAATTTATTCTTCTTTTAATTTGAGTAATACATAGAAATCATACACTGTTGCTTATAAAGGTTTTATACTTTTTGTGTGCTCCGGCAACATATTTTTGCTTCGGCTTTGATTTCTTGAATTTTGTTTGTCCCGGCCGCTCTCCCTTTTTAGGACCTTGGCTATAGTTTGGACTTTTCCCCCAACCATTCCCGGGGAATGAAAAAAAAAAAAAGTTTGTCATATTTTTTTTTCCATTAAAAAAAAAAAATATCATTTTGGGGTTCCATTTTGTTTACCCGGCTGACCAAGGCACCCTCCGTCCTATCCCCGTGAACATGTCTGAAGTGTGGGGTTGTTATTGTTCTTTACGTTATATCATGGTTTAATGTCACAGGCTTTGGTTTCTTGTCTATGGTAGGGGTTGGTTTAAAAAGTGAGATCGGCGAAAAATTGTAAATTTTTATCCTACCTTTAAGGTAAAAACAAAGGAAATAAACGTCCAAAATATAGCACGAGTACGAAAAATGAAAGAGTATAGGCCAAAAAATTCTAAAAATCAAAGTTGGAGCAAAATGATATTGTTGGAGCATGACAAAACAAAAATAATAGTAATAATATCCAACCTTTACGAGCAATAGTGAATACGCCTTTAAATATGGCATGATTTATTGACCTAAACAGAAACAAACGCCCTTTCCACTCATTAATATGCGCTACGAGTATACATATATACATATACATGCAAACGACGTACAATATTTCTATAGTGTACTTTTTAAAGGACGTTATTCCTTTAGTCAGAATAAGACAAATTGGAAACACTTACTTCGCAACTTGTTCACCCATCATGATGTCTCCTTCCTTTATTGGAAATACTCTTAAATATATGGGGAAAATTGAAAAAAAAAAATGAAAAGATACATCAATGCTATATTTATGTATGATATAGAACATATGTTAAAACTTGCTTTGGTATACAGGGCGTCTGCAAAAAAAATAAAAAATACATTTTGACATTTTGACAAATGAATTTGATATGAATCTGATGGAAAATTAAATACGTATAAAAAGTTCAAAAGTAACTTTTATATGACACACACCAAAAAAAAAAACCTCAAAAAAAAAAAAAAGGAATTAAATGATAATAAATAAAAAAAATCAAGCATGAGTGGAGCACTGTTAGTAAGGGAACGAAGATAAGGTTACGCAGGACTTGCACAATTAATTTGGCTGGTTCTGGAATGGAGCAAAATTGTCAGATTGACAGAATCAGAGGCGCGGAGCGTTTTTGAAAGTGAAGGGGCTGAGCCGAAAGTGGGGGGGGGGGGGGGGGGGGGGGGGGCTGAACAGGCTAAAATGCACAAATCTATAGTCATTTTTGCGTTTTTGTACACGTTTGCTGACAAAAGTGGAAGCACCTAGCACCCCGGCTCCGAGGCCCCTGCAGATGAACGTTAGACATTAGAAAACACACTCCATAGCATATATAATCAAATTGAATTTAAAAGGACACTACATGGCCATTTAATGTACAAATGTTTGAATTCATAAGCCATAACATTCCCAGCAAAAACACATATTAAACATGTTTTATCATAAATCATCAGCCAAACGGCAATTTCTAAAGTGGATTATTTCCCCTATATATAATACTATGTTTATTTGACAGCCATTTCAAAAGTGTATTTTTTTAGACGCTCTTTGGTATAATGAAACATTCAGAAATATGGCATAGGGTTAGGGTGTATTTTTCCAGCGGTTCATTCCAGCGTTGCAAAATTCATTGCTTGTGTGTATAATATTGCACCTTAATTTTCGACTGATCAAAATATCGTTTTATTATAGCACAAAGTACTTTCAGAGACATCACGGTCCCGGAAGTCCCGCCGTTTATGTTTATTCATCCTTTTATCAGAATATTATGCATGCATTAATTTACTATTTTTCACTTATACACAAGCACACCCACACATACACACACCCTCATTCAGATACATATATTTTTAATTATTTGAAATGATGAATTCATAAATGAAATATATGAAAAATTAACTCAAATTCAATAATATCCCCCATAAAACAAGCACACTAACACACTCACACCTACACACACAAAAAACACTTCGAAATTCTTTTCATCTTTTTAAAATGAAAAATAGTCTCTGAATAACATATTCCCAGTTTATGCCGAGTCATCTAGCACGTTCAGAAAGCATGCACATGAAAATGAGTACATAGGTCAATCTCCATTCAACATTAATTTCTGCGTGATCGAAATGCAATGTAAATACATTTTGTTATCCAGGACTGGATTTCAGAGAGTGAGGATGTGTGTATGTGTGTGAGAGGTTACAGTGCGTAGGCGCAAACATCTCTTCATTTGCTTGGCAGGATTGGGGGGGGGGGCAAAAAAAAGACATTGTCAATTTAGATGACTTGCACAAAATAAGGATAAAAACATTTCATCATTCTTACTATTTTCTTACGTTCAAAATTGTCCATACTTTGAGATCTTGGTTGCAAAATGTGTAAGATCAACATTAGACCATTCTGAGAAAATCAAGTTTCTCCCATATAACAATACTGTTATAAAAAAGGGTTTTGGTAGCTATTTCTTTTTCCACATTTTGTTTGGAATTTCAACATACCTTTGGTGTCATCTTTAAAAGAAATTAAGTTCGATGAAAAATGGATCTAGCCTAACCCCTTTTACAAATGAAGTCTTTATTATATTTCATTTGTTTCTCAAGATCATTTAAAGGTCCAAGGGTAGAACATTGCGGCATTCTACAATAAATATTAGAAATAGGAGTTAATAGGCACTACTATATAGAGTGGAAATTTATATAATATCTTATTGAAAATTTTTAAACCACGTTAAAACGATTTTTTTTTATTCAAACGATTTTTATAGAAATCATTCAATTCAACAGTGTAAATAGCTTCCTTCAGGTCAATAAGTACAAAGACCATCGTTCATTGCTTTCCAAAAATATTCAGTGAATTTCAATAGCGAATTTGCAGTAGAGTGGTTTTGCCTTGATCCACATATTTCCTGTCAGAGGAAGATACAGTGGTAAGATCATAAGCGTGGCTTATATTTTCAATCTCCATTTATCTAGCAAGGTCAAATTACAGCTCGAATGTTTTTATATTGTCATCATTTTCATACATGAAATTATAAGGTTATCGTACTATAAAGACTTTCATAACTGCTTAGTTCCCGAGCGTGGGCTGGTCGGATGACTCGACAAAATCTTGATACACTATTTTTTAATATAATAACGTAAAGACTTATAATCGATAAAACAAGTTACAATCAACTTTATTTCGGTAGCCTCTTTAGAACTCAGGTACAGTCGTGAATTAGGTTAAGGGTATGATTAAGATTAGGGTTAAGGCTAGGGTCATGATTAAGATAATAAACTTTGGACCATCCTGTCCATAATGAGGCTAATAAATCGACATTTACTCGATCGTATGTTTTACATGTTTTAACTTCTAAAGTTTAAATTTATTGTCAGGCAGAATTGAAAGATTTCATTACCCCTGATACAAGCTCTTGTTATCTGCAGGTTCATATCTTAATGTACCCAGGTGAGTGTGAGCGGCTGAGGTGGTGTGAGTGTGTGTGTGTTTACCTCCCTCTCTCTCTCTCTGTCTCTGTCTCGCTGTCTCTCTCTCTCACACACACACGCACACACACACACACACACACACACACACGCACGCACTCACACACACACACACACACACACACACACACACACAAAATCCTCTCTTTGCTATAGAGGGAAACACCATTTGCAGTTCAAACAACATAATATATGATGAATCAACAATGATCGCTCTAATAATAAAAGCGAAGCCAATGACCTTTGAGCCTTGGCAAATACTAAAAAGTATGACTTGCACAAAATATGGAATCCAAGCGTACCATATCAGGGCTGGCGGAGCGTTTTCAAAAGTGAGGGGGCCCAAGTTTTAGAAGAAATTCATGCGAACATATGAGGCCCGAATAATAAGGATTTTTACAGGGCCGGGGGGGGGGGTCGAAATGCGAAAAAGTGCACCTTTGTGAACGAGCAGATTAATCAAGCGCGAAGTCAGGGGTCAGTATAATGAACTTTTTAGAGAAATTTGCGAGCGCGTAGCGCGAGCCGAAAATTTTTGGCTAATAATTACCTGAAGGTAGTGTATTCTATACACATTTCGATAATTACCATCCCATCTGAGACACATTTGCGTGCGCGAAGCTCGAGATGAAAATTTTGGCTTACAATGATGCAAAGGCCGTATATTTTATGCACATTTCCCCGAGGCTATTATGTATTTTTGTTTGAATTCTTTTACTAGATAACGATCACCTTCATTTTAATAAAAAATAAATTGCGAACGCGAGCAGAAAAATTTACATAATATTACATGTTTGGGACACCAGGGATCAGTCAATGTATCTTTTTTTTTAAAGAAAACTTTGCGAGCGCGAAGTGCGAGCCGAAAATTTTGGCTTTACGGACCGAAGGTATAGTATATTCTAGACATTATTTGAATTTGAATCCCATCGCTTCACTTTACGATGTCAGGAGTCAGTCTTTCTGAGAGAAATTTGAGCAGACCATATGCGAGCGCGAAGTCAGGAGTCAGTATAATAAACTTTTCTAGAGAAATTTGCGAGCGCAAAGCGCGAGCCGAAAATTTTGGCTTATAATGACCTGAAGGTAATGTGTTCTCAACACATTTTGAAAATTAATTGTCATCCCGTCTAAGAGAAATTTGCGAGCCCGAAACGCGAGATGAAATTTTTTACTTAATTAACTGAAGGTAGTGTGTTCTAGATTTTGGAAATTGACATCCATCACTTCACTTTGCGATGTCAGGAATCAGTCTTTCTGAGAGGATTTTGCGAGCGCGAAGCGCGAGCTGAAAATTTAGACTTATAACGACACAAATAAGGCCGTAGATTTCCCCCTCTTATGGTAGGCCTTTTTCTATTTGAATTCTGTTACTTATAGGTAACGATTACCTTCATTTTAACAAAAATAAATTGCTTGCGTGAAACGCGAGCAGAAAATTTAACACTTCATTACTTATTTAGGACGCCAGGGATCAGTCAATTGGTTTTTTAAAGAAACGTTTGCGATTGCGAAGCGCGAGCCAAAAATTTTGACTTATACTTAACTGAAGGTAATGTATTTTAGATTTTTGAACTTGAATGACATCCATCACTTCACTTTGCGACGTCAGGAATCAGTCTTTCTGAGAGGAATTTGCGAGCGCGAAGCGCGAGCTGAAAATTTTGGCTTATAATGACTCATAATAAGACCTATATTTTACCCACACATTTTCCATCTTATCTCTTTTTGTTTGAATTCTTCTATTGGTCAAGATCACCTCAATTCTAACAAAAATAAATTGCGAGGGCCAAGTGCAAACTGTAGAAAAATTTACATAACCATACTAATAAGGGATCAGTCAATGTGCCTTAATGAGAGAACCTTGCGAGCGCGATGCGCGAGCAGAAAAAAAAAATGGCTTATTATGAACCCCAAGGTTGTAAATTTTAAACACATTAATTTTTGCCTCTCCTTCCCTTTCTTCTTTTTCTTTCTTTTCCCTTTTCCCCCTTAGAAAATATAAAAATTTCTGGCAAAAAAGTGGGGGGGGGGGCCCGGCCCCCCAGGCCCCCCCCCCCCCGTCTCAGCCGGCCCTGCATATTGCATTCATTTTTCTCCCCTTTGCATGCGGGAAATCAATTGTCATAAGCTTCTTTAAAATTTGACAAATTGATTAAGCAAATGAACCAAAATATATATTTATATATGTACTTTTTTCTGGGGGTTACACTTATGGTTTTATATATATAAAGAATAAAGGCTAAAATGATCGCCCTGGAATTCCCGTATTTTCGCAAAATAAAACGATTGACGTTAATCTCGGGATTTATAAGGTGATTATTTTTTGCAGCTTCTTCCCTGTGTTGATGATGAATTACCATGATAATGATAACTAATTTATAAAAAAAGGAAGCATATTAATTATTGGGGCGATTCCATGCTGTGTCGTACGGGACATTTTGACAACATTTTACATCTTTTTTGGTATGAAAATAAAAGAATATTTTTTTGATTGATGGTGATCCTCAAGTAGTACATGAAGGGGCAAAATAACCAACACTTAACTTGGCTCGATTACACATCATTTACAGTTTAAATGGAAAATAGTAGTGTGTCGTACGGGACACAAAAATTAAAGAGAAAACAAAGAGACAAAAACAACAACAGTATGGAATCGCCCATTGGCAAAAAAAAAATAAAATTGTGCAACACCACATATATCACGACTCCATATGTGTCCATCTTTCCATACTACTGGAAGAGAAGTTATTAAGTTTGGTTTACGATCATCAAGAAAAACGAAATGTTTTGCTTCTAGAGCTTGTTTTATGAAATCATGTTATTTTTTTTTTGTTGTTGTTGTTTTTTTTTAACCTCCAGACCCGATATTGATCATTAGAAAATATAAAAATGGATATTTTTTTTTGTATACATAGAAAAAAAAAAATCAGCCATTAGGTCTCATTTTGGTTGGCTTTGATGTATCACGCCCTGGCTGTATCAGTGAAGTCGTCTGACTTAACCCAGAATTCCGTTATCTTACTCAGCTTCTTTTCTGGCACAATTTTCTCTGTGTTTTTTTTTCTCTTAAATTTTTCATTTATGTCAATCAGGTCTTGTCCCTTTCTTTCCCCACATTCTCTTTCTCTCTCCCACTTGTGCTGTAGAACCGACCTTCTAATTTTTACATGTGCGTGAACTATTGTATTAATTTATCAGTTTTAATGACGCACCTTCAATTAACTCAAGGAAATTCTCAAGAAGCTTTGCAACAAAAACTGTACCATTATATAGTTTCGTGAAACGACAAAACAAAGGGCATGTAGGTTATCGCTTATTTGTAAAAACAAGAAGATTTGAAGCGTTTATGCTTTGTAATTGTACATATAAAACAGTAAGGTGTGAAACTTAAATGATAATTCTCTCACCTCATATATGGGTCTACGGTGAGAAATACCGCCTCAAGGAGGACCTCTGAAAAATAAGGGTGAAAAGTACGGGTAATCTGATGCTGTGGTTTCATATAAGTAAAATATAGGCTACAACGAAACTATTGCATTAGAAAAAGATAAATGCATTCTTATAGGCATTTATCATTGTCAACTGTACGATTATGACATATGGAGTTTGGAGTAATTGATTCAGCCTTTCGAACCAAAGGTTCATTTGAATATTATGCTGTTAGGCCTTATATCTTTCCCGCATGAGGGTAATCGCTTGGTTTAAAATGGATCACCCTTATCCCTACATCATCATCATTATAATTAGTACGCTATCAGCTGAAGGCATATATTTAGGCCTACATCATATTTCGAGCAACATAATATTATCATCGCCATTGGTAATATAAGATGATTAATATGCTACGACTACTACTACTACTACTACTCCTACTACTACTACTACTACTACTACTACTACTCATACTACAACTACTACTACTACTACTACTACTACTACTACTACTACTACTACTACTACTACTACTACTAACACTACTACTTATTAATATACTGCTAATACCACTACTACTACTACTACTACTACTACTACTACTACTACTACTATATTATACTACTGATAGTAATACTACAAGAAAATCATTGCATACTATATATATATATTTGAAGTATTTTCTTCTCTTTTTAAAAACAGTACCACTTCAATTGAGATATGAAACATTGTAAAATCTAACCTCCATCCTTCGGCGCAGGAAGCTTAATGTTCTCCAGACGAAAATTCGAATCTTTCACCTCTCCATCGAATGCTTTGGCCAAAACGATTCGTTTTCCAGCAGTGCCAGCCATTTTGTTCACACGGTGTTCAAAACCCGAACTTAATATATAACCGCGACGGAAAGCGATCATCCAGTGAATGATTTGGCAACGATAAATTTCCACTTTTTATAGCAATTTCAGAATGCGACCAGGCACGTACCTCCTACTATTGTTATGATTGGTGGAGATCGTAGCTGACAAACAATACTTAGCCTGATCTCCAGGCTTCATGGAATATATTTGTGTTCTAACGTACGCAGGCATATCACTTTAAAAGATACGGGGCACGCGAACGTTTTATGAAGGAAAACTCCCCTTTCCCACCAGGATGATTTACCCTTTGGCATTTATGGACGATTTTTACATAATACAGCCGAATAATTTTCTAACGGTACGCTTGGTTGCGATTCTAGGACATCGCAAATTTATGGCTGTCATGTGCCATTGAAGGGACATTGTGTAGCTAAGAAGCAAATACAAAAATATTATATTGGACCAAATAAACAGGATGGTGTTAAATAATGCATGAGAATATAACTAGTGTCTGCACTTGTAGACTCATTTTTTGTTACGTGTCAGGGTGTCATAAAACGAAGAGACCCATAAGATAAAGGGCTTATAATTACATGCAACGTGATGAACTTCAAATTTATGTAAATATATGATAACATTGTCTGCACAGACCTTGATTTTTTTATTTCATTCTGGGGCATGTCGTACAATAATAATTTTGAGATAACTAATGTCAACATTTAAAGTGCTATATTTATGTCAGCTTTTAATACTCAAACATGTGCAATAGCTATACAGTACATCTCCAAAAATGACTGCCAATTAAAGTAAATACTGAGAAGAGGTTTGCATATAGATGTAGATAATTAAATGTCTCTTATATCACAGTGGAGGATCCAGAATATGAAAAGGGGGGGCGGGCGGTGGGAGCCGCAGAAACATCATTCGACTTTTAATATACAGTCCAAATAAGGGGTTTCTCATACTCAAAGGGCACTTGGATCCGCTACTGTATCATGTCACCAAAAAGTCGGACAATGTTGGATGCTTGACCCCAATTTTGTAAGAGACGTCATTGTGTCGCACGGGAATGGCTATGCACTGCGGGTATAAACCAAAAAAATTATAAATTGCTGATTGACTAATGAGTCAAATCATGTATGATATGGGATTTGCAGTAAATGCAAGGCTATTGAATGTAAGAGTTCTTTAGTGATCATGTATTGTATTGTTAATCACTATTTGGATATGGCTGTTGTTTTCAGAATACAGTTTGGTGTTGGTATTTTTTTTATTTTATTTTTTTTATAATTATTGTATAGAAGTGCCTTGGTAGGTAATTCCTTCCAAACCTAAATTCCATACTTTTTACAGTGCTTACTCAAGCATGAATTATTTCCAGATTTTTTGGTTTCGTGTGAATGTGGAGTCAATGACCATGTCATTTATAAATATCAACTATGATTTTTTTTTTGTTTGGCAGCCCTTTCGGTTACACCTTGTAATTCCGAAGGTTTGTTATTCCGAAGGTTCAATATTCCGAAGGTTCGTCATTCCGAAACACGTAAAATGCCTCTACCTCGATGTACGTTTATCCGAAAATAAAAAAGGGTTCGTTAATCCGAACATTTGTGGCGTTATTCCGAAGGTTCGTCATTCCGAAACCGAAATAGGGTTTCTTATTCCGAAGGTCCATCATTCCGAAAACAAAATATAGGGTTCGTTATTCCGGAGGTTCGTTATTCCGAAAACGAAATAGGGTTCGTTATTCCGAAAATGAAATAAACTTATTTTAGTAACAAAAACTGTGTTGTAATTAAAAAACAATAATGCAATAATAGTCTCAGCGGAGGATGATACATGTGTATTTTGGGGCCAAAGCATGTATTGCATCAAGAAGTGGCGTGGATCAAGCTTGATTTCGATTTTATCTGAGCAGTTGCTGCCTGAGTAAATGGATTAAGAATGTTGGGGAATGTACCGATAGATTTTTTTTTTTCAGGGGAGGGGTGTTATTATTGTACAGCTTCTGTTGTTAAATTTTGATTTTCGGAGAATTTGTTTCACAACATCAGCAACGGCGACTTCTACCGATAAAGAATTCGCTACTAAAAACGGGCCGTTATCACGCCATAACCAAATAACGATTTCGAAATCAATCTTTATCGGAAGATAAAGAAGTCGCCGCCGATTATGTTTCGAAAAAACTTTTCTATGAAATAAAGACGGTGTTGATATAATTGCGGAATTGATTATTTAGTCATGGGGTGATAAAGGCCCAAATTAATAGAGAAACTTATTATTAAGCGGAAGAACTCACCGCTGATAATGTTTCGAAATAACTTTTTCATAAAATAAAGATGAAGCGGATAAAATTGCGGAATTAATTATTTGGATATAGAGTGATAGCGGCCCGTTAAGTAGCGAATTCTTTATCGGTAAAAGTCGCCGTTGATAATGTTGTGAAACAAATTCTCCGAAAATCAAAATTTAACAGCAGAAGCTGTTAAATAATGACACCCCTCCCCTGAAAAAAAATCCCCCTTATCTGGAGGTTATTGACGGGTGACCAACACACAGTTCGTTTTCGGAATGACGAACCTTCGGAATAAGGAACCCTATCTCGTTTACAGAATGACGAACCTTCGGAATAAAGAACCTTCGGAATTACGAACCTTCGGAAGGGTATCCCGCCCTTTCAATATACAGCGCGTCCCCCCAAAAAATGTCCCTCTGATTGGGCGCTAAATAACTTCAATGACAAAGAATTATTGCCAATTCCATATGCATATTTTGAAAGCCCATATAATACTGCGATTCTTGTGAAAATTTCAAACGTTTCGCTTCATTGGTTTTGAATACACAGGCACATTTGTAAAAGTAATCACTTTTGGCCCATTCCAAGTTTGATGAAAAGGAATACATTACAAAAATGCCAGTCATTATTCTGTGCTTCACTTTTATTTCAGTTTAACAACTCTGATGTTCGTGTTTTTGTTTTCAAGGAGCAATTCCATATCTTATTGGCCATGAGACTAGACAAGTTTGCGATTTGAGTCTCGAGAGTCGTGGAGATGTCTCCCGAGTCTCCGGAGAAGTGTGTGGAAATTGAAATAAAAGTTTTAAAAATTAGTTTTTCCAGTCGTAGATGCAGTCAACCTGACATCGCCGATACTCTTTTGTCTACTAATGATACACAAAATCGGTGTCGACTAGTTTGCGACTCCGGTCTCTGTAGTCTTGAAGATGTCGCCGCGACGTCTTCTGGGTCTCCAGGGAGTCGCCTCAAAATTCAATTAAAAGATTGTGAAAAAATGCCAGACATATTTTTCCACCTTTTTATTACAAGTAAGCAAGGCTTTTTGCAAAGTCTTTTATTGCATTTTCGGGGCGACTCCCTGGAGACCCAGACGACATTGCGGCGACATCTTCAAGACTACAGAGACTGGAGTCGTAAACTAGTCGAGACCGATTTTGTGTATCACTAGTAGACAAAAGAGTATCGGCGATGTCAGGTTGACTGCATCTACGACTGGAAAATCTAATTTTTAAAACTTTTATTTCAATTTCCACACACTTCTCCGGAGACTCAGGAGACATCTCCACGACTCTCGAGATTCAAATCGCAAACTAGTCTAGACTCATGGCCAATAAGATATGGAATTGCTCCTTGAAAACAAAAGCATGAACATCAGAGTTGTTAAACTGAAATAAAAGTGAAGCACAGAATAATGAATGGCATTTTTTTAATGTATTCCTTTTCATCAAACTTGGGCCAAAAGTGACTACTCTTACAAAAGAGCCTGTGTATTCAAAACCAATGAAGCGAAACGTTTGAACTTTTCACAAGAATCGCAGTATTATGTGGGCTTTCAAAATATGCATATGGAATTGGCAATAATTATTTGTTATTGAAGTTATTTAGCACCCAATCAGAGGGACATTTTTTTTTGGGACACACTGTACATGTTTAAATTAGATGCACAGTATTGTGCAGATACATGTAGTCAACAACTGCTCATACCCTTAATCATCCCAGACATGTTTGCGTCCAATATGTTGACATAGTACAACAATGTTATCTTCAATTCATCGCTAGCGGTCTTTATTTGTTTTAATAATTGCTCATAAAGATCATGCTTAAAAATTATGACATTGCAAAAATTGGCAGCATAACAACGAATATTTACAGATTATAGTCAACAAGTGTGCATGTACGATATTATGTGAAGTTTTTCTGTCACTTCGTAGGCCCTTCTGTCCCTTACAAAAATGTCCTGTGGTAATTCCTGTGGTAACTGGTTTTACCACACAAATTACCACAGGAATACCTCATACCACAGGAATATGTGTGGTAATATACCATAGAGTCGTGTGGTAACGCGAATTGGTGCCTGTGGTATTCCTGTGGTACTAAAATTACCACACAAAATACGACAGGACTATCTTTTACCACAGGAAATGTGTGGTAATATACTTTAGATTCGTGTGGTATTCCTGTGGTAACCAAATTACCACACAAAATACCACAGGAATATCTCATACCACAGGAAGTGTGTGGTAATATAACATAGAGTCGTGTGGTAATGAAAATGGGTGTATGTTGTATTCCTGTGGTACCTAAATTACCACACAGAATACCACAGGAAGATCTCATACCACAAAAAATGTGTGGTAATATAAAATAGAGTTATGTGGTAATGATAATGGCTGTTTGTGGTATTCCTGTGGTACCCAGAGTACCACACAAAGTACCACATGAATATCTAAAACTACAGGAAATGTGTGGTAGTATAGGCCTACCATAGAATCGTGTGGTGATAAAAATGGGTACCTGTGGTGTTCCAGTGGTACCACAATTACCACAGAAAGTACAACAGGAATATTTCATATCACAGGAAATGTGAGGTATCATGGAGTCGTATGGGAATGAAAATGGGTGTCTGTGGTATTCCTGTATAGTACCTATATTAACACATAAAATACCACAGGACGATCTCATACAACAGGTAATGTGTTGTAATAACATAGAGAGTTGTGTGGTAATTAAAATGGGTGTCTGTGGTATTCCTGTCGTACCTAAATTACCACACAAATACCATAGGAAGATCTCATAGGCCTATATACCACAGGAAATGTGTGGTAACATAACACATAGATATGTGGTAATGATGATGGGTGTCTGTGGTATTCCTGTACAGTCTGTGTAAAAAAAATTTAAAAAATAAAAAATGGTACAGTCCGGAAAAAAAACAAACATTTAGGCATCAAATAATCTCAAATAATGTGTGAATGTGGTACCATCTTAAAGCCAAAAGATTCTGATCTCACTGATGCATTTTGTTTTGTATAATTTGCTTTTGTAAAACAAAAGTTATCCTAATTTTTGTGCAGCGATGAGCTAATCGAAATAGCACACATCTTTTGTCTCGGTGCGCTGCTATTATATGCGAAACCCACAGAGAAACATGCGCAATAAGAACATTTTTTCTTGATTATAGCAAACTTATCATATCTCAAGATCTACAGCACCAAATGGGATGGAATAAATTGCAGAAGAAAGCCTGATTTTCCTAGCTTATTAAAATATCACACACTTTAAGAATGTGATTAATTTTCATACACAAAATTTTTTTTTTTCCAATTGTACCATTTTATTTGACACAGACTGTAGTACTTACCTATATTACCACGTAAAATACCACAGAAAGATCTCATACCACAGGAAATATGTGGTAACATTATATATATTCATGTATTAATCAACAAAAATACCAGAGCAGAACACCCACGTCAGTATCACACATGAGTACCACACATCACCACATAGTACCTACCACATACTGATACCACATGAATGTATAACAGGAATATACCGCAATATGTGTAGGTGTGTGTGTGTAAGGGTATGTGTGTGTGTGTATGTGTGTGTGTGTGTGTGAAGGGTAGTCATACCACAGGAAATATGTAGTAATATACGAGAGTCGTGTGGTAATACCACAGGAATACCACACACTTGTTACCACAGGATCAAAATACCACATATAATTTGTGTATGTGTGTGTGTGTGTGTGTGCGTGTGTGTTCGTGCGTGCGTGTGTGTGTATGTGGATGTATGTGCATGAGTGTGACATTAGTTCTTAAACAATATTTTGGTTAGTTTCTCTTGTGGTCTAAGGATTCTCTTTTATATGCCTACTAGATTTACAGGAAGGAACATTAGACGAAACGGGAATTAATTAGACCAAATGGTAATGTGACCAACTGATTGTAGACAAACAACCAAGAGGGCTTAGACGCAAATGGGCATTTGTCCAAAGTGGATTTACACCAAGTGTTAGTTTCCTGCTGAAGTGTAGGAAGTCGTGTGGTATTCCTGTGGTATTTTCATGTGGTATTATGGTAATTAGCTCATTTGCATAAAATGATTTGGTATGACAAATCAGTAATTTTGTGAACCTTACCTTAATAACAGTAATTCAGTGCATATTGATATATTTTCTTTTAGGGAAATGTATTTTCCTAAACACAGAGTAACATCAGAGAGCGATAATTATGAAAATTTGCATTATTATCAAGAAATATAGAAATAACACACTGTGAAAAAACATATTTTTGGAAAATATTGGTATATATATCAGCGTGTGTATTTCTTAGTGTATGCGGTATTCCTGTGTAACGGCGTGTGGTATCCTGTGGTAAGGCGTGTAGGTAATCTGTGGTAACGGCGTGTGGTAATCGCTGTGGTAACTTAGCGTGTGGTAATCCTGTGTATTGGTATGTACTAATCCTGTGGTAACTTTGTGGGTAATGGGTGTGTGGTAATATATTTTTTTACCCACACGAATTTTGTGTGGGTAATTGTCCCCAATTTTACCACAGGATTCGTGTGGTAATTCATTGTGGTATATGTCCACAATTTTACCACAGGATTCGTGTGGTAATCATGTGGTAATGTCCCAATTTTTACCACAGGATTCGTGTGGTAATCCATGTGGTAATGTCCAATTTACCACAGGATCGTGTGGTAATTATGTGGTAATGTCCCAATTTTACCACAGGATTCGTGTGGTAATTCATGTGGTAATGTCCCAATTTTACCACAGGATTCGTGTGGTAATTATGTGGTAAACTGTCCCAATTTTACCACAGGATTCGTGTGGTAATCCATGTGGTAATGTCCCAATTTTACCCAGATTCCAGTGTGGTAATTCTATGGTGGTAAAATGTGCCCAATTTGTACCGACAGGATTCGTGTGGTAATTTATGTGGTAAATGTCCCAATTTTACCACAGGATTCGTGTGGTAAATATGTCCCAATTTTACCACAGGATTCGTGTAGTAAAATGTCCTGTGGTAATTACCACAGGATAACCACAGGACATTACCACAGGATTACCACAGGACATTTTTGTAAGGGGTGTGTGACTTGCAATATTAATATTAAAAAGAAAAATTGCTGATTGACTTATGAGTCAAATCATGTATGATATGGGATTTGCAGTAAATGCATGGCTATTGAATGTAAGAGTTCTTTAGTGATCATGTATTGTATTATTAATCACAATTTGGATATGGCTGTTGTTTTCAGAATACAGTTTGGTGTTGGTATTTGTTTTAAATAATTGTATAGAAGTGCTTCTGGTAGGTAATTCATTCGCAACCTAATTTCCATACTTTTTACAGTGCTCACTCAAGCATGAATTATTTTCCGAGTTTTGTCTCACGTGAAAGTGGAGTCAATGACCATGTTATTTATAAATATCATTGTTTCTCCCCAGAATCATAGTTATTTTCTTTTGTTTGGCAGCCCTTTCAATATACATGTTTAACCCTCATAAGACTGGGGTGTTTTGGTAGCTGTCAAGACTGGGGGATGTATGATGCCCCCCCCCCCCCAAGATCTCGGCTGCCGATCGCGCGACCGCGCTGAAAATGATGGTGGTGTGCCATGTAATCTACAAGACTGTGCTGTTAATTTTTTCGATTTTTTTTTCAGTATGTAACTCGAGGGCCCAGGAGGCCGAGGGTCCACGAGGCCTCTTTTCTTTGTGAAATTTTGAAACTTTAATTTTAAGTATTTTCCTTATTTTTACTGTTCGTTACAAATGTATTTCTTTTTCTTAAAAAAGGGCGTTTGAGCAGTATATTGCAAAATACAACACGAAAAAAAAATCGGCCTCGTAAGCCCTCCCCACATTAAAGGCCTTAGTTATGGTCGTTTAGAACCCAATAAAGCTTATTTCGCGCTTCTTATTGAATAAAGTTGGGCGAAAATCGTACAAGCATCGGGCCTTATTCCCTTCTCTTTCTTTCCTTTTCTTCTGTTCTTTTACTTTTTCTTTCTTTCTCCCCTTTTCTCCTCCCCCTTTCTTTTTTTTTTTGGGGGGGGGGGCTGGATCCGCGCCTGTTACCATCCCAGATATGTTTGCGTTCAATATGCTGACATAGTACAACAATGTTATCTTCAATTCATCGCTAGCGGTCTTTATTTGTTTTAATAATTGGTCATAAAGATCATGTTTAAAAATTATGACATTGCAAAAATTGGCAGCATAACAACGAGTATTATTTTGCAGACGATAGTCAACAAGTGTGCAAGTTTTTCTGTCACTTGGTAGGCCCTTCTGTGTGTGACTTGCAATATTAATGTAAAAAGAAAAGTTCATATTAGATATATATATATATATATATATATATATATATATATACAGTGGTGGCCAAAATTATTAGAACACCAAGCATATTTAAATGATATTAGTAATTTTCACTCAGTTGACCATTTAAATACCTTAAAAATGGTTGGAATGTCTCCGAATATCATCAATATGCTTTAAAAACTAAATAACAAAGCCATGCGTTGGGAACTCGCCCCCAAGGCGCCCTCTTTTATGTAACACCACCAATTGAAAAATCTAAAAATCTTGCCCCTTTCAGGATCAAAGTGTCATAACGTAAAACATTTTAAGCCTCTCCCTACAAAAGTATATATATTCTGAAAGGAAATTTCCTGAGGATGTCAAAAATGGCATTCATAACAACACAGGGTGAAGTAGTTACATCTTAAGTGGGGATTTTTAAATTATTTTAGAAGGGCCCCAAATTTTTAATTTAGTGCCCCTATATAAGTCCCCGTTCCAATGACCCTTAATATTTCAACATATTTCAATTGCTCATGAAATTTCCTTTTAAAAAATATACATTTACAGGGAGTTTCTTCATTAAGTGAAAAAATAGTCTTAAATTTCAATGGGCATGGTTATTTTGGTCATCTCACCACCAAGGGTGGGGGCGAATCCACCCTCCCTATTTGACCAAATTTTCTGAAACTTAGCATGTATTTGAGGTATATTAGAACAAATAAGCCTGCTAAGTTTCATACTTTTACCTAAAATCCTTTTTGAGCAATCGGCATATGTAATTGGCATTTTACTTTTTTGCATTTGGACTACGTGTTTAACACACCAGTCTATGGGGGAAACCAAAAGCGCATAGCGCAACTATTTTTAATGCTGCGCATTACCAGATGGTCGAAACTATATAAATTTGGTATCAACATATACGTAAGACCCTATGCTAAAAAGTCATGAAGGCTCATGGCACACAAAAGATATCTGTAATTTCGGCAAATGAACTAGGGCATTGATAATCCTATAGACTTTGTGTAGGTTCAGGAGTTCTAATAATGTTGGCCACCACTGTATATACAGTCTGTGTGTAAAAGAATGGTACAGTCGGAAAATTTTTTTTTAGTGTAAAATATTTTCAAATAATGTGTGTATGTGGTACCAAAATAAAGCCAAATAAATTTCCTTTCTGATGCGCTTTGTGCAGTATAATTTGCTTACGTAAAGCAAAAGTTATGCTAAATTTTGTGCGACGAGGAGCAAATCGAAATTGAACACTTTATGGCCATTATGCGAAACCTATACAAAAAGGCATGGGGCGGCGTGCGAAAAATTGATTTTTCTTGATTGTAGAAAACTATTCGTATTTCAAAAATTACAACACCAAATTTGATGAAAAAATTGCAGGTGAAAGTCTGATCTTCCTGCTTTATTAAAATACCAAACAATAGCAAGCTGTGATTAATCTTTATACTTAAAAAAAATGTTTTCCACTTGTGCCATTTTATTTGACACAGACTGTATATATATTTATATATATATTATGAACACGAGATATCATTGTTCTCTCTAGATAATATTATATGTATTAAGCTTAACCATACAGACTTGGGGGGGGGGGGGGGGTGGGGGCCTTTAGCTCCCAAGCCATAATTGGCGATAATTCCGCAACGTGAAAGTTTTGCGTCGTGTCGTCTCATGACTTTTTTATTTCAAGTCTTGCGCAACCTTTAAGACCAAATTTGCGACGCCCGGGTACGCGGTTCAGAAATTTGCGCAACATTTTGTAAGCACACGTCTAACACGAAACTGCTCAAAAAACGTGATTTTATGTACAAATCCATTGCAAATTATGTTTCTAGCCAAAATTCATATCTGTATAATTATTTTTATTTTCATTTCTCTTATAACATCCTTCTCTAAAATTCTTGAAAAACTTATCTACCCGAGAACTGTAAAGTTTCTCAACATTAAGAAGGTTTTTTCAAACTTTCAATTTGATTTCCGTGAGAAACACACGAGCACACATGCTGTACTACACTTTACCAATAAAATTTCTAATGCTCTGGACAACCATATGCACACAATTGGAATATTTCTGGATTACTCTAAGGCGTTCGATACGGTTGACCATAATATTTTATTATGTATAGCCCACTATGGGGTAAGGGGTACAGCTTTAAATTAGTTCTGGAGGTACTTAGGGAACATATAGCAATTTGTATCGATTAATTGAGCTGTGGAGTCCCACAAGGATCTCTGCTTGGTTCTCTATTATTTATTCTTTACAAAAATGATTTTCAATATTTTTTCCGATGTGTTATCCTTTATTTTGTTTGCCGATGATTTCAGTATCATTTTATGCCAAACAAATCGGGAAGTCCTCTTGCAAATGATTAATTCAGAATTAAGTAATGTCACTTGCTCGATCCATGCAAACAAATTCTCGCTACGTCTAAAAAAAAAAAAAGAGGACAAATTACATGTTATACAGCAATTCGATCAAGGTGTTGCCATGCAGGTGACACTACTTTCAATGGTGTTTAATGGACAGGGTAATATCAACTGAATTTCTAGGTCTTTATATTGATAAAGAATTAAAATGGAAAACTCATGTCAGTAATCTATGCAAAACATTATCTAGGAATACTGGCGTCATTTACAGGTTAAAGTCGGTTCTGCCTCAAAGTATATTACGTATTCTGTATTCAACTTTCATTCTACCTTTTATTATTTAGGATGTGCTTGCTTAGGGCAGGTCCCTAAAAACTTTGTTAGAGAACGTATTATTGGTTCAAAAGAGGGTAATAACAATAATATGTTATGTTGATTTTCGTGCTCACACAAATCCCCTGTTTAATCATCATAGAATATTGAAGGTAGAAGATAGTTATCATATACATTTGGCATCCTTAATGTATGCTTTCAACTCGGGTTTTCTGCCGGTAGCACTAGCCAAGGTTTTCAAGAGAAAAAACAAACAAATTCACTCTTACTCCACTAGACGTGCTACTGCACTCCACTTACCCCATGCAAGGACTATCTTCGCTCTCAATACTCTAGCCAGCACTGGTTTTGGAATGCTCTTGACTCGAGCATTATTGATTCTGTCTGCATATCTGTCAAACGTAAACTAAGTCTGTACTTATGGAGTGATTATATAGTTGGCTCATGAACTGATCATGTTATGTATCTCACTATAATCCATTCCTCCATTTTACATGTTGTATTCTACAACTTACCTTTCTTCTTTCTTCCTTCTCTCTCTTCTCGCCTACAGAAAAAAAAAAAAAAACCCCGCAATTTTATTCTCATCTTTGCTTCTCTCACTTCCAATTCCTCTCTCTGTCTTCTGTATATAGTTCTTCCTCTCTACACACCTTTCAATACATAAATTAAGGGCTCCAATCACAAGCTCTGCTTTTCAGGGGTGCTAAACCTCTCATTCATAATATTGTACAAGTATGTGATTTTAATGTTATCTTGATGCTATAATGCTCTTTGTATAATTGTTTTAAATGAATTGAACTTGATTTTGAACATTTAATGATCTACTGCCAAATTCAAATTTCATGCAGAAATTAGCCTAATCAATTAATTCAAAATAAATTTGAATAATTTTTGAACAATCAAATATACAATTCTGTAAATTACGTCATGGGTCATGCGTGTGTCGATTTTCGTCGCGATCACGCGATCAAAAGATCTAAAGGGGGGACCCTTTAACCTTACAGTCTATCTGGCCTCCAAAATACCCCAGTCTAATTGGGGTTAATACTTTTTCTCTTCCCTATGTATGAATATATTCAGCATTGTTGTGCTGTAGAAGGCTTTTCGTAAAATAAGCCCGAAAACTTAACTTTTAAAATAGGATGCCCAATATGACAAGCAAAGCTACTTGTGATTACAGCAATGATAAATGTATAAAATGTGATTTTTTTTTTCACGGACACACTGCAGGTAATATAATCGGTCTTTCCATAACCTCGCCCTAATGTGCTTAAAATTATATGTAATTTCCCCTTACCCGACTTTCTCAGATCTTTTGCTTATGGTAAAGGTATTTTGAAATCCCCGAATTTCAAATAAGCCTAATTCACTACGTCTATATAGGTACCCACGAAGCAGGTTTCCATTAAAGGCATTTATTCCTCTTCTACATAACGCAAATCATATCAGTCCTGAATCGTCTTAGTATGTTGCAAGTTTCCCTATAGGAATATTTATTTCAGATTAAATACACCATCGAATTAAAAAAATATAGATCTGTATAAAAAGAAATGAAAGACAGAGAAGCAGCATTTATATAGAACAATTTCTCTAGATATTGCATATATTACACTTTGTTCGTGCTGATCACTATTTGGAAATAGATTTAAATCGTCCAAACCCTCCTCAGAAGTACAGATCTTTGATTTTGCATACCTGGCCTACATTACAATCTTTAAAAATTTGTTACACATGGCATATTTGCCCAATGTAAAGCTTAAAAACCGGAAAATAAGAACCAATATAGTTAATGCAGTCAAGGTCCAGGTTTTCTCTTGGACGACTTGGTTTTCGAACCTTGATGTGTAGTGTTTACCTAAAATATCTGCGTTCTTCATGAAATTATGTAAATTCATAATACTATCATAAATTATAGTGTTTAAAATATTTTGGGAACCCAAAGATTAATACTGGAGAATAGTGCTTTTAAAAACAACCATCTGATCTCAAAATCCTGACTCAGCCTCAGTTTTTGTACATTTAATATTGTATTACTGTTTCGGGAAAAGCATTTTATTGTATACAGCCTACGTAATATATTAAACTCGGAAGTGTCAAAACAAAACTTTTTAAAGTAGATATATAAAAGTTTTTCAATTTAACAAGAATACATTTTTGAAAGACAGTGAATACACACTCTAAAAAAATGAGTAAAATCTTACCCAATATTGAGCAAAAAGGTAACTCGCGTGAAATTGAGTAAAAATATTACTCATGCGTTGAGCTAAATGTTACTGACTAAAAAAATATTACTCATGCGGTTGAGCTAAATGTTACTCAGAAAAGAGTAACTTTTAGTCATCTATGTATCATTCCTAATCCTAGCTTTGAAAGGAGTAAACCATTAACCATTAGTTTACTCATTTTCTTGCGAGTTACCTTTTGACTCTGTTAAGAGTAAACAAAATTTACTCCGTTGGGAGTAAAGCATTAGTTTACTCCGTTGGGAGTAAAGCATTAGTTTACTCATTTTCTTGCGAGTTACCTTTTTTTTTTTTTTACAGTGCATGGTGTAACAAATATACAGAGGAATACAAATTGGGGGCGGGGGTAAACCTGGAAGTACTGTTTCAATATGAAATCAATGAAGGTGAGGTAAATTTCACACTCTATAAATGTAAATGATTGTCAAACGTCTTTTACGATTGGAAATTACAATCAATAATATTATTTCAGGAAAGCAACTCATTAATATCACATAAATGTAGTTATCAAAACTGGAAGTACTGTTTTAATATGAAATCAACGAAGGTGGCTAAATAAGCGCTTAAATGTAAATGATTGTCAAACGTCATTTACAATTGGAAATTACAGTCAATAATATTATTTCAGAAAAGCAACTCATTGATATCACATACATGTGTTATAAAAAATACTTTCGTTTTATGTTTATAACTTCTGGTTTATTTAAGGATGTTTGCTAATGTCGAAACAAAGCAGCCTTGTGGGTATACCAGGCTTTAAATACAACTAACAATCCATCGATTAAACAATCAAAATATGTATAAGGTATGTGTTTTTAAGCAAAAGTATCAATATATCCAATACATTCTACGAAGCATAAGCAATATAATATAATATGTTTTGTCCATACTAACTTGGCATCTTTTGGCCTAAAAAGCAATATCTTTTTTTGTAAACTCTTAATATGGAAGCAATAGAATATAAAATAATAATTTCCAGTCTATACACGTGAACTTGAATATTATACTAACAACATTCATAATAATAATTATAAGAAATAAGAATAATATGAATTTTTGCTCCTTAGATAGCGTCTACGATAAGAGGATAACAATAAAATCTACTATAAGATAGTTCCATCGTCATGATTCGTTTCTGTCAGTAGGATCCACGTAAATTAATAATGAATTGGATTACGTTCCACTGGATTGCTCTGTAAAAATAGATTAATAAAATATCAATAATTAATGCAAACATAATTTCAACCTAACAAATGTGTGTCAATCAGAAATATCAAAGTTTCAATAATTATTCATAGCAGCATTTTGTTTGGTTTCTGTTGATTTAGTTCTTTTTGGAAAAAAGCTCTTGCATATAGGCCTATTTTCCATTTCCCCCTCATTGTTAAAGTAATCAATGCGTAAAAGTCTAATTTTGACACAAACAAATAAAAAAAAACTACGTAATTTTTATATCAAGGATCGTTTTCATTAACTAAATTTACAGTGTTTAGTCTATTATAATTCCCTCTAAAAGGGAATTATTAAAAAATGCTCATAAAAATTGTAAAAATCTGTTATCCTTTCCAACAATCTCAACTAGGAGTTTCACCATGTTTGCACAAATCATGATAAAAAAGGTTCTTGACATTTTAAAATCAAGTTCATTATTTTTCTTTATCATCCAAAGCAGAATACGAGAAGCTGACTTTTGGTTAGATTTCATCATAATTGCTGTTGCATCCTTTTCAAAATAACATTGATCGAAAAAGCAATGGCAAGATGAATTTTACTGTGCCATATACTTACGGTTTCACTCCCGTCCACCACATACGGGGTCCTGAAATTGTCACGGCCACGACGCTGTTTTAAGTAAAAAAAAAATGAAAGCAAAGTTGTTAATGAAATACAATCCGTAATTGTATCAGTTATTGAACAGAAAATAATATGAATGTATATTTCCTGTACATTATAAAAAAACAATTGCATATGGAACCAAGCAGTGACCTCAAAATAATTTATATTCCACACTTACATCAATGGTAATGATAATGGATATTAATTTATTCGAATATTTGCATAATTTTCATAAACAGCAGTTTACATAGGAAATATATTTTGGTATTTTCAGTCCATCAGTTGTTTAATAAGCATACCCCTGAGAAGCCACAAGCATTTCAACATACCTAGAATCAGCGCATTTTTAAAACAATATTTTATTATGTTCCATTCATGCTGAATAGAATAGAATAGAAGGTGTTGTCAACCACTGTTGTATATTCTGAAAGGGGAGACTGGTCCTTTTTATTCCTACTAGCAGGAGATGAATTATTTTAACAACCTCGATCCACAAATGATATACAGTGGTGGCCAAAATTATTATAACACCTGAACCTACACAAAGTCTATGGGGTTATCAATGCCCTAGTTCATTTGCCAAAATAAGGTTAAAGATATCATTTGTGTGCCACAAGCTTTCATGACTTTTTAGCATAGGGTCTTACGTATATTTTGATACCAAATTTATATAGTTTCGACCATCTGGTAATGCGCAGCATTAAAAATTGTTGCGCTATGCGCTTTTGGTTTCCCCATAGACTTGTGTATTAAACATGTAGTCCAAATGCAAAAAAGTAAAATGCCAATTACATATGCCGATTGCTCAAAGAGTATTTTAGGTAGAAGTATGAAACTTAGCAGGCTTATTTATTCTAATATACCTCAAATACCTGCCAAGTTTCAGAAAATTTGGTCAAATGGGGAGGGGTGGATTTGCCCCTCCCTTGGTGGTGAGATGACCAACATAACCATGCCCATTGAAGGTTAAGACTATTTTTTTCATTAAATGAAGACACCCCTTGTATATATATATATATATTTTAGAAGGAAATTTCATGAGAAATTCAAATATGATGAAATATTAAGGGTCAGAGGAAAAGGGGACTTAAATGGGGGCTCTGAATTAAAATTTGGGGCCCCTCACAAATAATTCAAAAATTCCCACAGAACATGGTACTTCTTCACCCTATCGTATTGTGAATGACATTTTTGACATTCTCATGAAATTTCCTATACTTTTGTAGGGAGAGACGTGATATTTTTAAAGGGGAATCCAACCCAAGGAGAGAATCAACCTTACAGGAAAGAGGAAAATGAGAGGAGAAATCTAAAAAAAGTTTCATCAAAATCGGTTATAAAATAAGAGAGTTATGGAAGTTTGAAAGGTCTAGTTGTTCCTTCTATGGGGATCCTTAAATTGGCATCATCGGCTTCAAAATGGCCAATCTTATGGACAACTCTCCATTCATTTTGTACACAAATTTTCAGATTTTCCCCATTTTCTTTCAAAATATGTCTTCTTTACTTCTGAGCTCAAAATATGTCATGAGAAAATATATTTCACACAACATATGTTGACCTCAGAAGGAGGTAAGATATATTTCGAAATGATTTTGATGAAACTTTTTTAAGATTGCTCCTCTTATTTTCCTCTTTCCTGTAAGGTTGATTCTCTCCTTGGGTTGGATTCCCCTTTAACGTTATGACACTTTGATCCTGATATGGGCAAGATTTTTTAGATTTTACAATTGGTAGCGTAACACAAAAAAGGCGATTTGGGGGCGAGTTCCAAACGCATGACTATGTTATTTAGTTTTTAAAGTATAATAATGACTTTTGTAGACATTCCAGACATTATAAAGATATTTAAATGGTCAACTGAATGAAAATAACTAAAATCATTTAAATTTACTTGGTGTTCTAATAATTTTGGCCACCACTGTATGTAATAAAGAATAACTTATATGCCTATATCCAAGTTATTGGTTATATCGTTGCTACCAAAAATCACTAAAAATACAAATGTATTTTTACCGGCATTCCGCGTTCTCCATCAAAGGCTTCAGCATAGGATCTGTCATCTTCACGGATACGATCTAGAGCTCGACCAACAGCATATCGACGATCATCAAGGGAGTCGTTTTCCGGGCCTTCACTCCAGGCTTCACCTCCAAAGTAGCCTCTATTTCGTGTTCCTGGTTCGTCATACCGTCCACTAAAATTTTAAAAGACCAGCCAAATTTCGTTTTTAATATATACAATTTTTAACAGGTCCCAATGAAGATTAATGTAATCAAATCGAAAGGTGCATCCATGTTGAAAATATCAATTCTTCCACACATATATAGGAATGCATACAAAGGAATATGGAAAATCCATTTAACTTACGCAACTCTCTTCTAAAAAATAAACTTGAATTGAATGTCACAGAGGTGAATTAATAGTTACATACACATATAGCTCTTTCTCATAGTAACTCAAGAAATATTTCACTGATCATTGAAAAACTGAATTGAATGAAAAATGAAAAATGAAGAATGAAAAATAGTGTACCTCCCTACTAAAAAAAAACTTTTAAAGAGTATAATTTGATAATTTTCATATGTCCGTTACATAAGGCATAATTTTTACTGTATGGAGCTTAATTAGGATCTTCATTCTTGTTTAGATTTTGTATAAAGTTGGCAATTTCTAAATAAGTTATATTGTATTCCTATTCAAGGCAAAATATATTTGAACTCATATCAAGGAATTAAAAAAAAAAATTGCTGATTAATAGTCTTGATCAAATTAAATTTCTGGTTAAATGAGAAAAGAAATTCCACATGGTTTGCTTCTTTGTATACATGTAGTAAAAAGAAAACTCTTTAGTTTATTTAGCCACAAATTGTATACTGATATAATTTCATGATGAAACTTACGACAGCATCATTTTGGTTGCTTGGTTACGTCTGACTCCTTGCAAGAAAATACAGCACAAACAGCTGATCAAGATGAGAACAAAACCAAATACTCCAAGAGCGATACCGATGATAGCTCCAGTCGACAATCCACTTCCAGCAACTGAATATAGCCAAAATCATTTTTTAATGCATCACAAAAAATAGAAATATTCAAATGAACAGAATGATAATTATGATAGTTCTCGATCGCTTGGATCGATAAGTTGATTCTCAAATACAATAACATTGACAGAAAACTCCCCACTATGAGGGTTGACAGCCACAGAAAAGTGGGTGACAATGTTTGACTTAATGACATGCATTTTTATTTAGTTGACAAGGATAAATACATATCTTTACAAGTCAGCATAATATGGATATCTAGTCGGTTTGTCGAATGGAATTTTTATACAATGGATCAAAGCATAAAATACTCCCAAAAATATATTCATATCAAATAAAATCAATACATCAATCAATAGGTTCCTACGAAGGAGATAAGGAAAGAGTGAGGAACAACAAATAGAAAGAGAGAGACAGATAGGGAAACAGAAAGGAAGAGAATTAGGGTAAAGAGTTCATGCACGGGAGGGAGATGTACATAGCTACCGAGTGAGTCAGAAAAAAAAACAAGGCACCTAGAAAAATGTCAATAAAAAGAAAACCAATTAATGAACCCTAAATTATTATGTTCTGAAAGAGTAACTCTGAAAAAAGTTTAGAGTTATGCTATTTTAATCAGGATGGAATTGCTTTTGTATAGCTTTTTGTTGTTTTGATTTTACTCCCGCTTTTGCACAATTCAAAATTTACATGTTCACAAACAATGCACCATGGTCATCCAAGCTTAAACATATAACACACTAAATTGGTACCAAAAGATACGGGAAGAGTTATTCTTTTGGAATATGTATAATAATTTGGGGTTTATAAATTGGTTTTCTAATTATTGACATTTTTCTAGGTGTCTAGTTTTTTCTGACTCACTAGAAGATGAAACACAGACATCAATGGTTAAACAGACCCAAAAGAGAAAGAGGAGGGTAGGGATAAGGATTGATACATGAAACATCTTTTGGATTTTAGAATGCACGCCAATAACCCACGATTGCATTCAAAGTTTAAGGACAGTGAATGCAATAATATTTTTTTAAACATTATCTCTTTAATAATATTTTTATTCTCTTTGATATCAATGTATTCAAGTTCATTAGAATAAATTTGTTTTACATGGTTGGCATAAGCCTATCCTTGTACCACCAACTCTCATAAACGGAGCTCCAGTTAAGGAATGTTGATAGATGACATTATTCACGATACTATTGTTGCCTGATACACTCCTTCACAGCTGCCTACCTACCTTTAGTTGACATCTAATAAATTGTTTTCACAAAACATTCCTTGCCTTACTTATCACATAAATTTTTTCAAAAAGTTTAGTACTTGATCATGAGCACCTGTAACCTTTTTAGGATAACTTAATTTACCCTCAAATTTGAGTTTGTAGGGCGATATCAGAAGTTTCTTTTTAAATACCTATGTTAGATTATCGTAATTCCAAAGAAACAAAGTGTATTTCAATATGTTTTCTTTTTCAAGTAATAACATGTCATATTTCTCAACATCAGTAATAATTTGGGGTAGGTTAAACTGACCATTTCATGAGGCCTTAAAAATGACACCAGGAAGAATAAAAATAAGCGATAAATTTGTTGGACTTGCTGCCTAGCTAGTGCACACTGAAAGAAACAGAGGTAGGGACTGTCTAGTTTCTCAATGTCTGTTTTCAATATATTATATTTACATTCTTTGAATATATTCTAGATAATTGTTTTGTATAAATGCAGGATCAATCTTGAATATCAACTAGGCCTAGTTACTGAAGTTCTTACTAATAAAGTTTTGTGAATAATAGAGTGGGTGCTTCATAAATAGTCACACGACCGTGGTGCAATGTCCACAGCCCAACTCACGAAAGAATGGGCGATTACTTGAGGTGAGGGAAAGAAATATCTGAAATGCTGCTAGACAAATCCTCATTATTCATAAAGGATAGTCTGTATGGAAAAAAAAAATGAAAATTAATGTCATTAATCAGCTGTAGTTACTCAAGCAAGATTTGGTCTATTATGATGTTCCCTTCTGACCAGCTTTGAAACTACGTCAATCAAAAGGCAAGTAGAGTATAAAGGTTTAATGAATACTGCCCCAGGCGTCTATAAAGAGAGTGTCGGAAACAATACATTATCCTTACCGTTTGCTAATATACTGGTCGTTCCCAAGGTGTAAACATCCCCAGTTATATTGAGTGGATTTGTTGAAGTCATAGAAGCTGCAACTGCAGCAATCCTATCTGCTTCACTTTGACTATTACCAGCAATTCCCAACAGCATTGCAGCAATTACACTCCCTTGTGTGAACGACTCAACTTCGCAGCTTGCAACAGTCGCAGATGTAAGACTAGTTTCCAGATATCGTATGTACTAAGCAAACAAAAAAGAAGATAATATTGCAGGAATTCAATACTTAATTCAACCATTTGGAAAGAAGTAGTGTTCAATTTGAATGAGGAATTTTAAAATACAACCAAGTGACCCACACAAATACAGTTATTTTAGATCAAACATAAAAGTAAAAATCAGAGTTTGTTACTTGCACCAAAATGAAATTTGGACACTCTTATTCCGAAAAGTGACTTTTCTGCATTTTTTTATTTTTTCCTAGAACACAAAACTTTAAAATTTCCAGTATGTAAAATTGAGTCTATATAGCAATCAGTTTAATAATATAATCCAGAACAAGAAGCAACATTTTACAGCATTTTAAGAGTTGCTGAAATTATTTTCAATGTTTCAACATATTATTCCTATGTGTGCTTCGAGCTAGGGATGCACCTATTTATATTTGGCAAAATTGTCATCACTCTGTAATTTGTATTTTGTTTTCTTTTTATGTTTTTACTTACAGCATCACAGAAAGCAAGTGCATGCCTCTCAAATGCTGGCGAAGTCCTAACGTTCAGACCTGGGGTAAAATTCAGGAATACGCCATCTAAAGTGACTCCTGTAATCTGTACCATCAGTTGACTGATGAATAGACCGGTGCTGGAAAGGGCTAGATAGTCAGAACCAGGGAGATAAAAGGGGAAGGAGTTGAAATATAGAAAGTTAAAATTAGGTGGTGGAGATAGGGAATTAGTGTCTCCGTTTCAAATGAATAGCATTTTATGATGAATAATTATAAGAGATACAGCTATTGAATAACCATTGATAGGCTATTCAGTAGTATGGAAAAATTAGTTGTCAGGACAAGGCAGCAATTCCAATTTACGAGCAATATCTTATAAATTGTTACAAAGTTACTATGTCATCAAAAAATTACACTTACACTTACAAATCTTATTTGAGCTATATTTAATGTATATCAACTTTACGAAGTGTCTGTATACTAATCCTACAATTAGTATACTCATTCTTAGAAATCAAAAGACATAATAATTTGCTTTAAAGGAGGACTCCGGGCAGCAATGAAAAAGTTTTGTAGAGTAAAGTAAAAATTTAACAAGCACAACACAGAAAATTTCATCAAAATTGGATGAAAAAAACAAAGTTATGCATTTTTTTAGGTATTGAATTTTTTTTCGTAAAACAGTTCTTGGCATTGTCTCATTTGAATATTTGAATATTCAAATGAGCAAAATGACGATGTCACAGTCCCCCTACTTCTTGTGTATTTTATTATATGAAATCCTATTTTTCTCATTTTTTCATATACATTGTATTGCATATACAGAAAATCTATCCCACATACTGAAATAGGTAAAGGCACTAGTGACCTTGAACATTCCACAAGGATTAATCCCTGTTTTTATGTGATTGGGGGAGAAAATCTTGATAATTGGTATTTCATACAATAAAATACAAAGAAAGTAGGGGGGCTGAGACATCATCCGTTTGCCAATTTGAAGATGGCAAAAACTGTTTCCTAAAAAAATTAAAAACCTAAGAAAATTCATAACTTTGCTATTTGGGATCCGATTTTGATGAAATTTTAAGTGTTGTGCTTTTTAGATTTTACTTTATTTTTCTAATAATGCAAATCTCCAGCCCGGAGGAGTCCTTTAATTTCATATAAGCATGAATTTATCAAGAGTATGTGCAATACATAGAAGGTCTTCACAGTAATGTCAACATTCACAATTAGGACCAAAAGGAAAGAAAGACATACCATTGCAAGAATTATCTCTCAGTATGAATCCAGAGTCGCAGATACAAATGTACGAGCCAGCAGTGTTCAGGCATCCGCCATTAGTACATAGACTTGCATCATTAGCACACTCATCAATGTCTGGCATAATTATATTATCAAAACATAATTAAGGATTAATATTCATACAGTACCTAACATATGTATATGAAGTGTTTCATTGCAAAAGCAATTAGATCTACAAATTTTAGTAAATCACAGATATCTGATATATCACTTTACCTTGTGCAAAATAAATCAATTTCAGAATATATGGTCGTGCTGTTGATTGACAACATTTTACTCACAATCTAAACAGTATATCTATCAAGCTGGCTATATCATTGTTTTATTTTTCATGAGTTTAAAAAATGTCAATTTCTATGAAATAAGTCCCCAAAATTGCCTATTTTCCCCCAATATGATCTATTTTACATGTAGCCTAATGTATTTTTTTTGTTTAGCATAAAACAAATGAAAATGAAAATTTCAATCTTTTTTCCCCCACCATAATCAAAATTTCAAAAGAAATTGGGCAAATTGGTTTAAATTTGATGCCAAGATCCTATCAGCATCATGTTTGCAAAAATAATAAGACTTTTCCTACATGAAAATGGATAAAATTATGAAATTCAGTATTAACACAATGGATTTAGTTCCTTTTTAGAATGAAACAAAATTAAATTTCCATGATTTCTACAGCAGCGTAAAGAGTAAATATTTTTCTTATTGTATAGTGATGTATTTCATATAAACTAAATAGGAATTCCAACAGAATAATTCACAGCAATTATGTATTTCGTGAAGACTTTGAGAAAGTCAAAATTCATCTTTTTGTCGATACATCACTGTGGGAAACTAGTAAAAAATTATCAGACCTGTTTGACATGTTTCCCCAGTATAACCAGCAGCACAGGTACAGGTAAATGAGTCCACTCCATCAACACACGTTCCTCCGTTCATACAGGAACTAGCCGTGCAGTCGTTGATATCTGTGTCGGTTTAAAACCAAATTGAAAATAATAAAATTTAATATCAAATAATTGAGTACGTCACAGACACAATAAGAACGGTATTCTTTTTAGTTATTCTCCTTGCACTAGTATTAAATAGAAAAATAATTATTACGATTAATTTTTTTTAATTGGTCAAAAATCAATGACAGCATGCAAAAAGTGAATAGCATTTTGGAAAACTGTCATTCTTAACATTCCTCACATGTAAAAATGTATTTATTCAGGCAACAAATTAAAATGAACTAATATACAGGCGCATTAAACAGATAAGTATGAATGATATGGCACATTACCTGTTTGACATGTAGCGCCAGTATAGCCAACTAGACATGTACAAGTAAATGAGTTCACTCCATCGACACATATTCCTCCGTTCATACACGAACTAGCAGTGCAGTCGTTAATATCTGCATAATAACCTGTTGTTGACCGGGAGTGAATTCATTTACGCTGTACATGTCAGCTGGCTATAACCTGGGCGTTTTCTTGCCAAACAGGTAAGATGTCAATTATTTCGCCAAAGAAACACATACAACAAATAGAATAAATGAAAGAGGAAAACCTTATGACTGAGGTACCTGAGGATTTATCCCTAAAAATAATGATAATATAAAAGAAAAAAAAGTATCATTACGTCACCCGTCGTGTCAGCCGGCGGACCTGCAGATTGGCGACCTGAATGATGTATTAGATCCCCGCTGATCAAAAAACTTGTTAGAAACTCCAAGATATTCATTTCCAAGCACTATCGACCCTTCAATGGCCAGGTATCCTGTTATCAACTTTTCAACTCCGCGGGGCTAGCTTGAAACGTTGAGCCAGGGTTAAATGATAAACAACAGCTGTGATTTAGGTTAAGAGTAGCTCTGCCTGTAGTGGCCCATCGGAATGAAATGATTGTATTTGATATTTTTCAAAAGTTTTCAAAGGCATATTATATTTAGAAATCCAATGTTAATTCGTTTTCAATTTCGAACAAAGAAATCGACCTCGAATAAGGAAAGTACGAAGAATAAAAAATATATAAAATGTATCTATACATACATCCAGACGTTGTTGATGTAAACAATATTGCTGTGACTTGGGTGACCACTGTTTGGACCGAGGTCAAAAGAACGATGTGTAGATACTTAAATAGCTTGCTTGTGGTGGTCCACACTTGGAAAAGAATTGCAAGTTGGGGTCTATCGTCCTCAAACGGACTATTTCGTCATGGGTTTTTTTTATATAATATATATATAAAGCAATAATAAAAAAAACTATTATTTCGCGTACAATTTTTTTTTTCATGATTGATTTTTATGGATATTCATACATGCATACAGTACATAAAAACATATTTTAAGTGCATTTTTCATAAAACATATCTCCAAAATTGGATAGTGGCAATGAAAATTTTAATACTACCATGTTAACATTATGCAGATATTAACGACTGCACTGCTAGTTCGTGTATGAACGTGAGGAATATGTGTCGATGGAGTGAACTCATTTACTTTGTACATGTCCCAGGCTGGCTATACGGGCGTTTCTTGCCAAACAGGTAAGATGTCATTATTTGCAGCAAAGAAACAGACATACAACAAATAGAATAAATGAAAGAGAAACACTTATGACTAGTACCTGAGATTATCCCCTAAAAATAATGATAAATATAAAAGAAAAAAAAGTTATCATTACGTCAACCCCTCGTGTGCAAGCGACCTCAGTTGGCGACCTGAACTGATGTATTAGACCCCCCTATCAAAAAACCTTGTTAGAAACTCCAAGATATTCATTTCCAAGCACTATCGACCCTTCATGGGCCAGGTATCCCTGTTATCAAACTTTTCAACTCCGCGGGCTAAGCTGAACGTTGAGCCAGGGTTAAATGATAAACAACAGCTGTGATATTAGCGTAAGAGTAGCTCTGCCTGTAAGTGGCCATCGGAATGAATGATTGTATTTGATATTTTTCAAGTTTTCAAAGGCATATTATATTTTAGAAATCCAATGTTAATTCGTTTTCAATTTCGAACAAAGAAAATCGACCTCGAATAAGGAAAGTACGAGAATAAAAAAATATATAAAAATGTATCTATACATACATCCAGACCGTTTGATGTAAACAATATGCTGTGACCTTGGGTGACAACTGTTTGGACCAGTGTCAAAGAACAGATGTGTAGATACTTAAATAGCTTGCTTGTGGTGGGTCACACTTGGAAAAGAGAATTGCAAGTTGGGGTCTATCGTCCTCAAACGGACTATTTCGTCATGGGTTTTTTTTTATATATATATAAATGCAATAATAAAAAAAATATTATTTCGCTGTACATTTTTTTTTTTCATGATTGATATTTTATGGATATTCATACATGCATACAGTAATAAAACATATTTTAGTTGCATTTTTCATAAAAACATATCTACCAAAATTGGATAGTGGCAATGAAAATTTTATACTACCATGTTTAAATTATGCAGATATTAACGACTGCACTGCTAGTTCGTGTATGAACGGAGGAATATGGTGTCGAGGAGTGAACTCATTTACTGTACATGTCCAGCTGGCTATACTGGCGTTTCTTGCCAAACAGGTAAGATGTCATTATTGCAGGCAAGAAACAGACATACAACAATAGAATAAATGAAAGAGAAAACACTTATGACTAGTACCTGAGGATTATCCCTAAAAATAATGATAAATATAAAAGAAAAAAAAGTATCATTACGTCAACCCTCGTGTGCAAGCCGACCTCAGTTGGCGACCTGAACTGATGTATTAAGACCCCCTATCAAAAAAACCTTGTTAGAAACTCCAAGATATTCATTTCCAAGCACTATCGACCCTTCATGGCCAGGTAATCCCTGTTATCAAACTTTTCACTCCGCGGGCTAGCTTGAACGTTGAGCCAGGTTAAATGATAACAACAGCTGTGATATTACGTAAGAGTAGCTCTGCCTGTAGTGGCCCATCGGAATGAAATGATTGTATTTGATATTTTCTAAGTTTTGCAAAGGCATATTATATTAGAAATCCAATGTTAATTCGTTTTCAATTTCGAACAAAGAAAATCGACCTCGGAATAAGGAAAGTACGAGAATAAAAAATATATAAAAATGTATCTATACATACATCCAGACCGTTTGATGTAAACAATATTGCTGTGACCTTGGGTGACCACTGTTTGGACGGCGAGGTCAAAGAACAGATGTGTAGATACTTAAATGCTTGCTTGTGGTGGGTCACACTTGGAAAAGAGAATTGCAAGTTGGTGTCTATCGTCCTCAACGGACTATTTCGTCATGGGTTTTTTTTTTTAATATATATATATAAATGCAATATAAAAAAAAATATTATTTCGCTGTACAATTTTTTTTTCATGATTGATTTTATGGATATTCATACATGCATACAGTACATAAAAACATATTTTAGTGCATTTTTTCATAAAAACATATCTACCAAAATGGATAGTGGCAATGAAAATTTTAATACTACATGTTTAAATTATGCAGATATTAACGACTGGCACTGCTAGTTCGTGTATGAACGGAGGAATATGTGTCGATGGAGTGAACTCATTTACTTGTACATGTCTAGTTGGCTATACTGGCGCTACATGTCAAACAGTATAGTGCCATATCATTCATACTTATCTGTTTAATGCGCTCTGTAATTAGTTCATTTTAATTTGTTGCCTGAATAAATACATTTTTACATGTGAGGAATGTTAAGAATGACAGTTTTCCAAAATGCTATTCACTTTTTGCATGCTGTCATTGATTTTTGACCAATTAAAAAAAATTAATCGTAATAATTATTTTTCTATTTAATACTAGTGCAAGGAGAATAACAAAAAGAATACCGTTCTTATTGTGTCTGTGACGTACTCAATTATTTGATATTAAATTTTATTATTTTCAATTTGGTTTTAAACCGACACAGATATCAACGACTGCACGGCTAGTTCCTGTATGAACGGAGGAACGTGTGTTGATGGAGTGGACTCATTTACCTGTACCTGTGCGTGCTGTTATACGGGGAAACATGTCAAACAGGTCTGATAATTTTTTTACTAGTTTCCCACAGTGATGTATCGACAAAAAGATGAATTTTGACTTTCTCCAAGTCTTCACGAAATACATAATTGCTGTGAATTATTCTGTTGGAATTCCTATTTAGTTTAATATGAATACATCACTATACAAATAAGAAAAATATTTACTCTTTACGCTGCTGTAGAAATCATGGAAATTTAATTTTGTTTCATTCTAAAAGGAACTAATCCATTGTGTTAATACTGAATTTCATAATTTTATCCATTTTCTATGAGGAAAGTCTTATTATTTTTGCAAACATGATGCTGATAGGATCTTGGCATCAAATTTAAACCAATTTGCCCAATTTCTTTGAATTTTGATTATGGTGGGGAAAAAAGATTGAAATTTTCATTTTCATTTGTTTTATGCTAAAACAAAAAAAATAACATTAGGCTACATGTAAATAGATCATATGGGGAAAATAGGCAATTTTGGGGACTTATTTCATAGAAATTGACATTTTTTAAACTCTGAAAAATAAAACAATGATATAGCCAGCTTGATAAGATAATACTGTTTAGATTGTGAGTAAATGTTGTCAATCAACAGCACGACCATTATTCTGAAATTGATTTATTTTGCACAAGGTAAAGTGATATATCAGATATCTGTGATTTACTAAAATTTGTAGATTAATTGCTTTTGCAATGAAACACTTCATATACATATGTTAGGTACTGTATGAATATTAATCCTTAATTATGTTTTGATAATATAATTATGCAGACATTGATGAGTGTGCTAATGATGCAAGTCTATGTACTAATGGCGGATGCCTGAACACTGCTGGCTCGTACATTTGTATCTGCGACTCTGGATTCATACTGAGACGATAATTCTTGCAATGGTATGTCTTTCTTTCCTTTGGTCCTAATTGTGAATGTTGACATTACTGTGAAGACCTTCTAATGTATTGCACATACTCTTGATAAATTCATGCTTATATGAAATTAAAGGACTCCTCCGGGCTGTGAGATTTGCATTATTAGAAAATAAAGTAAAATCTAAAAGCACAACCTTAAAATTTCATCAAAATCGGATCCCAAATAGCAAAGTTGTAATAATTTTCTAGGTTTTTATTTTTTTATAATCGTTTTTGGAATACATTTTTGGCAACAATATTGGAACGCATGATGTCTCAGCCCCCTACTTTCTTTGTATTTTATTGTATGAAATACCAATTATCAAAGATTTTCTCCCCAATCACATAAAAACAGGGATTATCCTTGTAGATGTTCAAGGTCACTAGTGCCTTTACCTATTTCAGTATGTGGGATAGATTTTCTGTATATGCAATACAATGTATATGAAAAAATGAGAAAAATAGGATTTCATATAATAAAATACACAAGAAGTAGGGGGACTGTGACATCGTCATTTTGCTCATTTGAATATTCAAATATTCCAATGAGACAATGCCAGAACTGTTTTACGAAAAAAAATTCAATACCTAAAAAATTGCATAACTTGTTTTTTTCATCCAATTTTGATGAAATTTTCTGTGTTGTGCTTGTTAAATTTTTACTTTACTCTACAAAACTTTTCATTGCTGCCCGGAGTCCTCCTTTAAACAAATTATTATGTCTTTTGATTTCTAAGAATGAGTATACTAATTGTAGGATTAGTATACAGACACTTCGTAAAGTTGATATACATTAAATATAGGCTCAAATAAGATTTGTAAGTGTAAGTGTAATTTTTGATGACATAGTAACTTGTAACAATTTATAAGATATTGCTCGTAAATTGGAATTGCTGCCTTGTCCTGACAACTAATTTTTCCATACTACTGAATAGCCTATCAATGGTTATTCAATAGCTGTATCTCTTATAATTATTCATCATAAAAATGCTATTCATTTGAAACGGAGACACTAATTCCCTATCTCCACACCTAATTTTAACTTTCTATATTTCAACTCCTTCCCCTTTATCTCCCTGGTTCTGACTATCTAGCCTTTCCAGCACGCGGTCTATTCATCAGTCACTGATGGTACAGATTACAGGAGTACTTTAGATGGCGTATTCCTGAATTTTACCCCAGGTCTGAACGTTAGGACTTCGCCAGCATTTGAGAGCATGCACTTGCTTTCTGTGATGCTGTAAGTAAAATAAAAAGAAAACAAAATACAAATTACAGAGTGATGACAATTTTGCCAAAATATAAATAGGTGCATCCCTAGCTCGAAGCACACATAGGAATAATATGTTGAAAATTGAAAATAATTCAGCAACTCTTAAAATGCTGTAAAATTGTTGCTTCTTGTTCTGGATTATATTATTAAACTGATTGCTATATAGACTCAAATTTACATACTGGAAATTTTAAAGTTTGTGTTCTAGGAAAAAAATAAAAAAATGCAGGAAAAGTCACTTTTCGGAATAAGGGTGTGCCAAATTTCATTTGGTGCAAGTAACAACTCTGATTTTTACTTTTATGTTTGATCTAAAAAAACTGTATTTGTGTGGGTCACATTGGTTGTATTTTAAAATTCCTCATTCAAATTGAACACTACTTCTTTCCAAATGGTTGAATTAAGTATTGAATTCCTGCAATATTATCTTCTTTTATTGTTTGCTTAGTACATACGATATCTGGAATACTAGTCTTACATCTGCGACTGTTGCAAGCTGCGAAGTTGAGTCGTTCACACAAGGGAGTGTAATTGCTGCAATGCTGTTGGGAATTGCTGGTAATAGTCAAAGTGAAGCAGATAGGATTGCTGCAGTTGCAGCTTCTATGACTTCAACAAATCCACTCAATATAACTGGGGATGTTTACACCTTGGAACGAACCAGTATATTAGCAAACGGTAAGGATAATGTATTGTTTCCGACACTCTCTTTATAGACGCCGCTGGGGCAGTATTCATTAAACCTTTATACTCTACTTGCCTTTTGATTGACGTAGTTTCAAAGCTGGTCATGAAGGGAACATCATAATAGACCAAATCTTGGCTTGAGTAACTACAGCTGATTAATGACATTAATTTTCATTTTTTTTTTCCATACAGACTATCCTTATGAAATAATGAGGATTTGTCTAGCAGCATTTCAGATATTTCTTTCCCTCACCTCAAGTAATCGCCCATTGCTTTCGTGAGTTGGGCTGTGGACATTGCACCACGGTCGTGTGACTATTTGATGAGCACCCACTCTATTATTCACAAAACTTTATTAGTAAGAACTTCAGTAACTAGGCCTAGTTTGATATTCAAGATTGATCCTGCATTTATACAAAACAATTATCTAGAATATATTCAAAGAATGTAAATATAATATATTGAAAACAAGACATTGAGAAACTAGACAGTCCCTACTCTCTGTTTCTTTGCAGTGTGCACTAGCTAGGCAGCAAGTCCAACAAAATTTATCGCTTATTTTTTATTCTTCCTGGTTCATTTTTAAGGCCTCATGAAATGGTCAGTTTAACCTACCCAAATTATTACTGATGTTGAGAAATATGAACATGTTATTAACTTGAAAAAGAAAACATATTGAAATACACTTTGTTTCTTTGGAATTACGATAATCTAACATAGGTATTTAAAAAGAACTTCTGATATCGCCCTACAAACTCAATTTGAGGGTAAATTAAGTTATCCTAAAAAGGTTACAGTGCTCATGATCAAGTACTAAACTTTTTGAAAAATTTATGTGATAAGTAAGGCAAGGAATGTTTTGTGAAAACAATTTATTAGATGTCAACTAAAGGTAGGTAGGCAGCTGTGAAGGAGTGTATCAGGCAAACAATAGTATCGTGAGTATAATGTCATCTATCAACATTCCTTAACTGGAGCTCCGTTTATGAGAGTTGGTGGTACAAGGAAAGGCTTATGCCAACCATGTAAAAACAAATTTATTCTAATGAACTTGAATACATTGATATCAAGAGAGATAAAAATATGTAATTAAAGAGATAATGTTTAAAAAAAATATTATTGCATTCACTGTCCTTAAACTTTGAATGCAATCGTGGGTTATTGGCGTGCTTCTAAAATCCAAAGATGTTTCATGTATCAATCCTTATCCCTACCCTCCTCTTTCTCTTTTGGGTCTGTTTAACCATTGATGTCTGTGTTTCATCTTCTAGTGAGTCAGAAAAAACTAAGACACCTAGAAAAATGTCAATATTAGAAAACCAATTTATAACCAAATTATTATACAATATTCCAAAAGAATAACTCTTCCCGTATCTTTTGGTACCAATTTAGTGTGTTATATGTTTAAGCTTGGATGACCATGGTGCAATTGTTTGTGAACATGTAAATTTTGAATTGTGCAAAAGCGGGAGTAAAATCAAAACAACAAAAAGCTATACAAAAGCAATTCCATCCTGATTAAAAATAGCATAACTCTAAACTTTTTCAGAGTTACTCTTCAGAACATAATAATTTAGGGTCATTAATTGGTTTCTTTTTATTGACATTTTTCTAGGTGCCTGTTTTTTTTTCTGACTCACTCGGTAGCTATGTACATCTCCCTCCCGTGCATGAACTCTTACCCTAATTCTCTTCCTTTCTGTTCCCTATCTGTCTCTCTCTTTCTATTTGTTGTCCTCACTCTTTCCTAGCCCTGCCTTCGTAGGAACCTATTGATTGATGTATTGATTTTATTTGATATGAATATATTTTTGGGAGTATTTTATGCTTTGATCCATTGTATAAAAATTCCATTCGACAAACCGACTAGATATCCATATTATGCTGACTTGTAAAGATATGTATATTTATCCTTGTCAACTAAATAAAATGCATGTCATTAAGTCAAAGCATGTCACCCATTTTCTGTGGCTGTCAACCCTCATAGTGGGGAGTATTTCTGTCAATGTTTATTGTATTTGAGAATCAACTTATCGATCCAAGCGATCGAGAACTATCAGATAATTAATCATTCTGTTCATTTGAATATTTCTATTTTTTGTGATGCATTAAAAATGATTTTGGCTATATTCAGTTGCTGGAAGTGGATTGTCGACTGGAGCTATCATCGGTATCGCTCTTGGAGTATTTGGTTTTGTTCTCAATCTTGATCAGCTGTTTGTGCTGTATTTTCTTGCAAGGAGTCAGACGTAACCAAGCAACCAAATGATGCTGTCGTAAGTTTCATCATGAAATTATATCAGTATACAATTTGTGGCTAAATAAACTAAAGAGTTTCTTTTTACTAAGCATTATACAAAGAAGCAAACATGTGGAATTTCTTTTCTCATTTAACCAGAAATTTAATTTGATCAAGACTATTAATCAGCAATTTTTTTTTTATTCCTTGATATGAGTTCAAATATATTTTGCCTTGATAGGAATACAATATAACTTATTTTAGAAATTGCCAACTTTATACAAAATCTAAACAAGAATGAAGATCCTAATTAAGCTCCATACAGTTAAAAATTATGCCTTATGTAAGCGGACATATGAAAATTATCAAATTATTACTCTTTAAAAGTTTTTTTTTAGTAGGGAGGTACACTATTTTTCATTCTTCATTTTTCATTTTTCATTCAATTCAGTTTTTCAATGATCAGTGAAATATTTCTTGAGTTACTATGAGAAAGAGCTATATGTTGTTGCTAACTATTAATTCACCTCTGTGACATTCAATCAAGTTTATTTTTTGAAGAGAGTTGCGTAAGTTAAATGGATTTCCATATTCCTTTGTATGCATTCCCTATATATGTGTGGAGAATTGATATTTTCAACATGGATGCACCTTTCGATTTGATTACATTAATCTTGCATTGGACCTGTTAAAAATTGTATATATTAAAAACGAAATTTGTGCGGTCTTTTAAAATTTTAGTGGACGGTATGACGAACCAGGAAACACGAAATAGAGGCTACTTTGGAGGTGAAGCCTGGAGTGAAGGCCCGAAAACGACTCCCTTGATGATGTCGATATGCTGTTGGTCGAGCTCTAGATCGTATCCGTGAAGATGACAGATCCTATGCTGAAGCCTTTGATGGAGAACGCGGAATGCCAGGTAAAAAATACATTTGTATTTTTAGTGATTTTTGGTAGCAACGATATAACCAATAACTTGATATAGGCATATAAGTTATTCTTTATTACATACAGTGGGTGGCCAATTATTAGAACCCAAGTAAATTTAAATGATTTTAGTTATTTTCATTCAGTTGACATTTAAATATCTTTATAATGTCTGGAATGTCTACAAAAGTCATTATTATACTTTAAAAACTAAATAACATAGTCATGCGTTCTGGAACTCCGCCCCAAATCGCCTTTTTTGTGTTACGCTACCAATTGTAAAAATCTAAAAAATCTTGCCCATATACAGGATCAAAGTGTCATAACGTTAAAGGGGAATCCAACCCAAGGAGAGAATCAACCTTACAGGAAGAGGAAAAATAAGAGGAGCAATCTTAAAAAAGTTTCATCAAAATCATTTCGAAATATATCTTACCTCTTCTGAGGTCAACATATGTTGTGTGAAATATATTTTCTCATGACGATATTTTGAGCTCAGAAGTAAAGAAGACATATTTTGAAAGAAAATGGGAAAATCTGAAAATTTGTGTACAAAAATGAATGGAGAGTTGTCCATAAGAATTGGCCATTTTGAAGCCGATGATGCCAATTTAAGGATCCCCATAAAGGAACAACTAGACCTTTCAAACTTCCATAACGTCCTTTATTTATAACCGATTTTGATGAAACTTTTTTTTGATTCTCCTCTCATTTTCCTTTCCTGTAAGGTTGATTCTCTCCTTGGGTGGATTCCCCTTTAAAATATCACGTCTCTCCCTACAAAAGTATAGAAATTTCATGAGAATGTCAAAAATGTCATTCACAATACGATAGGTGAAGAAGTACGATGTTCTGTGGAATTTTTGAATTATTTGTGAGGGCCCCAAATTTTAATTCAGAGCCCCCATTTAAGTCCCCTTTTCCTCTGACCTTAATATTTTCATCATATTTGAATTTCTCATGAAATTTCCTTCTAAAATATATATATATATATACAAGGGGTGTCTCATTTAATGAAAAAAATAGTCTCTAACCTTCAATGGGCATGGTTATGTTGGTCATCTCACCACCAAGGGAGGGGCAAATCCACCCCTCCCATTTGACCAAATTTTCTGAACTTGGCAGGTATTTGAGGTATATTAGAATAAATAAGCCTGCTAAGTTTCATACTTCTACCTAAAATACTCTTTGAGCAATCGGCATATGTAATTGGCATTTTACTTTTTGCATTTGGACTACATGTTAATACACAAGTCTATGGGGAAACCAAAAGCGCATGGTAGTGCGAACAACAATTTTTAATGCTGCGCATTACCAGATGTCGAAACTATATAAATTTGTATCAAAATATACGTAAGACCCTATGCTAAAAAAGTCATGAAAGCTTGTGCACACAAATGATATCTTAACCTTATTTGGCAAAATGAACTAGGGCATTGATAACCCCATAGACTTTTGTGTAGGTTGGTGTTATAATAATTTTGCCACCACTGTATATCATTTGTGGATCGAGGTTGTTAAAATAATTCAATCTCTGCTAGTAGGAATAAAAAGGACCAGTCTCTCCCCTTTCAGAATATACAACAGTGGTTTGACAACACCTTCTATTCTATTCTTTCAGCAATGAATGGAACATAAAATATTGTTTATAAAAATGCGCTGATTCTAGTATGTTGAAATGCTTGTGGCTTCTCAGGGTGTATGCTTATTAAACACTGATGGACTGAAAATACCAAAATATATTTCCTATGTAAACTGCTGTTTATGAAAATTATGCAAATTACGAATAAATTAATATCCATTATCATTACCATTTATGTAAGTGTGTGAATATAAATTATTTGAGGTCACTGCTTGGTTTCCATATGCAATTGTTTTTTTATAATGTACAGGAATATACATTCATATTTTTTCTGTTCAATAA
>CALNVZ010003426.1:29416887-29477079 GCA_940671915.1 Paracentrotus lividus | reverse complement strand
ATCCCCCTAAAAATAATGATAAATATAAAAGAAAAAAAAGTATCATTACGTCAACCCTCGTGTGCAGCCGACCTCAGTTGGCGACCTGAACTGATGTATTAGACCCCCCTATCAAAAAACCTTGTTAGAAACTCCAAGATATTCATTTCCAAGCACTATCGACCCTTCATGGCCAGGTAATCCCTGTTATCAACTTTTCAACTCCGCGGGCTAGCTTGAACGTTGAGCCAGGGTTAAATGATAAACAACAGCTGTGATATTACGTAGAGTAGCTCTGCCTGTAGTGGCCCATCGGAATGAAATGATTGTATTTGATATTTTTATCAAGTTTTCAAAGGCATATTATATTAGAAATCCAATGTTAATTCGTTTTCAATTTCGAACAAAGAAAATCGACCTCGGAATAAGGAAAGTACGAGAATAAAAAAATATATAAAAATGTATCTATACATACATCCAGACCGTTTGATTAAACAATATTGCTGTGACCTTGGGTGACCACTGTTTGGACCGAGGTCAAAAAGAACAGATGTGTAGATACAAATAGCTTGCTTGTGGTGGTCACACTTGGAAAAAGAATTGCAAGTTGGGTCTATCGTCCTCAAACGGACTATTTCGTCATGGGTTTTTTTTTTATATATATATATATAAATGCAATAATAAAAAAAACTATTATTTCGCTGTACAATTTTTTTTTCATGATTGATTTTTATGGATATTCATACATGCTACAGTACATAAAAACATATTTTTAGTGCATTTTTCATAAAAACATATCTACCAAAATTGATAGTGGCAATGAAAATTTAATCTACATGTTTTAACCTCCATTCATACACGAACTAGCAGTGCAGTCATCAATATCTGTTTGATAGAATCAGGATATCATCAACAATACCACACTAATATGAGATTAAGACTTGAATTTGTTTTTGACACAAGCTTAAATGTTTATAATCTACTTCTTGTAACAATATAACAATATAAACACTCTGCACAGCATGTGTTAGGGTGAATGTGTTTGTTCTGCAAGATATCTTTTGATTGGTTTGTCTGAGATAAAATGGGCGGGTACTTACAGAGATATGACAGAGATAAGAGAATATTCAAAATACTGATTTATGACAATTATAAGGGTTTCATATCTCTCAGTGATAAGACAAAACATAAGACAGTAGTTATGTCAGCTTTTGTTTTAGAATAATGGCCCTGGACTTTCTAGTTAGTTTCTGTGTCTAAACTGTCTTTTTTCAATTGAGTTGCAATTTTCAGATAGGGCTCATTAAAAGATATCTTGCAGAACAACACATCACCCTAACACATGTTGTGCAGGGTGTTTATATTAATAATATCTATAAAAATAAATCTTACAATAGTATAGACTTGCCTCTTTATTAGCAGAAACATTAAACATGTGTATCCAAAGTGAGTATAACCTAACTAAAGAAAAAAAAAAAAGGCATTTTAATTCATCCAAATTAAAACATTTATATGCTTACTAGTTTGACACATGCTGCCCGTAAATCCAGTCAGACATGAACATTGTCCAGGGGATGTACATGTCCCACCATTCTCACAAACAGTTGAACCACATTGAACTGAAAGTAGGAAAATTAATGTGTCAGGGACGTCATATAAACCAAATTTCCCATAAACATTGAAAAATCTACACATGAATGTTTCCAAGTCTGTAGAAATTCGATACAGTTTTAGGAGGATCTTTTTAAATTAATTTCTTATATTAAAAACCAGATCAGAGAAAATGGGCTAATAAAACAGTGTTCAGAAACAATATTACAAAGATACTCCCTATTAATGAGGGTGGGACCATTTGCATTTTCATTGATACAATTCCAACTCTAAACCAAAATACATTACATGTGCTGATGTTATTAACACATTGTTATCCTCTAAATATGAAAAAGGTAAATACATTGTAATGACACAGATTATTTTTACAATTATAAATCATCAAATCTTTAATTACTTATATTAATATTAGTCATTATACATGATTATACATACAGTTGTTTGAATGAAATTTGAAATTGCTACATCTTTATAGTACCCTAGGATAATTTCTATTCAAAGAGGAATATACACGCACACATGTTTACATGTAGATACCTTTACTAGATAAATATATGACAAATTGAAATGAATTATGCATATTTAGTATTCATGTATTTTCTATATTGAAACAGACAGTATTTTAAAAATATAATCAAAATTATCACCTGTTCCACAGGTGTCTCCTGTAAATCCAGTAACACAGTCACATGTAAATGAGTTGATTTCATCCATGCAAATTCCACCATTAAAACAAGGATCTGAGGAGCACTCATTAATATCTGATTTGGTAGAAGGAATATTTATGAATATTTACGAGGCAATACAGAAAATTATCCATGCTCATAGTATAATACTTATATCTAATATCATTTTTTATAATTATAATAATACAATGCCCTACTTACACATTCTTTATAGTATGTTGCCATAAGGCTATTTAAGGGTAAAGGAAGTAACATGAGTGCCAGAAGCCTTTCATTTCCAACTGTTACTACTACAAGTGTTACAAATTATTTGTAAAAAGTAATTATTATCCAAAGAGTTTGGATATTCTACTTTTCTTTTTCAAATGGTTGACAGTGATGTCCCTGGCAAACCAGGCTAGGGTCCTTTTATTGTGCCATAATAAATAATCTTTGCCCCCAAGCATTTTCTTTTTATATTTGGTCTGAAATCATTCTTTTTTTAAAGACAAACAACACAGAGCGCCGTTAAACTGGAAATATGCAGACTGAGCAGGAGCACACAGATCACGTTGTGAGGTGGGAAGAATTAAATTTCTTACTTTTGTTTATGATATGGCTGTGAGGAATTGCTCAAATTTACTGTACCAGTTTGGCATGTGTTCCCGGTATAGCCAGCAGCACAGTTACAGGTAAAGGAGTTCACCCCATCAACACACGTTCCAGCGTTGAGACATGGAGTTGAAGAACATTCGTTGATATCTGTTTTTTGGGGGTATAAAATATCGCCAATGATAGTCTGTTACCACACATTACACATATAAGATTATCCTGAACATTGAGCACATATTTACATAATTGCGAGATATCAAAACATTATATATAGGCGAAATAATAACAAGATGACATTGGCATAGCTGAAGACCATATTGCCTCCTACAAGAATCAGAGCCATTTTAATGAGTAGGTCCCTCCTTACTCACACACACACACACACACACACACATATATATGTATATATATACACAGAGATGCCAAGTTAAAAAAAAAAAATTGTGTGAGATCATTTACATCGTGTTTTAAAGCAGTGCGTACGCGGCGCGCGCAGTAGTATTTTCATATGAAAACGTTGGGGCTTCTTTCTAGGAAAACCATTTTCACGCACCGATTGTCAATGGAAGGAATGCCCGAAAAACGGGAGTTTTGTTGAATATACTGGAATAAAAAAAAATCGAGAAGATCATTTACTTAGTTACACAGGTTTTATGAGGGTTAATGTATATAAAACAAGATAAAACCTTGGGAAGAATATTTTTTTACCCCTAACCCTCGCGTTTTGAGCTTTAAAATCTCCCATTTTAGTCATTTTTGGGTCGTTTTTCTGTGTGAAAATGATATTTTGGTCAAACAGCAGTCACTAAAAGCTTTCTGTAAAATTCAGCAGCGCATCGATTTCCTAGTTACGCTGAGTGAAGTAAATATATTAATTTCTCTTTCCAATGATTTTAACTTCTTTGTGATTGGTCAATATTTTCCCCCGCGTTTTTGATATCATAAAAAAAAATATCATGATAAAATACTTCGATCCTGACTGCACAGCTTGCACTCTCCTTTTACACGGTCTTTATTCAGGGCATTGTTATCGCGATATCGACGGTCAGACGTAGAGAGAGTCTATACCCAGTACACACATTTCCCGTAAGATTCTTTCTGGTCGTTAGTGCACTGTAGTGGAACTGTGCGTGTTTGGTATAAAATAACACTGTCCTTTTTGATTGTTCACGTTTTCATATGGTACACAAAGGAAGCGCGCGCGCACGCTACACATGTTTCAAGTAGTAGGCTACCTTGCATATAACGATCGCTTGCATGAAAAAATCGCACTCGCAGTGATTGATGCGCGACAAAAATGCCGATATGTAGCCTTTTTACAGTTTTGAGACTCCAAAATGGTAAAAAAATCTATAATGATGCTACTTTTTCTCATTTTGCGTGAGAAATGGGGTGTTCTGCGTGAGATCGTGAGACGGACCCGAAATGTGTGATTCTCACGCAAGATGCGTGAGACTTGGTAGCTCTGATATATATACCAGGAAATTGAAAAAATTAGTCTTGGTTATAAGAAGGCTGGTGCTTACTAAATACAGGTGCATATAACATAAGCATGAATGATATGGTACATTACCTGTTTGACACGTAGAGCCAGTATAGCCAGCTGGACATGTACAGGTAAATGAGTTCACTCCATCAACACACGTTCCTCCGTTCATACAAGAACTAGCAGCGCAGTCGTTAATATCTGCATAATTTAAACATGGTAGTATTAAAAATGTCATTCCCATAATCCAACTTTTAAGACAAAAAATGTTATTATTTGTATTGTTTTTCAAATGCACCCAAAAAACGAAAATACAATCAATAATTGAGGTATATTCAGAAAAATGTATCTACACACATATAATTCTGAAGTATCATATTTATATCATGAAACTGAAAAAAAAGTTTCCTTGGTAATCTTTTGGCATTCGTCTTTCTTTACTGGAAGTATATATGTTTGTATCTTCCTGCAAAATTAAAGAAATGAAACAAACATAAAATGGTAATCACAGCAACAAAAAAAAAATAGTTGATTCCTTTTTTTACATTTTGGATATGATTTAAAGGTTGAGACATGCTTTCATAGCCTTGAAATTTAGCCAAAAAAATGCTCAGATTATTAGTATAGACCGAAATCAAAATATATCTATTTATTTATTCATTTGTTTCATTTTTTTCTGTATAGAAAGAGATAAATGTACATGATTCAAAGGTCCAAGCACCAAAACTAATTACAATTGATTCATAATACAGTAAATAAAAAAGAGTTGCCCATTGATTGTACATGTATTCTCTTACACTTGTATAAATTAGATCCAGCTGAGGCATAACGGCTTGTCATTGTTCAAAAACTCATCTAACCCCGACAAAGGAAACAATTGGTGAGGTTGAGAATCTGTTTATCTGACGGTCAATCGGATCGGGTCCGCCCTAGCCATTAACCTGTCTCTGTGGTCTAATGGTTAAGGCACCGATGTTCAAAGCTGGAGGCCCTGGTCCGATTCCTGGCGGAGATATTTTTTCGATCTCACCAAAAAAATTATCAAAAAAGGGATGATAGCTCTGGGGAACTTTGATTTGAGCTACGTCAACTATTATTCTCTTCACCCATTTCTTTCAAACTTTAAATAAAAAAGAGTTGCCCTTTGGCTGTTGTAGATGTATTCTCTTACACTTGCATATATATATATATATATATATATATATATATATATATGAAATGATACATTTCAAAAGTTTTGCAGTATGGAAATAAGCTGAGGAAAAATATTCATTGAGATCTTCAAAAACAATAGGCTGGCAAAGGGTGATTATAAAAGAAAAATAAAGAAATAGGTTGAGTAACCAAACAATCAAAATAATTGAAAACAGTTGAACAAAATGGAAATAAATTTACTCACTTGTCTCACACATGTCACCAGTAAACCCGGTTAGACATGCACATGGTTGTCCGACTGTTGTACATGTCCCACCATTCTCACAAGTAGAGGTACCACATTGTGCTGTAAAGAAGGAGATTTTAATTTTGTCAGAGGTACACGTTAAAGCCGGTGCGTTCTGACATAATAAATATGTCTACGAGTGGCTGTTTCAGATAGGATGGATATCGAGAAGAGCTTGTCTCATTTTAAGTTACATAATATCAAGTACAACATATCTCAGCCCGTAGAGGAAAATAAACTTGAACTTTAGCCTTACAGTAATAAAGGGTTCAACATTCGTTTTCCTCCCCCACCCCCCAAAAAAAAAAGATCACAAAGAAAAATCTGTGCATTTTCAATTGTATACTTGATTACCACTCTCATGTTGATGGATGTTTACAAAATTACTGACACAGTTATTACAGATATTTCAAGTAAAAAAAAAGGAATAGAAAAACAATTAGTATCAAATTTGCTAAATAAAACTCAGTGCTTGAATATATGAACAAACCCTACAGAGGCAAATCCAGCACTGCCTCTGACAAAGGATTTAATAATTCCTTCATCAGAACTAGTATTGGATCCACTAGTAGCCTACCCCAATCAAAGGAAATTTCAAATTTGACACAAGTCACAGCTCCATATTTCAACCTAACAGGCATGTGAGGCTGATCTTGTACAGTAACCTGCATTGCTATTATTCTTCATCTAGCAATATGCCTATTCAGGTGCTTCCCCCCCCCCCCCAAAAAAAAAAAAACAAAACAAAACCCAACCTAAACAAAAATAAAAATAGTTATGCACTTGTACATAACACTATTGTTCCTTTTCCGATTTTTGCTATTGTTCAATACAAGAATTTAATCACCTGTTCCACAGGTATCTCCTGTAAAGCCAGTAACACAGTCACATGTAAATGAGTTGATTCCATCCATGCAAGCTCCACCATTAAAACAAGGATCTGGGGAGCAGTCATCAATATCTGTTTTGGGAGTAAACATATCATGAAAATAATACGATTAAAGACATAGGCTAAAGTTTTGAGCAAATAATTAAAACAAAAAGGAAAAATTCAATTCAAGATGAAATATAATTTCCATTTACAAAAAGTTGACACATAAACAATATGTTTATAAAATTTACAAGACACAAAATTTGATCAAAAAATTGTAACAAGGAAATTAGAACAGCTGTACAGCTTCAAAAAAAAAAAATAAAAGAAAGAAAGAAATAAAACGATTGGGATCGTTTTAAAGTGGCACCAAGGCATGTTGTAATTACACTTTATAAAGTTTTAAGGTCAAATAAAAGACAGACCTCAGAAGACGAAAAAGAAGTAGGTAAATATTTCAAAGCTTTACATCATATCCTTGAGCAGCTCCTTCAAATTCTTCACAATCTTTAAAATCCTCCCTATTTTCATGCAAAAAAAATTGTATAAATTGGCAAGTTCAGCTCTTATGACGTTTTATGACATTTCCAAGAGAGAAAATTAAAATCCAGAGCGGTAGTCAAGTTTTGTGCTTGGTTGGCAATCTGTGCAAGAATAAACAGGAAAACAGCTGGGTAAACACGTCAGGTTTTATTTTACTAGGGCAAGTCATACCTCGCAATATAACACTGTAGGAAATTACTTAACATTGCAATAACTTTTGGGGTAGCCTAGCTAAGCCGGGTAATAATTAGTTACTAATATAAACACTTAGAAACACCTAGGTGGAAATAGTGTATTAAGTCCTGTATAAATGTAACTATTATTACCTGTTTGACATGTGACCCCGTTATAACCAGCAGCACAGGTACAGGTAAAGAAGTTCACTTCATTATTGCAAGTTGCTCCGTTCATACATGGATTTGAAGAACATTCGTTAATATCTGTTTCGGTTGAAATCAGATTTTGTTTATCATTGATTTATTGTTGAATGAACTTGGGTATTGTAAACATTAACTGTATTTATAAAGTCTCCGCCCTTAAGAACCTGTGATGTCAGAAATTTACCTCTTTTTAAATTTGACTGAATTGCTCAATTTTCTATTGTTTTGTTCTAGTCATGAAATGAAAATTGAATTCTTAACATTTACCTACAATACATCTTATGCAGCGGTCACAATTCGCCGTACCTTCGACAAGCAATTCCTTCCTTTGGATTTCATAGAAAAATTGTACAGCGCAGGTACCTCGTAGGCACGTTGCATGTACGACATGCAGGAAATTTTTCCAATACCCTTACTACAGAAACGCATTGTATATGCAACGCAGGCTACGTTGCATGCACGTGTCCCGTAGCCTATGACAAGTTGTGACTGCCGAATTAGGCACCTTAGCAAAAGATTAAGCTGCGACCCCCCTCCGTGAATAACGCCGGGCGGGATCATATGCCGTATACACCACTCCCCTATCATTCTTATTTTTACTTAATAGGAAGTGGTAAGTACATCCAGTCTAAAAAGTTTTCAGCAGGATGCGGCTATATCTTTTGGTAAGTCACATTAATTCTAAATGTTTACCAACGAACCATTTTGTCAATTTTACTATATTTGTAGCAATTTTCTTCAATTGTATACATTATATTTTAAAAAATCCAAATAAAGATAAATTACCTGTTTCACAGGTAGTTCCAGAAAAGCCAGTAACACAAGCGCAGGTAAATGAGTTAAGTCCGTCTGTACATGCTCCTCCATTCATACATGGGTCAGGAGAGCAGTCGTTAATATCTGTTTCAGAAGAAAAAAAAAAATCAGGAAAATAGAGTGATGAATATGTACAGTCCCATAGTCCCATTTTTAATGAAGCAAATAAAGAGGTAATATATTGAACATGCCTGCCTGTTGATATGGAAGTTCACACCAGTATTGTTGATATACAAGGTCTAACAGTGAGCCATAGACCAGTTTACTATTAAGTTATCATAATTTATGCATACTTTTTTAACAAAGGTTGTTTTTGACAAACTGAAAGCTTTCCTAGGGCTTGCCTGACATAGCAACAACTAATGCATGGAAACTGGATTCCATGTATTGTAGCTCATTCTTTTATTACAGGCTGTTTGAATACCTTGTTACTATGACACCAGGAAAGAAACATGTATAAATTATAATAACTTATACTTATTGTAATAATTATAAAAGTATACTGGTCTATTAGAACAGGTATTAACCACTTGGCTGCGGACCACATACTATTACGTGATCATGCTATTGTTTGAGCTTTGTCTGTTTGGACGCACCAGCGCCAAGCTGGTCATACCCGAACGGTGCAATTATCACCACGCAGCAGCCAAGTGGTTAAACAAGGAGTTTTTCCAATTGTTAAAGGAATATAGAAAAAATGTAATGGATATGTCTGGGCTCACATATACATAATTCCTATAATTAGGGAAAAATAAAAATAAATCAGTTTAAATTCGGTGGTATATTAAAAAAAAAAGAGGTATTGGAAATAAATAAAAGAAACCAACAAAGAAATGATTATTAACACAACAAATAATCTTTCAAGGATTATATTGCATGAAGATATGTAAATCATATGCTAAAATATGCTACTGTGTAGTTTATTATGAAAAGAAGAATTACTTGTTGAACAGGTAGTTCCAGTAAAGCCAGTAGCACAGGTACATGTGAATGAATTTACTCCATCAGTGCAATTTCCTTCATTCATGCAGGGGCCTGAGGCGCACTCATTTACATCTGTATCAGGTAGATAACATTCGGGCAAAAATATAAAATCAATTAACATAAGTAACACGGCTAATGAAGAATTAATACACATTCAGCCTACATGTATTATGTATAACGTACAGCAATTTTTACATGGAAAAGTTTCCTTGAAACGTGCAAATATCATACAGGGCCTACATAATTCGATAAAAGTTCTGGGAATATGCGATTGGTTTGAAATCCAAGGAGTCACATGTATAATTGTCAAGAGGGCATTCTATTAGTGCAAAAAGTTAAAGCAATACTGAAAATTGGCTCTAAACCTGTTGAGGTAAAGGTAGGCAAAATGACAGTTGTGGAATCCATTGAACCTAAAAGATCCACGTTGTTGTTGATTGACAGAAATAAAAAATACACCATGTACATGCATATATATATACATTAATTTGGGTGCAAACTGACCGCAGTGTGCTTTCTAGTACACATGCATTCCTGAGCAACAAGACCAGTTTCCATGAAGTAGTTTTAGGAACCCAGCTCAGAAGGTCAGAAGGAAAGTTGTTTTCTTGCTTTGGGAACGAACTCAGTGAGGTAAAAGATTTTGCGTGAAATTTGAAACTGTGGATAGCAATTTGTACACACTGCGGTACTAACAGATGAAGTAATTTTCTGAAAATCAGTTGGTCCCCCTATCTACGCATAAACTGTTTAACAAGCCAAAGCGGTCTTGAAAACGACATCGCATGGTGCTGTTCATTACCACTTAAGATCGGTTCCAAGACCGCTTTGGGCATTCTCATTACATGTTAAACTAGTTTCAACTAAACTGGTTTCCGTTACAGCTGTTCAGGAAAGAAGATGAGATTAGGGTCTATACCTCTGCTGACAGAAAAGGCCATTTTAGAAATGAATTTGTATGAATTTCTGGTGCAAAGCACTATATCTCAAGTTCATATCTGAAATAGTTCTTGAGATATAGCGATAAAGATGTCAATGTATACATTTATAACTCATTATCTGATCTCTTTGACAATTGAAATTTGACAACGTTCTCTCTTGAAGGTCCTCCAACAGTTATACTATCTTTTAAAGTCTCAAGTTGATGGGTGAAGTGCTTCTTTGAGATATTACTAAGACACCAATACTGAGAATAGCAGAAGTTGACCTCTGTGAAATCTTTGACCTACTACAACAAAATAAAATCTGATCATCTCCCTATGGTGATACATACTATTACTTACTTTAAAGAACGAATGTCTTTTTGAACTATCACAATGATAATGCCCAAACCTGGGTATACACAAGTTTTTAGCTACACATTAATATACAACGCTTCACCTTTATTACATACACTTCAAAGTCATATATTAAGTCATGCTGACAAAGGCAAACATTATTACTGCTCACCGCCCATACTAAATAAAAGAAAAGGCATACCTGTTGTTGAAGCTAATGTGGTCGCTGTGGTAGATGAAATGACAGTGTTAGTATCCATTGGTACTGTCAAGAAAACCAAAAAAATTGAATAGCTTTACAAAACAATCGAACCTTAAAATAAAGAACATTTCAATACACGTTCTAAAAATTATATTATTTGTTCTTGAAATATCAGACAGTTTACCTTTTTTGCAGGAGCCTTATGCAGAGATAATTATGCCACTATGTGATGTTAGGTGCCCCATCCCTGGCTCTATGATTACGTAAATTATGCAAGGATATAATTTCATCTGCCCTTTTCATATATTCCTGATCAATCGTTTAAAGTTACATTGCTGTAAATAAATATAAATTCTTTGGCCCTTATTCTGCCACACCAAAATATTACGGATTTTTAAATGAGAATGCAACGTTGGTTTGCACGCTTCTCTATGAAGCGTTAAAACTTTGCTTAAAAATGAGGTGCATTATCGAACTGTCCATAACCATTGATTAATTGCATATTAATCATCAAAAATGACATTTTCCGACACGACTGAAGTGTTAGTTTGACCTGATATATTGAAGAAAGGACATTTAACACGAAAAAACCAACAATAACCTAATGGTGGCAAGTCACTTGTCATTACATGAGATAAAACGGATTTGGAACTAGTTTGAGACTGGTGTAAAATGATTTTGAATGTCTTTAGTCGCGCAGACGTCTCAGAGACGTCCCCGAGATATTCCCGCGACAGAAAAAAAAAAGAAAAAAAAAAATAGTAATAAGAAAAAGATTGATGCGCATGCACCTAACATGATAAATTTTTGCACATGCATGTAGCATGATGTCGGAATCAAATTCAACATTTCAATGCTTTTGGCTAAATATGGACACTTCACATTTGTGAAATAGAAAATCCGTGGAGCTATTTAGGGATAGAACAAAACTACGAACTGATACTTTGTTATACATTATTTATTTAATATATAGATTCTATCTATCTTTTATGTTTTATATTGTAAACTGCAGCAGCAGGTCAACCACTTAAAGTTATGACAATGCTTTCTGATCAGAGCAAGTTTCGATCAGAAATCACAAAAACAGAACAAAACAAACAAACGATTTAAAAAATGCCTGGTCGAATCATTATTGGGAGTGTAACAATCCGGATCATATTAGTCAATGAAGCCTGGGTTACACCAGAACCGAATCAGCAGGGAATCCACCCGAATACACATATTTGGGTGGATTCGGATGAATCCAAGAATGAGCGAAAATTCGGGAGGGAATCTAGAACATTCATGGAGGGATTCTGCTCGTTTTGACATGTTCAAAACCAGCCAAATACCCTCAAAAATACTCCAGAATGTGTCCGTGCGAAGTGAGATACCACCCGTAGGGAAATCATTATGTGCCTTTAAGGTAAGTAATTTATTCAGAGGGATTAAAACCATTGTCCGTTTCAGCTAAAATTTCCAAGCTTGTTAATTGTTCCCATCCCAGGCCAATGAATCGTTAATGAATAGGACGTGATATTTGAAAACCAATACAATAACACTGGTATTTAATGGATAAAGCGGTTACAAACAAAAAGATTGTTGCGTCATTATTTCAATGGATTTCCGATTTTATCTTGTGCGTTCCAATGCACTAGAAACTTCCAGCCATACGGAGGTTGTACACGTTTGGAAGTTTTTTTCGTGCTGGGAGTATTTCTCGTACGGCGCTATTGTACGATCCTATTGTTTATTGCTGTACAACTCTAAACTCCTCAGTAGAATACGAGCCAGAGAGTTCATATATTCGTTCCAATGCAATAGACGTTTACCTAAAGACCTTCTCTTTATTTACAAGATACTAAACAATGTTGGACCTTCAGGGTCCAACACATGGAAAATAGGATAGTACAATTATAATCTGAAAAATTAATAGTAATCTGAACCAGCTTTGCTTTTAATATCCAGCATACATGGCATAGTTTATATCATTCAAATAAAATTAAATGACTTGTAAAACAAATTTCAAGACTACGCCTATGGATTTGAATAATACCAGGATAAATTGAAATAGACATGTGATGAAAAAATTCAAGTTCCTTTGAATTTTCAAGTATAAAATCTATTTTCTGTTGTTTATGTTTGACAGCTAAGCAGCAGAATACAAATTTGATGGGCCTCTATTGCAATTGCATATTAGATACAAAAAATTACCTGTTTGGGTTGGAGTCATTGTCTGCGTTGTTCGAGGTTCTGTTATTGATGCTAATGAAATAATAAAATAAAAAATAATACCCAAAAGGTATGTAAGCCAAGGAAGAAAAACAGAAAGAACAAGATGTTCAAGAAATCTAACACTTGATTCAAGTGTACACTGGGAAAAAGGTACGGCATATGTAATTAACTTTGTGACTAGAGAATACAGCATTGTGATAATAGTGGATAGCTGGGAATAACTTCACAATAGCATAATTCACATGGCAACCCAACCCAGAGAGTAGGTGCAAGCCACATCCAACCAGGGTCTTTTAAATCATACCCTCAGCAAAATAAATACCGTTTGACATGTTTAACACAATGATAACAATACATAACTAGTAATATACACTTGTACATAATTTCATATCCCAAGAGAGATGTTTTTTTAAAGAAACACATAAAATGTTCCACAAGTCTTACATAAAGGGTGTCCCAGAAAAAGCGGAACCCATTGGCAAGGCATTTTTTTTTCATTAATGCAAGCTAATAATAATATATGAAATGCACCATTTAAAGGTTTATTTTTTCCCCTTTCTTTTGACACCAAATAAAAGTCAAAAGAGCCAGGTATGGATTTATAAGCACTAAGAATTTGAAAATTAATGGACAAAACCAATTTGCCCATAAAAAAGTGAAATGCACTGTGTGTCTGCAGGGATTGTTCTGACCTAGTTTGGTGGCCACATGGCATTGTTCACCTTATTTGGCCTCTGTTGACCTTTATCAAGGTCATCATTGTCTAAAGCTTTCACAAGGTGTTACAATGAATTTAGCCAAGTTTGATGAAAATTGGTAGCCATAGGGCATGGTTTACCTTATAAGTCACCAAAATATACTATGACCTCATTTGACCCCTAGATGAACTTGAACCTTAAATGCTATACGGCATCTCAAGTTCCCCTACCCAATGATTACTTGGGTTTGATGGAAATGAACTTTGAAAGACCTTGACAACACACAGGATTACACACAGAATATTTGATTGTTATGTGTCTCCAAAGGCAAAACAAATATCCTTAAAGCATATCATACCATTTGCGCTAAAAGCGAGGACATTGTATGTTACATTGCCGTCAGTAAAATTTGTTAGTCCTGCTTCAGAAATATTTGCAGCAGCATTCCTTGTGATGAGTGCTTCTTCAGGAGAATCTGTTGGGATGTCCACCACTACGTCGGCGATGACGCTACCACTTCGGAAACTCACAACGTAACAGGTAATACCAGCGCCTAGGCTTCGGTACAATTCAAGAACCTGTTCAAAAATGGTATTTTGAAGAAAAACACTCTTATTTTTATAATTATTATCATTATTATTAATGGATAAAATATATATATACAAGTGACTTCAGGTTTGAATAAGTCTCAATGAACAATGGTAGAAGTGTAACCTAGCTATGAATAATAATAATGTAAAAATAATACCTTACATTTATAGGGCGAATGAAATCAAATTGAAAATGCTAGAGGAAGTATACAAACAAAGCCATTTAATTGTTATGCTCAGATCACCCAGAATTTTGGGAATCCACCACATCTTCATCTACAATGGCATCATAACTTTATCTGTTCATTCTCTTAGATAATTTACCTATCCAATTCAAATTTGTATTCATGTGCACGGAACATATTCTCTATAACATTGGTGAATTCCCTCCAATAAGCTGAAGTATTCTGAAGAAGGAAATCATGTGTTTTGTTCAGAACTATTGGCCCAAATTCACAAAGGTGGTTTCAAAACCGGGGGCTGAAAACATGGATTATGTCAATTTTGTGAAATAATTACACTTAATTTTAGCGCGGACGTTGAAAAATGTCCAATATGAATGCGCGATTTTGTCATAACGCGCAAGATTTACGCCAGTTGCTATGGTTTTGGCATAATGAGCCCACTGTTTTGAATAAACAGCAGACTTAACCATAGCAACAAGCGTATATTTAGCAATCCGTGACATAATCGTGCATTCACATTGGACCTTTCTCACAGTACGCTCTAAACTTAAGCGTAATTTTTAAAGTAAATACACACAATCCACGAATCCATGGATTTTGCAGAATCCACCTTTGTGAATTCGAGCCATTATGTCTTCTGAGTTAACTAAAGACTTACAGGAATGCAAATGATAATTTCAAATCTATCGAATTCTGCAGAGTTTGGGTCATTAAGAGCGCTCGTGAAGTCTGTTTGAATGGTGATGGATACCTCTATCTGCACATCTGGAAGAATTTGAATGATAAGAAAAGAACAAAACATTTTCTGTAAATTGCTTATTCCAATGCATGAAAACCCTTTCCCCTCTATTGCTTGATTTTATCCAGGATTTCAAATGAACAAGTAACATATTCTACAAAGATAAAGATGCATTTTCAATAATGTTTTCTTTAACATAAATTTAAAGTTTTATCCTATATACTAGTAGCCTGGGTTATTTGGAACCGCTGCATGTAACCTGCTAAATAGGCGGGTTTTCTAAGTTGCTACAATTTATGGATTTTCACTTCCTGAAGACATGGTAAGAATGTATATAAATAATCTGCTATTAAACAATGAACTACATTACTTGTAATTCAGTTTGGTTGTATTAGTTGCTGCTATATGGTGGTCGAAAAATTTGCTTGCCTATTGTATATTTTTTTAAAAGATTACATATTATTTTTTATCATGCTCACTAAATCATAAAATTACCAATACCTCTTTTTTTATTTCTGTAAAAATTTAATGCAAAATTTTTTTTTTTCCTCACATATTGCACTTCCTATTCTAATTTTTTACAATTTCAATCAATATCAGCTGACAATGACATATTTATAATTTTTTGCTGAAAACACAATTCAAGAATTTGGGTCAGATATGCAAGTATAACACAAGACTAAAAATAAACAAGAAAAATGAGTTAGTCTCTGCTTTTCCTCCTGCATGATGCCATTAATGTGAGATACAGACCTTTGTGACCTCAAAGATCTTCGACATTTTACTTTAAAAGAATCTGATCATCAAAAGTTCGAATCTCAAATAGTCCATGAGATATTGCATTAAATGGGCTCCAGCGTCGAATTTTATAAATGACCTGCCCGAATATCTTCATTGGTATTCTGTTATCTTACTTGTTAATGTGGTGGCCGCTGTTGTAGACATTTCTGTTGTTGCGGTAGATGTTTCTGGTGTAGCGGTAGACACAGATGTAGATGTTTCTGGTGTAGTAGTAGGCCCAGATGTAGATGTTTCCGGTGTAGCAGTAGGCTCAGATGAAGATGTTTCTGGTGTAGCAGTAGACATCGATTCCGTTGTCATTGTAACTACTGATAATATTAATTTATAACAAAATGTATAACTCGTTCTTGTTTACCAACGCCAAAAATCTTTTTTATGTATTTCACAAAAATTGTTAGATACATGTATTTTTATGAGCATAACATAGAAAACAAAATTTTACAAAGGAACATGTTTCAGAGAATGCAGCTCAATATTCAGAATTGAATTCCATACAAAATATCCTGCAGTTTAATTATACCAGTGTTAGGAATTACAAGAATGTTAATCATTGTATTAAGATATATACTAGTCCATAGAAGGTTCAATGACCAACTGTTCATATCTATTAGGGCTTATTCCATTTGATGAATGTAGTCATACATTGATTATATGCTGGAAATCTATATAGGCTTATAGGGAGTTTTTAGAATCGATAAAGAGACAATTACTATGATTTCAAGTAGACTTTTAAACTATATCAATATTAATTATAACCTTAATAATATCATCCAATTTCTTCCTTTAGTGTTTTTAAGCCATTTTTGGTCTTAAGAACATGCATAAATTAACGGTAGTGCAGCGTAAAGATGGTATGTCCTATTTTTGCAATGGTTTTTAAACATGCAGGAGATTTGAAAGCAAAGCACATTAAAAGATGTTCACTGAAAATTTCAAGAAGGGTTGGATTTTCTGAAGCAAAGAAATGATGAAGTTTAGCAGGTGAATGTTTCACGTTGCACCGAGTATTCTTTCTTGAGGTTATGAGTGGTCCTGAAAAGGACCTACCCAATCTTGACACTTCGTTGAGCATGTTCTCACCGTCTTCAGAAACATGCTCACCGAAACGTTGATATTGGGTAGGTCCTTTACAGGACCACTAATAACCTCAAGAAAGAATACTTGGTGCACCGTGAAACCTTCACCTGCTAATCGTTCTACCACCAGTGAAACCTTTAAAGATTAAATGATGAAGTATTTGTATGCTCCTTCTACTACATTGACAGTGTCATTCCTGTCTGCCTTTTGAATTTTGAAGAAATGCCTTTCATAACTTATTACAATATTATGTATAAAACATTACCTATGCAACTAGTATTGCCGGAATCTGCCATAAATCCGTCATCACAGATACAGCCATAAGATCCGTCGCTGTTAACACATGTTCCATTTCCACATAGACTTGGGTCTCCACTGCATTCGTCGATGTCTATGTGAAAGTGAAATGCAAGCTTCATGAATGTTGTCATTGCTATATAGCTTTTGTATTGGCTGGTTCTGTTAGATTATTTGAAACAGGGTGAAGTGATGGGGAGGAGGCTGGTTGAAACAACTTTTTTTTTACAGTAAATACTCCCTTTTCTCTTATAAAATTCTTCCACGCCATTAATTTAGAATTTCAAATCTGACATTGAAATTGGTTTTAATAGAGGTGGGCTATAGAGGGGTATAATAAGGGTCATGTTTCAGAACCAAGTTTGTGCTATCTTATTTTAAGCAGCTCTTTGTCCTGATCAATATGCCACCAATTTTAAGAAAATCGGATATAAATTGAGACAGTGCGGGCCAAAAAACGATTTTGAGGGGGCGTGGCCAAAAAATGCTGAGTCATCGTTTTTCAAAATTTGAAAAAGCTGTAATTCTTTTATTAAAAGGGCTATAAAGATGATTCTGGTGTCTGTTTATATGTATTTCAGCCTGATAAATCCAATGACAGTGTCCAAATTGCAATTAGGGGTGAAGAAAGTATTTAAAAGGGGGAATTATAGTTTTTACCCTTTAATTACCGACCGCGCAGTGACCTTTGGTGCGTGGTGAGATTCGCATCAGCCAATCAAATCACACTCAAAATAAGACCAGAAAATCAGATCGCAGTAATTGAAGCAATTTTGTATTTACTGCACATTTAGCTAGCTCCTGACTGGTATAAAACTTGAAATGCTATATCTGGAGTATTTTTGGAAAGCTGAAGAGTTGTTGAAGATTATGAACCTATTTTCTCATCGAATCATTTAAAATAAAGCGTATTTGTGGCTAGTTATTAAAAAAATTCCCAAACAGATTTTAACGACAAATATATCCCACAATTTCTACTATTTTGAAAGACATATTTTCCTTCTTATTAAGGAATATATATTTTGTTAGTATGATTTATTAATGCCAAAAATTTAATGTCAAATATTCATTTCTATGCAGAATTATAACCGCACAAAGACAGGGGTACAAGCTGCTTATTACGCATTCAAACACACAAATTCATGAATACGACTTTTATAAATACGAGTGATTTTGAAAGCGGTGCCGGTAGACTGATGTAGGCAAGATTTTCAAATGATGCAACTACCTTACAAAACTAATAGATAGTTCATAATTGAGTCAGTCTGATAGCAAATACATACCAGTACAGTTGGTAGCAGTACCGTCAGCCATATATCCTTCATAACAGTCGCATGTGTAAGATCCTTCAGCATTCACACACATCCCGTTAGCACAAAGAGTGGAATCTAAACTACACTCATTCGTATCTACATATTGCACGAACAAAAAATGTTAGTATTATAATGGTTAATCAAACTGAAGCTATAAAAGTTACATTGTTTAAAATGATTATTGTGTTATACATTTGTCTTGGTAAGTTATCAGAAATCTGTTCTGATCATCAAAATTTATATAACTGTAAATGTGCAGTATGCACTTTTTGTAAGAAGTTGTATGTTCGTATGCATATTGTTTCTCCTTTTAGTTTTGTTTAGACTATATTGAATACTTTATCACATACCTGTAATATTCCGTACATCCTGCAGGTATAGTCCATTTCACAAACACTTAAGGACGAGTTAGAATATACTTGCACGGGGGATAATTTAGTATCTGAAGCTTAGCAATATAGTATGATAGAACGTTTCGCTATTTACCATAGTACTAATAGACCTCCTAACTCTAGGGCTAACTGATTATATATTACATATATTTTACATACATATTGTGTATCCATTGCAATAAGCTTTATTTTCCGTCATTTTTATTTTATTTTAGTATGAACAGAAAAGTGGCCATGCCCAATCACTGAACACAGCACTGCAAGGTATCATACATGTACATGTACGTGATGCTTATTTTGCAAACTGCAAAATTTTTCATTAGGGTACACTATTTCCTATTAAATTTTATTTAGCACTTAAATTTACCTTTTCATACATTTCATAATGTCATCCTAAAAAAGTGGAAAAAGAGAGAATAAACAATTTTACGTGATCAAATTTTGTGTAGCAGTTTTTTCTCTTACCATTTTCACATGACATGCCCTCAAAACCAGGTGGACAATCACAGGGAGCATTGGGAGTGGTACAAACACCATTGTTTACACAGACCGTACTTCCACATTGAGCTTTAAGAAAAGCAAAATGTAAGTATGATCAAAAAGCGAGAAAAAGAAATTAACGTAGCTAACAATTTCATTGTTTTGTAAATTGTCTGTAACAATGATTTGTAAGCATATCTGTTTAAAGAAGGGGTGGTATACATTTAATTTAATAATATGTGCTAAGGAACATCAATTGGACATTGTATTACAATTTTGATACCAGGTTACATCAATGAAATTTGCCTGGACAAACCATTACATGATTTAGCATCCTCCCTCCATAAATTGTTGGCAGCCATTTATATTGATTAAAAAATAGCGCTTATAAATTTAAGACTGTTGTTATGCTATTACAGTTTTTTTGTACCGTGTATTAATGTTGAGGTGTTTCTATCTAGTCTTTGCACTTACATGAAAAGAAATTTAAAAAAATATTACAAAATGTTTAATATTAGGAACCATAATTATATTTTACAATTTATATTTTATTTTATGATATTTTATCATAATCAAATGTTAAAATTCCATAAAATTTTATTTTCAAGGAACAAACATACATGACCTGGGATAAACACGTATTAAATAAAGTTTAATTTTGGACATACCGTTACAAGCACTAGCATCGTCACTCAGAACAAATCCGTCACTACACATGCATATGTATGATCCATTGTTATTCATACATGTGCCGTTCCTACATGGGTTAACATCAGCGGCACACTCATCAAGGTCTAAGAAAAAACATTTCAAGAAATAATTGTAAATTAAGATATGAACATTTGTTTTTGTACATCTTTAATTAGAATTATGCCGTCTGTCTTTTCTTAGTGTCGTAGGAATTTTGTCTATTTTGAAAATACAGCATAATATTGCTAAAACAGATAAGATAATTAAAATTTTCAGCAGATAATTGCGATTTACTTTTAATAAACCTCATTATATCCTTAGTTTTTTGGTAACTCATTAAGTCTTACCTATGCAGTCGGTTCCGTCTCCATCCAACATAAATCCAGTGTCACAGTCGCAGGTGTAGTTACCGATAGCATTTTCGCAGGTTCCATTGGCACAAAGATTTGGATTGTTGACACATTCATTGATATCTACATGTTTGTAATGGAAAAAAGGCCCCAAAAAGCCCATTTAGCCAATGCCTCATAGTAATTTAACACAATGAATGACTAGGAAAATAGTAGTATTTATATCAGGATCTCAGTGCCAACTTCTGAAAATATGATTTGTTTACATCAGGAATCATATTTCTTGTGTTACTAAAAATTATAAACAAAGGCATATTACATTTGTATTGATTTGAAAGTACAGATTTAGTCTCTTTTTATTGTCAATAGTATATATAATCTAATGTTTACAGGTTATACATTTAATTAGAGTAAACATATTGATACCTACCAATACAACTGGTAGATGAATTGTCAGCAATATACCCATCGTTACATGTACAAGTGAAAGACCCATCATTGTTCACACACATCCCATCAGCGCACAGAGTGGGGTCTTCATCACACTCATTAATATCTATATAATTTTCAATGAAACATTTAAATAATTGTAATGAAATGCCTTACAAGGAATGGACAGTACGCATGAAAAAAAAAAATCTTTAAGGACATCCCATCTACTACCAACCTAAAATGTTACACTTTATCCAAAATTACCTGTGTGTGTGTGTGTGGGGGGGGGGGGGGGGGGGGCATTATGGACCCCCCTCAACATTTTTCGCGATAAACCCGCAGTGCGAAAAAATATTGATCGCGCCGCTCGCTGACTATTTTCGCGAAAATCGGACATACCGTTACGACGTTCCACGGTTTTCAAAAAATTTTCGTCAGACCCAAAATGACTCAAAAACGTGATTTCATGTACAAAGTCAATACAAATGTGTTTTCAGAATTCATAAATGAGTGATTATTTTTAATGTTATTGACAAAAGTCATTTTATTTGATGCTATTAATGGCCAAAATAATGTCGCGGACGAATTTCGTCGGAAAAAAAAACAATAAAAATAAAAAAGTAAAAAAAACAAAGAAATAGGGTAGATGTAGGGAATACCGGACAGTAGGGAATATCGGACGGTCACCACATGTCCAGCCCTAGCTGCCAACATAAGATCAACTGAGTTGAAATACCGGCATCTATTGTCAGGTGGTCTGTCTGGGAAGGTTGAATGCTGTATTCGACAACAACAAGTGAGAAATCTCCGAGAAAACTACCACAATCTGTCAAGGTAGGAAAATTTGCAGCCTGAAAAATGGCCTAATGTAAAAATTGACATTTTAGAAGAATGTGATGGTATAAAATAAGAATTGGGGCATGACCTCTATTTCACGCATTATGGACATGTGTGGAGGGTGGGCCAAACGTGTATGGAGTGTTTGCACTGTACAAAGCCTGTGTATGGGGTGGCAAGTGTGTTTGAAAAGTGCTAGTCAGTCATTTGTTTGTGTAGGGAATACCGGACACCACATGGACGGTTGTTTGTTTTACTTCCGGGAAGAGTTGCTAAGCATGTAGATCAAATAGTAAGTTGCATATATAATGTATTATATTTATTTATTAAATTGTTTGAAAATTTTGAAATGTCTATTTCTCTTTATTATTATTGTGATATGTCATGATCTACATGAGATATAAAGTTATTCTGAGTGTTTTGAAATTTTGTAGTAAAATGCATATAATCTTCTAAAAATGAATAATGTTATAAAAAATCAATACAAACATGTTAAGTTGATGGTTTACATTCAAATCAGTGCTTCCAGACAGATCTTTATACAAAAAAAAAAAGGGTAAAAACATACTCTCCGGTATTTCCAACACAGTAGGGAATGCCGGACAATTTACGACGGCGTCATTATTTGCATATAACTGCCTCAACAAATATTTTATTACCTCAATTTTTTTTGGAAAATAAAGTTTAATGATGTAGCTAAGCAATGAGAATCTTTTTGTTTTGTGATTTTATTGTTTTCATGTGCTAATTAAGCAAATGAGCTTAAGTGGCTGGTATTCCCTACATCTACCCTACATAAGAAATTTAAAAAACAAAGAAATGCATAAGAAATTAAAAAAAACAATAAAATACATAAGAAATCGATTTTGGTACAGGAATTATTTTCTTGTACAATTCTTAGGAATGATATAAAGAATATTTTCATAAAAAATAGCTTTCTATGAGCTTTATTTAGTGAATTAGAGCAAAAAGTATGACTTCATGAATAAATTAGCATAATTACTTCATATAAAATAAAAAATATGATTTTAGTGTAATTTACCTATACTACCTCGTAGATTATGTCATTCTCTGCCACCATGCAAATTTTTTGTAGCGATCGCGCGATCCGCGACTGAGATAATGGCCCCCAGGACTTTAAGCTCGCGAAATAGCTAGGGCTAAGGCCCCCCCGACATTTTCTCGCAATACATCTAGAGTGCGAAATCTTTTTATCGTGAAGCTCGCTGACTTTTTACTTTGAAGTCTTGCGCATCTTTTAAAACCATTTTCGCGAAAACTGGACATACCGTTACGACGTTCCACAATTTTCAAAAATTTCCGTCAGACCTGAAATGGCTCAAAAACGTGACTTCATGTACAATGTCAATACAAAATGTGTTTTCAGCTAGAATTCCTAAATGAGTGATTATTCTTATTTGTTTGACAAGAGTCCTTCAATTTGATGCTATTTATGGCCGATATAATGTCACGGATGAATTGTGTCAACAAAAAAAAATAAATAAAAAGGTAAAAAAACAAAGCTCGCAAAATAGCCCAGGTAAGTTAGGGTTAAGGTTCGTAGTATATATATATATATATATATATATATATATATATATATATATATATATATATATATATATATATACAATGGTGGCAAAAATTATTAGAACACCCAAAGCTGCTCAAAGTCTATGGGATTCTCAATGCCCAAGTACATTTGCCGAAATAAGTTTAAGAATAACTTGTTGGTGCCGACAGCTTTCACGACTTTATAGCATGGAGTCTTATGCTTCTTGTGATACCAAATTTATACAGTTGCGACCATCAGGTAAAGCGCAGGCTTAAAAATCGTTGCGCTATGCGCTTTCAGTTTCCCAATAGACAGTGTATTAAACATGTAGCACAAAATACAAAAGAACGTGAAATGCCAGTTACATATGCTGATAGCTCAAAAAGTGTTTAACCCTAAAAAGACTGGGGGAGGGGGGCCATCAAGGCCCTCCTCAACATTTTCTGCGGCCATTCCATTGCTTGAAATATTTTGATCAGGCCGCTTGCTGATTTTTTACTTTCAAGTCTCGCGCATCTTTTGAAATCATTTTCACAAAAAATCGGTCATACAGTTACGACGATGCAAGATTTTCAAAAATATCTGTTAGACCAAAAACAGCTCAAAAACTTGATTTTGTGTAAAAAGTCAATGCAAATGGAGTTTTCTCACCTTTTTCATGAAGATATGATTGTTTTCACTTTTATTGCTGAAATCAATTTATTTTAGCATTATTATGCTTCAAAATGGTTTTTCAATAATTTTTGTGAAAAAAACAAAGAAAAACAAACGGTAAAAAAAGAAAGAAAGAAGAAATACATAAGAAATTCATAAAACAATAAAATATATAAGAATTAATTTCAATACAATAATTTTTTCCTAGTGCAATTGTTAGGAAATGCTACAAGGAATATTAATATACAAAGATAGCATTCTAGGAGCTTTATTTTTTCAATTAGATCAAAAAGTATGATTTAATGCATAAATTAGCATAATTGATTTAAATAAAATAAATTGATATTATTTGATATTATGATATTATTATCGGAAAAATTAACAGCGCAGTCTTGTAAATTACATGGCACACTACCATATTGCAAATTTTCAGCACGGTCACAAGATCGGCAGCAGAGATCTTAGGGCCCCCCCCCCCCCAGTCTTGACAGTTACCAAAACACCCTAGTCTTATTAAGGTTAAGCTATACGTGTGCAACTTTGCAGGCTTATTCATTCTAACGTGCCCCAAATACATGCCAAGTTTCAGAAAATTTGGTCTCATGGGGAGGGGGTGGATTGGCCCCATCCCCTGGTTTAGAGATAATCAAAGTAACCCTTCCAATTTAAGGTTATGATTATTTTTCATGAAATGAAGAAATTTACTTATAAATGCATATATTTTTAAAGGAAATTTCATGAGCAATTCAAATATGGTGAAAAATTAAGAGTCATTGGATAGGGGGACTTACATAGGGGCTGTGACTTAAAAATTTGGGGCCCCTTAAAGATAATTTAAAAATACCCACATAAGAAGAAAAGAGAAAAGTGAAGAGAGAAGAAAAAGAGAGAAAAATACAGGTTCGATTAACAGAACTATGAAAAGAATGGTCATATTGTATATGTACATGTAGAGGATGTAGACCTACAAGTCTTAGGAATAGGTGATATAGTTTGGGACATGTATAAATAAATGTTTAAAAACAAATTATAATGAAACTAGATGAATCATCGACCGTGCATGGTCGAAATTTATGCCTTTGCCATTGCCAGATCAGAAATATATGGCACATTCATCTATTCATTTTCATTTATAAAAAGACATCTGTGACCTTGACCTTTGACCTTGTAAAGAGTCTAAATCTAATCAGATCATTGTCACCAAGTATGTACACATGTACCCAGTATGAAGATGATTAGTGAAACGATTCTTGAGTTATTGTGAGAACAAGCTATTTTCACTTATTTTATTGACCTCAGTGACCTTTGACCTCATGACCCAAAAATCTAATCAGATCATTGTCACCCTAGTACGCACACATGTACTCAGTATGAAGATGATTAGTGAAATGATTCTTGAGTTATTGTGAGAACAAGCTATTTTCACTTAGTTTATTGACCTCAGTGACCTTTGACCTCATGACCCCAAAATCTAATCAGATCATTGTCAACTCAGTATGCACACATGTACCAAGTATGAAGATGATTAGTGAAACAGTTCTTGAGTTATTGTGAGAACGAGCTATTTTTTTTCCCTATATAATGACCTCTGTGACCTTTGAACTTTTGACCCCAAAATCTAATCAGATCATTGTCACCTCAATATGCACACATGTACCAAGAATGAAGATGGTCCGTCAAACGGTTTTTAAGTTATCGTGAGAACGAAAGTGTGACGGACGTACTTCCTCAAAATCACTACATCTCAAAAGTAATTGCTGATGAAAGAGACAATGATCAATCAACTATAAATATTATTTTAAAAAAAACAATACTAGCATACTTCATAAATATGCATCACTGTCCCAAGGCTGAATGTTTCATGTTTTCTCACAAAGAAAATAACTATCAACTAAATCCTAATCGTTTAAGAATAGTCCGGCATCCCAGAAGATTTATTCATGTGAAAAGCGCCGGAACAACTGACCCCATAGGGGGTTGGGATGGACCCTGGCTGCACAAAATGAATTTGCTGCGGTCTGAGCTGTGGCCTTCCGCCCAAATCACACATTTTGTGACGTCACTACCGGAAGTCACTTTTGAGACAATGTACAGGGAGGTGCACTTGACACTATCACACAAACGTGTCCCCAACATATTTTTAGGGCTTCATTTTTTATTTTCTTTTTTGAGTTTGATTACCGATAGTATTCGATGCACCAAATGAGTTTTCCTGGCATTTTCGTCCCTGAGATCGATGACAGCGACGTTAACATCGCGGAGCGACGTCGTCGACTTTGGACCAATTTGTCTGTTTTTTGACTCGTTTTCGGTTTCAAATTTTGAAGTTTTGTTGAGATTGTGTTTAAAATACCCGATTGCTCTGAAACTTTGCCAACGTCTTAAGCAAGTCCTCCGCTTTCTGAACATATTTGGTTTTATAAGTTACATGTTTTTAGCCTATTTTAGGCCATTTAAGTAACATGGTTTTAAGAAAAATCGGTCAAAAAAGAGAGTTTTGAGGTAATATTCGAGCCATTCATAATACACGTGTTGTATGGGGATTATACCGAACTCATTATAATCTTACAAACATACTCATTATCCCTTTGTCCCACTATTGCCTCCAATCATATGACCCCACACCCACCCACCCACTTACCCACACACACACACACACACACACCCTCACCACGCACACACACACACCACACCACACACACACACACACACACACACACACACTCCTCTTCACCCTCTCTCTCTCCTTCTTACGTCGTCTCAAAGTACTTAATTTTGCGTTATAAGTCCTCACGACTTTCAATCCCTCTCTTTGTCACAAATTTCTCCGACCCTTCCCCTTTCCCTCTCTTTATCTTTCCTCTCTCCATCTACACCTCTATCTGTCTTTCTTCTCCTTCTCTTATCTTTTATTTCACTCCCGTTACACTTCTCTAACAATCTCTTTTACTACTATCCTCCCATTCCCCCTTTTCATTAGCATAAGTGAGTATAGTTTTAAAAATTCAATCCAAGTTTCCTTCAATTTTCATCTTAAAACTTCATTCGAACACCGGCTTTTCTCAAAATATTGTAACGGAATGCCTCCTTAATCAATTGGAGACAGGGCCTAAAGTCACGATTTACTCACAGGGATATCATTTCTCAGCCCCGTCAAGCGTTCCGTGACAGTTTCGCAGAAAAAGAAACGGGTAGGCCTATAAATGGTCATTACCGAACCTGATCTGAAGGTATATTCCATTCAAGTATTACAAGCGCCAACCTTAATTGAATATAACATAGTTATGGGGCGATTTTTTTTTTCTAATAGATGTTGCTTTTGGGGGGGAAACTCTGCGAACCCTCGTGACTGGAGCAGCAAAAGAGCATCTCTCACCGTAGACCGAGGCTGCTCTGTCCTCATCGGGCGGCCCCTCTTAGACCGAGGCTCCTCTGTCCTCATTCAGAGGGATATACGGCCAGGGGCCGCTCGATGAGGACAGAGCAGCCTCGGTCTATTCTCACCGAGGCTATAGTGTCCTGTTCGAAGGATCATTTGACTCAGTCATGAAATGCAAGTTCTACAACTAATTTTCTACAACTCCAGCGTACGACACTTCCAAATTCTAACTGACAATGCTGTATTGAATGATCCCCCAATAAGGTACTAGATTTTTTTTCGGATCAGGAGACCTTTACCGGAAATAATGGAGGCACAGCTACAGAATCTTGTGTCGTATACATGTGTCAGATACATTATCGTGATCTATAGTACACCACACGAATAATGATTATAGATAAGTATTTGTTTTCCCCTTAAGAAACCGATTCGTTGTTTGGAATCTGCAAAATATTCCTCTTTCTCAACGAGACCTAGGACATGGATACCAAAGAACGCGATGTTCTTGAGGCAGGATGTACGACTAATTCTATTCTGTTGACGATATAAGGCAGATCAATTCTCACTAATTCTCTTTGTGCTTTGAGAAAATGGGTTTTCACTATCTCATAACGAAATGTGTACCCCCACTGCTTCTTGAACTTGTCAGTCTTGACCTAGAGGCAGAATAAGTGAACAAGCTGACGTAAAAGGGTGCTTTCAAGAGCTAGAGGTATATTATAACTTGCCTATGAGCCAAGGTATTTAGAGTCCTCTAGTTATCTCTCTTAGTCCAAGTGCATACTCAAGAACTATTGTGAAAACAAAGGGTATATATAAGAGTATCTCCTTGCAAAACTCCTGCAAGCAAGAATGTTAAATTCTTCCATCTCTCCATTTGCATGATTTGGTGTCACAACTTTAGCCCTTCTGTTTAACAGTGTACATGTTGTCAATGGTATTTAGTAGATTATGATGTTCATGATGGTAAACCGTAGTCATTTATTTTTCATCATCTTTTTGCGATGGATCATGGAATCGAAAGCTTTCTTGACATCGACAATGTCAGCACTGCAGGCAGGTTGTTCAGTTTTACCTCTTCATTAATTGATCCAGGATTTGAGCAACAGTGGTTCTACCTATAAATCCGTTTTATTTGATTCTCAGCTCGGGACCAATAGCTTCCCTTATCCAGCTGAGTGTCATGAGCAATTAAATAACCCTGGATTTGATGCATGTCATGCTGATTCCTCTGTAGTAACTCCTCTAACATTATTGTCTGAACAAGAAGAAGACAACTTAGGCAGGTTCTACAAGAAAACTCAATGCAGAAAGGAAGCAGATCAGTGTTGCACGAAATCTCTCCGTGATTTCAGAAAGTTGGATTGTTGGTAATATAACATCATTCATGAAACTATTCTTCTGCAAAGCAAACCAGCATACAGAGCCATGACCAAAGGCTTTTTTTTATAAAAATTATTATTATTAATTAATTTTTTTTGGAAAGGGTCTGTTCGAGTTGCGGAGAGTAAATGAAACTAGCGTGAGACAAGCACCGGTCAACTTCCATCTAATTCAATCTACATCTCAGTATTCTACATTAATATAACTGAGCCATACATATAAAAAAACTCGTCAAATTGTTAGTGATAGGCCTGGCAAGGGCATGAGTCTCAAAGGTAGCTGCCGTTCGAAATAATTTACATTCCAGCTCAACGGCAATGATCGTCCCATGCCTTGGGTGGACATCTTCTTCTTCTCGAATCCTTTCTCCTATTCTTCTGTTTGATTTGTAATTATACTTGATTACACTTTAAAGATCATAGTATTCATTGCATATAGATATGTATTGGTTCTTAGGGGAATCTGAATTACACTCTACCCATTAGGTATTGAACGCAGGCGATCTCATTAGGCGAAAGAGTGGTAAGGTCAGCTTGGGAGCAGGGGAAGGGGAGAAGAGGGCATTGTAGAAGGCGACTCATGGTCCCCTCCTCTCCGCATTCGCATACTGGCCTTCCTTCAATGTCGATGCCCCATTTGGCCATTAACACCTTGCAACGGCCGACTCCCGCTCGCAGGCGGTTCAAGCAGAGCCAGAACGGCCAGGGTTCACGGAATCCTGGTGGGAGGGATTCCTTAGGGGCGATGATGACATTGTGAGGTGCAGACTCAAGACGGGTTGACCAAACGTCTAACCTACAGTGGTGGGGGCTCTGGTTGAGGGACACGGTAGTGTGAAGAAAACTATGCCTGGATCTCAAACGCTTTGTTGTTGGCAAGGCATTGAAGAGAGGATGGAGTGGATCATTTTCTTGTTTAAGTTTCTCCTTTTGAGAGAGTGCAGTCCTCCTGATGTTGAGAGGGGCGATGCTACTCAGGATGTAGAGATCGTCTACCTTGGTTGGTTTAAGGCAGCCTGTTATGTAGATGTTGAATAGGAGTGGGGCAAGGGTGGGTGGATATGACGGACTAATTCATTAAAGCAATGTGCGGACATGCTTCGTTGTATGAACATGCATCAGCCTCAGAAATTTAACGTTCGTTGGCGTCAAGCTCCTGAAGCTTCTTGAGAAAAATGGATCCCCACCTCGATAATTTCAAAATAATAATTTTCATAGCTAAGAACACATCGTTAACCCATGTGAAGTATATAGACGTATATCGATATCATCCATCCGTTCGGTGAGATGTAGATCATGATACACTTTATGACACATACGATGATGTAGATAGCGTAGGCCTATTTTCTGGAGCTGTGCCTCTATTATTTCCAGTAAGTTCATGGTATCCTGGAAGAAGCTCTTATATCTCTCTTAGAGATCATTCAGTGCAGCATTGTCATCAAGGAGCCAGTGTGCGTAGATGGAGTCACTGTCATGATCTACACCGACATGACCGGGGAAGGGTAAACATCTTCCAAACCTTGTCATGTATGTATTTGGGCAGTGCTTGCTTCATCACAGCAGTTAGAACTTGATTGTTGATAGCGACTTTTACCGTGTTTACACCACTGTCTTGTAGAACCTTCCTTTCATGAAATCAGAAAGTGATTCTTAAACCAGATCACCAGACGATGTAGCTCTAATTCAGCCCTTTCCCCCATAACTCATACTTATCTTGGTGCTTTCAGAGCTACAGCAAAAGTTTAAGGTAACGTTTTCATATCCACCACGCTTTGTTTGCTGTAAAATTGTCATAGAACGCTTGTTTTAACTTAGGGACTTAGAGATGTCGTCCATGTTAGTTAAACTTTAAAAACTTTTTTACATACTGGGAGAAAAAGCTGGTAAATGAACGGGTTGCTTGTACATTGAAGATTGAGGAAGCCAATTCAACTTCTCCTGATGAATTTTTATTTCAATACCTGTTAAAAGGATCTAATCCAAAATAATTGAAAATTTCAACACCCCCCCCCCAAAAAAAAACCCAACTCATTATGTTGAATGGAAACCAAAATATATCTGATCAAATATCTCTTTGAATTAAAGGAAGACAACATTTTACATTTGCCTAGAAAACTGTAAAATTAATTGCATGAAAAATATATGAAAAATAAATTATACAGACCGCAATTAAAATTGATAGAGAAAAACAAAAGGGAGAGGGGAGGGGAGGATAGAAGAAAGAGGGTTAATAGAGAAGTGTAAGGGAGTGAATGAGGAGAGAGATAAGAGAAGGAGAAGAGAGACAGAAGAGGTGATAGAGAGAGGAAAGATAAAGAGAGGGAAAGGGGAAGGACGGGGAGAAATTTGTGACAAAGAGAGGGATTGAAAGTCGTGAGGACTTATACGCAAATTAAGTACTGTTGAGACGACGTAAGAGGGAGAGAGAGAGGGTGAAGAGGGTGTGTGTGTGGTGTGTGTGTGTGTGTGGGTGTGTGTGTGTGTGTGGTGTGTGTGTGTTGTGTGGTGGGTGAGGGTGTGGTGTTGTGGGTGGGTGTGGGTCATATGATTGGGAGGCAATAGTGGGGACAAGGGGATATGAGTATGTTTGTAAGATTATAATGAGTTCGGTATTAATCCCATACAACACGTGTATTATGAATGGCTCGGAAATATTACCCTCAAAAACTCTTTTTTTGACCGATTTTCTTTAAAACCATGTTACTTAAATGGCCTGAAAATAGGCTAAAATACATGTAACTTATAAAACAATAATGTTCAGAAAGGCGAGAACTTGCTTAAGACGTTGGCAAAGTTTCAGAGCAATCGGTATTTTAAACACAATCTCAACAAAACTTCAAAATTTGAAACCGAAAACGAGTCAAAAACAGACAAATTTGGTCCAAAGTCGACGACGTCGCTCGCGATGTTAACGTCGCTGTCATCGATCTCAGGACGAAAATGCCAGGAAAACTCATTGTGGTGCATCGTATACTTCGGTTAATCAAACTCAAAAAAAGAAATAAAAAATGAAGCCCTAAAAATATGTTGGGGACAGTTTTGTGTGATAGTGTCAAGTGCACCTCCCTGTACATTGTCTCAAAAGTGACTTCCGGTAGTGACGTCACAAAATGTGTGATTTGGGCGGGAAGGCCACAGCTCAGACCCGGCAGCAATTCATTTTTTTGTGAGGCGGGCAGCGGTCCATCCCAACCCCCTATGGGGTCAGTTGTTCCGGCGCTTTTCACATGAATAAATCTTCTGGGATGCCGGACTAGAAGTGTTTGGCATGAAATAAGATTTTAGCACTATTGCAGCATTTATTGTAAGAGACAGATTCAAGTGGCAGGATGAAAGTAGACCAGATAGAGAAATATGGGAGAACATGGCAAGAGAAATAAAAACTCCCTTAACCCTAATCTGCCCGGGGGGGGGGTTAATTTAGCCCCCCTCCTTGACATTTTTTGCAATAAATTGTTGATGCGAGAAGGTAAAGCCGCGGCGCTTCATGAGTTTTTTCTTTGAAGTCTTGCGCATCTTTTGAGACCAAAATCGCAACCCCCGGGTACCCGGTTCGCGAGTTACGCATAATTTTGTATACGTGCGTCAGACCGAAAATTGCTCAACAACGTGATTTCATGTACAAAGTCAATACAAATTGCGTTTTCAGATAAAATTCATAAATGAGTGATTAATTTTGCTTTTATTGATAGTGATCATTTGATTAGCTGCTATTTATGACCAAAATAATGTCGTGAACCAATTTTGTCAAAAAAACAATAGAAATAAAAAGGTTGAAAAAACAAAGAAATACATAAGAAATTCCAAAAACAATAAAATACATAATAAATAATATACAATTGATAAGAATGCTATAAAGAACATTCACACCAAAAATTAGCATTCTAGGCGATATATATAGTGAATTAGAGGAAAAGGTATGATTTCATGATTGCATAAATTAGCATAACTAGCATATATAATTAAAACAAAACATTTTTCGGAAAAATTGACTATGCAATTACGGAGATTACACGACAGAGGACGTGTGTGCAAAATTTTTTTTCGCGATCGTGCGGTCAACGGCCGAGATCTCATGCGGGGGCTAAATTAGCCCCCCCCCCCCCTTCCGGGCTATACGTTTTCAAAAAGAGCCTGGGCAGATTAGGTTTAATTTGCATCATATATCATAGTGTGGACATATAGCCTACATTTATTTACGTTCAAAAGGTATTGTATAAGTAAATTTGGCACACTGCTTTAACCCTATTCTAACGGGGGGGGGGGGTCAATTTGACCCCCCCCCCCCGTACGAAATCCGCGACTGTCGTGCAACTGCTGCAAATCGCGACCCGGCGGTCTATGTGTCCTGCAACTTTTGACACCAAGTTTGAAAAATTGGACACTCAATGCACTATGCAACATTATGTAATAGCATGTCAGGCCAAAATTGAACGAAAAATCGTCATTTTGCATGCGTTTGTGTACAAAAATACTGTTTTTCCTAAATTCCTTTATAACACTGATAATTGCGCCTTCTGAGACTTTTGATTGATTAAATTTGTGTTAATATTGACCAAGAAACATTTCTCAAGCATAAAAAATTACAAAAACAAAGAAATACATAAGAAATAAAAACAATAGAATACATGAGAAATTCACAAAACAATAGAATACACAAGAATTTGAAATTTCTGAATTTGTCAATTCAATACTGTTGACTTTGTTACTCAGCAACTTTTAGAAAAAAATTGAACTTCATAACTATGTTAATTAATGAAATATTAATGATTCCAATAAAAAAGCATCTAATTTGCATACGTGAGTATGCATAAATTAGCATAAATTAAATATGTGATTTTTTTTTCCAAAAAAAAACATACCAGCGGCGATCGGACCATCCGCGGCCGAGATCTCAAGGGGGGGGGGTCAAATTGACCCTCCCCCCCAGTCAAAATCTCCTCTTGAACTTGAAAAGCCCAGTCAGAATAGGGTTAACACATAAATTGTAATGCATCTATGAAATAATTTGTGTAGAACTGTTAATGAAAACTTACCGATACAACTACTGGCAGAGACATCAGCCATGTACCCATCATCACAGAGGCATGTATACGATCCATCGTTATTAATGCAAGTCCCATCAATACATAAAGATGAATCTGTTTCACACTCGTCAATGTCTTTGGAAGGACAACAAAAAAAACAAAAAAAAAAATGATACTGTTTTGATAATATGAACTTTGTGTGCTTTGTAGATTATAAAACAGATAGGTATATTAGTGAGGAGGTGAGAGATATATTTTCCCATATCTTAGGAAGAAGGTGGCCTGTGAAATCATCCCAAATATTCAAGAAAATCAAAGGTATCATATTATGCGCATTTTACCTATTAAAATATTTTTGTTACTCTTCTTGCATAGGCATTAAGTAATGAAATAGATGTACATTAATATGAAACACAATGCATTATGTCATCATAAATGAAATAATAACTGTACAACTTCTTCAAAATAATATACTCTTAACATATGATATACTTTAGCTCTTATAGCTAGAAAATTAAGCCCAGTCACTCTGTTCTCATGCAAATTTCTTAACTTAATATTATATAGAATTTAGTTACAAGCTATATGATAGGGCATACATGTGTAAGTACCGAATATTGTAACAACTGTATCAAAATACAAACAGTACAAACATTTACCTATGAAAATATAAACAACCGCATCAAGACCCGATAGTACAGTCTAGAAACTAAAGTGATAATTTATGGGTACTCGTATAGTGACTGCAGTTGAAGTGCTATATCAGCATATGAAGAACAATTTTAGCACTTGCATAAGCAAAAAAAGAAAGAAAAAAAAAATGGTGTTACCGATAGACCAGCAGAGATGTCCCTAACTTACTTTTTTTATGATAGATAAGTAGATGATAATGTGTTTCTGCAAATGCAAAATCATAATGTAACAATCTGATCTGCTACCAATTGTAAGATGTGAGCTGATCTAGCATACTCATCAGTGCTTTTCATACAGGGGACCAAGATTCAAATCTCACCAAATCACACCTTTTAAGCCCCGATCACAAAGCCCCGTTTTGGGGCTGCGTTTTACCTCGTTAGCCGAACGCACCCTTGAGGCAGCCGTACGCAGCTTAATATTCGGTTGCAATCACACCGTTGCGGATGGAGCTCGATGTAGCTCGTACGTGGTTTGCTTGCATTTTACCTCGTTGTAGCTCGCTTTTCCTCTATTAAAGCCAAGCTAGAGTTCTTACAGCCAAAATAATTTGGGATAAATCTGTAAGATATGTCCTCACATTGTTCCATTAACAGATACATCTGCCTACACAAGATTATATTCACGTTTCGATAATGATTTCAGAAGAAATGTTGAAGAATATCGAAACAGTCCGTCAAATTGGGACTCGGAGTAGACCGCTATATCGCCACAAGTCACGGTACGGCATACACACACAGATCCTGTGCGAATCGCGTGCACATGATATACCCATAGACTTTCCACGTGACCGTGTTAATCACGCATGTGCTTGGACGGCCCGTCCAGCTACAGAAATTATGCTTATTTTGCTCTTTTCTCAGCAAATATGCAATTTTCTGTAAATTCCTTTGGTGTGCAGTATTTATTTCCTATGCTTGAGATTCTGGTATGAAAAAGAATGTTTTGATTTATTTCATCATGACTACTACTCTAGATTATCTTTAAGCAGTACGATTCAATACGGAGTTTGCTCGTAACCTTGCGTGTGTACCTCGTTCACAACTCGTTGGTGCTCGCTAGTCGCTCGCTCGAGCTCGTCTTTACTCGATTCACTGCATATTCACTCGCGAAAACTTTTGTGTTCGAGCTCGTTCAGTTGCGGATGTTTGAAAAAATTCAAACATCCGCAACTGAACGCAAAGCTTCTGCGTTGAATGCTGTTCAACAGCACTCAAAGGTCAGTCACTGTGCAAGCAAAAAGAAAATGCTTATTTCAGCCTTTGAAGAGCTAAAATGGCACTTCATTTTTTTTAAGCGTGTAAATACATACCAGTGCAGTTGGTAGTTCCGTCAGCCATGTATCCTTCATCACAGTCGCATGTGTAAGATCCTTCAGTATTCACACACATCCCGTTAGCACAAAGAGTGTCATTTGAACTACACTCATTGGTATCTAAATTTGATATTTGATTGACAAAAAAATTGGTATTATATTATAGTTAATCAAACTAAAAACTAAAAACTTTTGATGTTTTATCCATTGCAATAAGCTTTAATTTTTGCCAATTTTTTCCATTATTGTTAGCGATAACAGAAAAGTGGCAATCCCCATTTAGTGAAAACAAGATTTCTCCTCCAAGATAGACTAAGAATTGTTGTTCAATTGTACAACATTCAGCACCGCGGTGCAGGTATAACATGTGGTGCTATTGCAGCAAACCGGAACTAATTTTGAGAGGTACACTATTACCTATCAAATACTATTTATTACTAAAATTTACCTTTTCATACACTGCCCTCCTAAAGTTGGGGTACCTCTAATGCCAGCTATGTTTTTGATCATTTTAAGGCATTTTATGTCCAATGTTTCAGTCCAAATGATGTTAAAGTACAAACAATACATTATGCAACCATTCTAATTCACGATTTCCACTTGGAATTCAGATATTAGTCGAAAATATGCAAAAAGTGCCAAAACATGATTTTGCACTAAAAATAATAGATATCTTGACCAATAATGGTTCAATCAATGTAAAATTTTGCATAGATGTTGAGGCACATGGAAAATTTAACCCTGTACAATTTGTTTGTATTTTGAGGTAACAATTTATAATTTATTATTTATGCAAATTAAGGGTCCATTTTTACAGATTTATCAATAATTTGTTTACAAATTGCTAAGAAGCCCAAGTTTTTGTTAAAAGTTGCTGAGTATAATAATCAATAACGTTGTGATAAAAAAAAATAAAAAATTAGAGTTTCTTCCTTTATTTCCTTTGAATTCTTTTGTTTTAATACATTTTTTTTTCTTCAATTGATTTTGTTTTTAATGTATTTCTTAATGTTTTTGCATCTTTCATGTTTCAGAAATGTACCTTGATTGATTTAAAAATATCAAAGATGATGCTGAAGGCCTTTTAAATGCAACTAAAAGTGTGGTAGAACAATATAGGGAATAGGTGCACTCAGTATACAAATGGGCAATAAAATAATTTTTTGGTATTTCTAAACTTTCTAATTACATGTCAAAACAATGGTTCTTTATTCTAATAAATTTTTATATAAAGACTGAATTGTGCATATTCTGACTGGGGTAGAGGTCTCGGCCAAATTAACAAACTATAAAACATCCACGACTGCTGCGCAACTGCTGCCAATCCCACATATTGCTCTTGGTGACTTTATTCCTTTAAAGTGTATTGCAACTATTGTTCAAAACAAACTGCACACTTTTATTAGGTGATACCACATTGCATTATTGCATGTCAGACCTAAATAGAATGCAAGATAGCATTTTTGCTTTCATTTTCGAAAAAATAAACGAGCCAAAAATGTTAAGAAGTACATAAAAAAGAAAATAATAGAAGACAAAAAAAAAAAGAAAGAAATAAAACAAAAGAATACACAAGAATTCATTAGAAAACCTTTTACCAAAATATTGTTGACTATTACACTCAGCAATTTTTGAAAGGAGATTTGAATTCATAACAATTTTTTTAAAGCCAAATATTAATAAAATATGTAAAAACACACTTACTGTGAATAAATAATAATTTATAAACTTATACTTCAAAATACAAACAAACAATGCAGCACTATATGTTACACGGTTCTAGGACAATTACCCCTACGGTTACGAGGAAATTCCCGACAAATACCCCGGAAATACCCGAGGAATTAGCGCGGAGGACATTCCCCCGTGGACAATTACCCGGTCGGACAATTTCCCCGGACAATTACCCCCGGACAATTACCCCGACAATTACCCCCGGAACAATTACCTCCGGACAATTACCCCCGAAGACAATTACCCCCGGTATTCACGAAATTACCCCGAAGACAATTACCCCCCGAGGACAATTACCTCCCCGGACAATTACCCGGACAATAACTACCCTCGGACAATTACACCTCACAGGCATTAATGTTGGAATCAAGCGGGCGCCATTCTGAGTCTGTCCCGATGTCGCAGGTTATCGAATTATTTTTTACTTGATCTTATTAATGACTTTATTTCTCTTCCTAATTATATTCTTTTTTCTTTTCTCTTTTCTTTCTTCTTCTTTTTTTTTTTTTCTTTCTTGCTTTTTCCTTTTTTTCTTTTTCGCTACTGCGCCTATGCATCAGAAAATATGTAAACTAGCCCGTATTTTCTTTGTTTTATAGGAAAAAAAATGAACATTCATAAAATGAAACGATTTATACACAAAATAACATTGTTGAATATCTCTGTTATTCTCTGATTCGACTGATCTTATTTTCATTTATTTTTGTTTCGCTGACCGAAGTTCGGCAGAGACCTAGTAATCTATTTCCTGTTGTCTGTTTGTCTGCTGGTCTGTTAAGAAATGTCAAAGTTTTAGTTTTTGTTTAACTTGCTCTCATTTCTTTTATTCTCCATCAATTGTGTTATACTTCGTAAAATGATTCTTGGTAATACCACATGTGTGTGATGGTGGAATGATGAGATCAAAGGTCATATAGGGTCAAAAGTCAACTTAAATGTTGTTTTTCTTAAACTTTTTGTTTAACTAAATTTCACTCATTTTTTTATAGCATCAGTTTTGTTCACACCTGGTAAAATTATCCTTGGTTAATACCACTTGTGCGTTGATAAGAATGATGAGGTCCAAGGTCATATAGGGGTCAAAAGGTCAACTTAAATGTTGTCTTTTCTTAAACTTTTTGTTTAACTAAATTTCACTCTTTTTTTTATAGCATCAGTTTTGTTCACCCCTGGTATAAATTATCCTTGGTTAATCCCACTTGTGCGTTGATAAGAATGATGAGGTCCAAGGTCATATAGGGGTCAAAAGGTCAACTTAAAGGCCAAGAGATCATATTGCGTGTTTTATTGATAGCGAAATCAGGCAAGACTCGTGGTTCGCGAACCACATTGTTTGTTTAATTTCACGAAAAATCAGGTAAATAGATAAAACCATGGTCTGAACCCATGGTTTCTAAGGGCGGCAATAAAGGCCATAATTAATAACTCCTTTAATTAACAAATAAAGTGAAAATATAAACTAAAGCCCAATATAAATTTATGCAAAAATAAGATTAATCGTAAAATTAAATATCATACATAAGTTATTTTTCACTTTATTTGTTAAATTATGGAGTCATTAATAATTGATTATTATGGCCCTGATGACCGCCCATGGATATTTGCAGAATCCACCGTCGGGAATATGAGGGCCAGTTTACATATTTTCTGATGGGGAGGCTTGGGGCGCAAGCCCCCCCCCCATGTTTTTCAAGGCGCAAAAGGCGCTGCTGAACAAACAAAAAAAGGGGAAAGGAGGGGGTTGGATGTTGTGTGGTCGAATGGATAAGTCGGCGGACCGACGATCACAAGGTACGAGGTTCGAATCCCCTCCATTCCACTAATGTCCTTTGGTAAGATATTAATCTACAATTTGCCAGACTTGACTCAAGCAATTAAGGTAAATGGGTACCGGTAGGAAGAAATTCCTTGAATGCCTAAAGCGCCCTTTATTAGGGCAGCTATGGCTATTGCCGTGTATAATATTAGCTGCGCCACTGAATAGTTTACTAGATAGTCGGCGTTATTATTAATGGAAAGGGGGAAAAGGGAAAAAATAGAAATTTAGAGAGAGAAGGGAAAGAGAAAGAAGAAAGCCATTAAGAAAAGATCAAGTAGAAAATAATTCGAAAACTTGCGACACCAGGAAGACTCAGAATGGGCGCTGCTTGATTCCAACATCAATTGCCAGTGGAGGGGGGGGGAATTTTCCTCGGGTGTAGTTGTCCGGATGGTAATTGTCCGGGGGGTAACTGTCCGGGGGGGGGGGGGGTAATTGTCCGGGGGGTAATTGTCCTCGGGGGGTAATTGTCGGGGGTAATTGTCCGGGGGTAATTGTCCGGGGGTAATTGTCCGGGGGTAATTGTCCTCGGGGGTAATTGTCCTCGGGGGGTAATTGTCCGGGGGTAATTGTCCGGGGGGTAATTGTCGGGGGTAATTGTCCGGGGGTAATTGTCCGGGGGGTAATTGTCCTCGGGGGGTAATGTCTGGGGGGGTAATTGTCCGGGGGTAATTGTCGCGGGGGTAATTGTCCTCGGGGTAATTGTCCGGGGGGTAATTGTCGGGGGGTAATTGTCTGGGGGGTAATTGTCCTGATACGATGTTACACGTCTCTGCAAAATTTCACTTTGATTGGATGATTATTGACGGAGGTATTCTATTTTTTCAATAATCAAATAAATTAGTGCAAAATCATGTTTTTGCCCTTTTTGCATATTTTGGCTAATTTCTGAATTTCAAGGAGACTTTGTTCGATAATAGTGAAGTATATTCTAATAAACACAATGTATATTTTTAGTACTTTAACAACACTTGAACTGAAATACTGCATATAAAATGCTTTAAAATGATCCAAAACATAGCTGGATCAGCTGTACCCAAACTTTTGGAGGGCAGTGTACATGTCATCATACAAAATTAGAAATATAAAAATGATAATAATATTAAGATTAATAATAGTGTAAACTTCTAGAATGCACTCAACATCCAGAGCACTCATGACACTAGCTCCCAACAGTTCTCTAGGAATAGGGTATGCTAATAGTTGATATTACCTAAAACTAATAAAAACCGAAATCAAATTCCATATTTGCATCACCAATCAGCATCCTCACCCCAACCAGGTGAGGCCTGGCAGCCTTATTGCTAAATGAGAGAATAAAAAAAAATTCAGGATAAATTTTTGTGTAGCAGTATTTTCTCTTACCATTTCCACATGAAAAGCCCTCAAAACCAGGTGGACAATCACAAGGAGCATTGGGAGTGGTACAAACACCATTGTTTTCACAGACCGTACTTCCACATTGAGCTTAAATAAAAGCAAAACGTAAGTATGATAAAAAAGCACAAATTCAATGTTTTGTAAATTGTTTGGAGCAAGTTTGCACTAATTCAATGTTTTGTAAATTGTTTGGAGCAAGTTTGCACTAATGTAATTTGTGTGGACAAACCATTACACACAAATAAGCATCCTCCATCCATAAATTGTTAGCTGAGATCTATATTGATTTAAAAAAAGTGTTTATAAATAAAATACCATTGTATAATGTTTTACAGCACACATTCATATCGATGTGATTCTATCAAGCCTTTGCACTTAAATGAAAAGAAAATGAAAAAAAAAAGGAGAAATATTAAACGGCAATGATATTAAATAACTATATTTTAAAGGTGATCATAGTCATATGGTAACAGTCATTTTTATTGTTTCCTTTTCAAGGAACAAACATAAGTGACCTGTGATAAATATCTACTAAAAAAAGTTGAGTTTTTGGACATACCATCACATGCACTACCATCGGCACTCAGAACAAATCCGTCGGTACACATACATGTGTAAGATCCATTGTTATTCATACACGTGCCATTCCTACATGGGTTAACATCAGCGTCGCACTCATCAATGTCTAAAAAAAATAGATAGAACAAGAACAACAGTTTGAACTATTTCAATATATTTTTAATCACACTTATTCACGTTTCTTTTTGTGATAGGCATTTCGTCTATATTTTGACAATATAATATCGCTATAAAAATGGATAAGATTATTTCGATTTTCCCCAGATAATTGAGATGTAGTTTTATCTCTTTAGTTTTTGGTAGCTATCAAATTCTTACCGTTACAGGCAGTTCCGTCTCCATCCAATACAAATCCAATGTCGCAGACACAGGTGTAGCTACCATCGGTGTTTTCGCAGGTCCCATTGGCACAAAGATATGGATTGTTGTCACATTCGTCGATATCTATGTAATAGCAAAGATTAATATCGAAACTTATTAAACAAGTAGCATTTCTGCTTCAAATTGAGAATGCATACATAATGACATTGTTTGATATCACCTTTTTATCAACATTTCGTGTCTTCTTTTGAAATTATCATTAGTTTTAACGAGACTATATTTGTTTTGTATATTAACCCTAACTTACCTGGGCTATTTTGTGAGCTTAAAGTCCGGGGGGAGGGGGCCTTTAGGCCCCCCCCCCCTAAGATCTCGGCTGCGGATCGCGCGATCGCGACGAAAATTTGCATGACCGTAGAGAATGACATAATGTACGCGTATGCATAGGTAAATTGCACTAAATTCATATATTTTATTTTATATGAATTAATTATGCTAATTTATTCATGAAATCATACTTTTTGCTCTAATTCACTAAATAAAGCTCCTAGAAACCTAATTTTTTTGTGAAAATATTCTTTATAGCATTCCTAAGAAATGTAGATGAAAAAAAATCTAGTACCAAAGTCGATTTCTTATGTATTTTATTGTTTTTTAAATTTTTTATGTATTTCTTTGTTTTTTACCTTTTTATTTTTATTGTTTTTCAACACAATTCGTCCGTGACATTATTTCAGCCATAAATAGCAACAAATTAAATGCCTCTTGTCAATAAAATAAAAAATAATCACTCATTTATGAATTCTAGCTAAAAACACATTTTGTATTGACTTGTACATGAAATCATGTTTTTGAGCCATTTTCGGTCTGACGGAAATTTTTGAAAATCGTAGAACATTGTAACGGTACGCCCGATTTTCGCGAAAATAGTTTTAAAAGATGCACAAGACTTGAAAGTAAAAAGTCAGCGAGCGGCGCGATCAACAAATTTCGCACTGCGGATTTATCGCGAAAAATTTCGAGGGGGGGGGGGCCTTAAAGGCCCCCCCCCCAGGTAAGTTAGGGTTAATAATAATACAAACAATACATTAATTGTTATTAAATATAATATTATTTATTGATGTGAAGTACAACAACAATTTTGTTGTATATTTATTTTTCTGAATTATAATTTGAACACTGCTATGTGCATGACGTAACATTTTTATTTTGCTTCTACATGTAAACTTACAGGCCCATATTCTGCTATAAAGAATGACTTTGCACGCGCCGCAAGTACATGCAAAGCTATTGTGCGATCCTTTTGTCTGATGTTGACAGATGCATCAGAATAAAGGACAATAGTTTTGCACAAACTTGCAATGCATACAAACTCAGTCTTCAAAGCAGAACATCAGCCTTATTCTCATCTTTATACATCATCAATAAGTTTGTTATATCCCAAATTACAAAAAAAAATTCTAAAAATAGTACCATACCATTGCACGCTTTTCCATTTATACTCGGTTCATATCCAGCCATACAATTACAGGTGAAAGACCCTGGTGTATCCATGCAGACTCCATTTATGCATCGGAGAGAACCATCGGAACACTCATCGATATCTAGTAACATAAAGATACACCACATGATTTGCATATTATAAGTTTCCAAATAATTTGTCAATCATTACATATCTACAATGTACATTAAATTTTGTTACTCTGTACATGTAAGTTATCCGAGTTTTCTAGACAATACATCAAATATTTTGCATCCTTTAATTATTATATCCTGATTTTGATTCATTCAGCGCAATGTTGGAATTTTAACTATAACTTGCTTACTTAATTTAATATAAAGGGTTTTTGTGTTTTTTTTTCTTTTTGCATGCACAGCATAACTTAAAACCATGATGAACATCTAACAGCTTAAACAGGTATTAAAACTTTGTTTAATAATACCTTGATATGTTAACTAATGATCAAATACAAAACTATCCCAATGGAAAATATATAAGTATATATTTTTTTGTTTAGTTCACAACCCTGATAATCAATGCAAGCTTTAATAACTCAATGCTTCTATAAAAAGCTTCAGCAAGGAGTCAAGAAGAAGTTTTAGATGTGTCGTACCCAAACTATTTGAACGTTGCCAAACTTTCTGTGCTATATTCCTGCTTGGTTGATATCATTATGATCATAATACTACAAACCAGAATCCGATTAAACCATTTTATCCAATTAATATATGTTGGTCTAAGTGGTATACTTACTAATACAATTAGTCCCAGTTCCATCTACTGTATAACCAGGAATGCAGTTGCATGAAAATGATCCCTCATTGTTTACGCATAGTCCATTTGCACAGAGACCCAGAATAGCGGAGCATTCATCAATGTCTATAAGGTAAACAGAAATGTAAACTTAGAGATTTCTTAAAGACTTGCCCTAATCTGCCCAGGCTATTTTAAATCGCATAGCTCAGGGAGGGGACTGTATAGTTAATTTAAAAAAAGGTTATGTTCCAACTATCTACAGCTTATGCTAATTTAAGCATACACCATACATCCCCCCCCCCCCGGGCAGATTAGGGTTAGGTTTAGATTTGATCTTGTAAATAAAAGTATTAAATTAATTCCTCGATTCTTAACATGGTTACAATAAATTATTAAATGGTTTATTGGGATGTTAAATAAAAACAAGGAATTTATTCAATCATCTCTACCGTTGGAGACAAATGAATAAATTGCTTACCATAAATAATTAGTTATTTTTGAAGTTATCATTAGAAGTTCTAAAACTCACTCAGAATTCAGAAATTGAAACATCTTCACATTTTACACACATTGCATTTATTCCATCTCTGTTGTCAAAAATTTGAAGTGAGCAGGACCCATTATATATATATATATATATATATATATATATATATATATATATATATATATATATATATATATATATATATATATATATATCTATTATACATAAAATTATTATAACATGTTGTTGACTGATTACTACACAAGAGATGATTCATGCAATTTTGCAGAACTCTATTTTATGAATACATACCAACACATGTTGATATAGGACCACTGTCAAGATCAAACCCAGTGTCGCAAGCACATTCATATGAACCAGGAGTATTAACACACATTCCATTAGCGCAGAGACTAGAATCAGCATTACACTCGTTAATATCTAAAAGAAATAGAATAAATGAAATATCAATGATATGGTCTGCTAAGTTAAAGGGGAATTATCCCCTCAGAGAAATTAAGCTTTAGTGAATGGAGACAAACCCCCAAAATTTTGAATAGTTTTTGTGCACACCATATGGGGAGTTCTCCCTTTGTGACATCACAAATGGTGACCGCGTTGCCAATGGGAGATTTCCTATGTCATTAGAGATCTCAATATTCAAATACTCATAACTTTCTTATCAGTTATCCGATTTTCACTAAATCTTCACTAATGTGCTTATTTGATTTTTCTGCATCCACAGTAAGCCAACTATCTACAAAGGGACAATTCTCCTTTAATAATATTTCCTTTCCTTTTTTTAAAGGGGAATCCAACCCAAGGAGAGAATCAAACTTACAGGAAAGAGGAAAATGAGAGGAGCAATCTAAAAAAAAGTTTCATCAAAATCGGTTATAAAATAAGAGAGTTATGGAAGTTTGAAAAGTCTAGTTGTTCCTTCTATGGGGATCCTCAAATTGGCATCATCGGCCTCAAAATGGCCGATCTTATGGACAACTCTCCATTCATTTGGTACACAAAATTTTCAGATTTTCCCCATTTTCTTTCAAACTATGTCTTCTTTACTTCTGAGGTCAAAATATATCATGGGAAAATATATTTCACACAAGATATGTTGAGCTCAGAAGGAGGTAAGATATATTTTGAAAGAAAATGGGGAAAATCTTTGTCTTCTTTACTTCTGAGGTCAAAATATTTCATGGGAAAATATATTTCACACAAGATATGTTGAGCTCAGAAGGAGGTAAGATATATTTTGAAAGAAAATGGGGAAAATCTATGTCTTCTTTACTTCTGAGGTCAAAATATGTCATGTGAAAATATATTTCACACAAGATATGTTGAGCTCAGAAGGAGGCAAGATATATTTTGAAAGAAAATGGGGAAAATCTGAAAATTTGTGTACAAAATGAATGGAGAGTTGTCCATGAGATCGGCTTTTTTTAAGCCGATGATGCCAATTTGAGGATCCCCATAGAAGGAACAACTAAACTTTTCAAACTTCCATGACTGTCTTATTTTATAATCGATTTTGATGAAACTTTTTTTTAGATAGCTCCTCTCATTTTCCTCTTTCCTGTAAGGTTGATTCTCTCCTTGGGTTGGATTCCCCTTTAACATCAAGTTTATGCAGTTCTGGTTCTTAATTTGTAATATGCATGCTGTATCTTTAAAAAAAAAGAAAAAGATAATAGACAATTTTGGCCGCCAACATGTCATTATAACAGTAAATATTCTGCATATTATGTGATGTTACCTATATTATACTTAAGTGGAAATACACTTAAAAACAATGTCTCTTAGCTTAAACAACTATGGGTGCACAGGGCAGGAAGGTTTTTTCTTTCAGTCATGGACCAATATTTTACTGCTTCCTTTGGTTAATTGCCACAAACATTCTCATAAAGGTTATCGGATTCGTAACATGGCATTAGCTTTAAAGCAGCCACCTCCTAGAGGAAATTAAAAAAAAATAATAATAAATTTGCCACAGTCACCTTTCATTGAATTTTGATTTTTTTTCCATCATAATGTACCCTTCTCAACAAAAAAATAATTAATACAACAATTTGACAGTACTGTTTTTTTCTCTGTGCCTAACTTGAAAGATTGATCTGTTGAGCAATGCATAAATGAGCACATGTTAAAGGCAAACTGTCATCACTTAAGTCCAAAGAGTACCTTCAAAGTTTTCTCCCTCAACCATGACATAACAGCTAACTTGTCATGTTCACATAGCATGTATGCTGATGCTATTGAAACAATATCTCATGTTGATAATTTCCATAAAGATAGTGGATTTTGCAAATTTAGAAGGCATGAACAGATCTCCAAAATTGCGCTCACTCATTTTTGAAAAATAGTGAAAAGTATCTAAATTGGTGTGGATTGGTGAAACATTGGAAGATCAAACCTCAAAATAACTTCAACATACCAAAAACAGTATTTTACAAAATCCCTTTTGCCTTGTCACTTTTGAAAATTGTTATTTTACCTGTAACATGTGCTCACTGATGGACTGTTTACATACCATTACAACCAGTGTTTGTTCCATTCGGCATATATCCCTCTTTGCAAGTACAGGTGAAAGATCCGATATTGTTAACACACGTTCCATTATTACACAAACTTCCATCAAGCTCACATTCGTCAACATCTAAAATATTAACAAGATAATGAATTCATTTCGTATGAAATAATAAACATTTGGGGGTTGGTGGGTGGTGGATGGTGGGTGCATGAAATGTTACTTGTTATCTCTATGGTTTTTAGTGTCTGGACACCAGCACATACTTGGACAACTTCGATCCGCATCATTATTTTTTTGTACATTTGTTTTTAAATCAGACTACAGCTGACAGCAGCAAAAGGAATTCTATACACAGGAAACTACAATGACTGTACCATTTTAATGTTTTTTTTTTCTCCTTTCTCTTTCACCTCTTACAAGGAACTTTATTATATATATTCAAATATTTACATCATACATATCATACAAAATAAGAAACAAAAGGTGATTGGTTTAAAAAACATAATCCGTAGACAAGAAAGAATCAAAGAAAAAAAATCAACAGATACTTAAATATGCTCAAGTACCCTGTCGATATCCCCCAAATTCTCCCGTCCACGGATATAATTGCAACTTAACCCTAATCAGACTGGGGGGGGGGGCCCATCATGGCCCCCCCCTCGACATTTTCCACGACCACCCCGCCGCACGAAATTTTCTGATCGCGCCGCTTGCTGACTTTTTACTTTCAAGTCTCGCGCATCTTTTGAAACCATTTTCGCAAAAATCGGTCGTACTGTTACGACACTGCACGATTTTCAAAAAATATCCGTCAGACCGAAAATGGCTCAAAAACGTGATTTTGTGTACAAAGTCAATGCAAATTGAGTTTTCTCACCTAATTCATAAAGATATGATTATTTTCACTTTCATTGGCTGAAATCAATTTATTTTAGCATATTTATGCTTAAAAATGGTTCTTCAATGATTTTTACGTAAAAAAAAAGAAAAACAAAAGGTCGAAAAAACAAAGAAATACATAAGAAATTAATTTTGAAACGAGAATTTTGTTTCTAGTACAGTTGTTAGGAATGCTATAAGGAATAATAATACACAAAATTAGTATTCTAGGAGCTTTATTTTTTCAATTAGAGCAAAAAGTATGATTTCATGCATATATTAGCATAATTAATTCATATAAAAAAAAATCATATTATTCTGGAAACATTAACAGCGCAGTCTTGTAGATTAAATGGCTCACTACCATCGTGCAAATTTTCGGCGCGGTCGCGCGATAGGAAGCTGAGATCTTAGGGGGGGGGGGCCCATCATGGCCAAAACACTCCAAAACACAGCTACCAAAACACTACAAAACACTACAAAACAGCTACCAAAACACTCCAGTCTGATTAGGATTAAATATTGACGAAATTCTACTTTCAGATCTATCCACAATTTTTTCGAATTCACTTTATCATTCCTTTTTTCCCATGAAGTTTTTACATAATTTTATAAATAATGAATTGTGCTAAGTTTATGATGAGATTTATCATATTCTTTTTCTCAGAAATATTGAATCCATGCAGTAATCATGATCCTTTCATTAATTTCAACTTGCTTTTGGAGTATATAAAATATTATTCGTTCAACTATTTTCCATAGAGTTTTAACCTTTTTTGAATTTAAGTAACATGTGCATAGTTGTACCTTCACATTTACATATATGGCATCTACTATCGTTTATTATTTTCCATTTCGGTAAGTTATCTTTTGACGGTAAGATTTTATGAAAAAGTTTGAAATTAAACTGTTTAATCCTATAATCTTTTATATAATTGAATTTGAAGAGTAGAATCTTATCCCATTTAAAATCATGTTCCAATTCAAAATGATCTATCCAATATCCGATAAAGGCTGGTTCTGTTTGCCTCATCTCTACATATATAGTATAATAATGTTTAGTTTTCATTGATTGTACATTAATCAAAACACCAGAAGAAATTCCAAACATTTCTTGCTGGTTCAACTCAATGTCACGACTTTGTCTCATTTTATCAAACCAAATTCTCGGAAAAGCTTTTTTCAGCTTTGATAGTTCAAAGTGCCAGAATAAGTTTATTGATTCCAGATTTTTAAAAATATTATCAATTTCTTTCCGGCGTCCATTTTCCATTACTTGAATAACTTTCGTTATTCCAAAATCGTACCATTTTTTTTGAAAAATAGCATTTCATTATTATGTTTTATATTGCTATTATTCCAATGGACTTGATTTTCAATGTCAACTACTTTTAACAGGTCAGTAAATCTTAAGTTTGCCCATACTTTTAAAAGATTCAGGAAAAATCGGGCAGTTTATACTTTTTACCAATTCCAATAAGGTCATTACTATTACAATTGAACCTCAAAAATGAATAAATAAATAATACCTTTTTAATGTTATTGTTCAAGCTTACTACATGTACGAGTACCCAGTAAAATTGAATTGATGACAATAACTTGTTACTTTTTTTGGCCGAGATTATTTCTTGCAGATGAAATACCAAATATTTACATTTACTTCTCAAACTTTTGAAGTAATATTAAATATTCAACGCATTAACTATGTTATAGTATATTGTGTATGATCTTTATTGTGCACAATAATTAAAAATGGTAATAGCAGAAAAAAACACACTTTGTGATAGTATGCAAATTAACCTGTTAAGCCTGAAAGTAAGAAAACAGGCTGTCTTACGTGATTTGGTGCTTTAGTTCAATATACATGCAATGGATTGCTCTCTTCACTGGAGGAAGTAAAATACATATATTGTTAACCTAAACATGTTAGCATATAGCACTTAAATTTCATATCTTACCTTCTTGTTTCACCACATTTTCCACACCTGATGCACCAAAGCGCTGAGAACTTGGTAAAGCACCAAAGAACGCATCTCCTAAGATTGTGTTATCAATACCTGAAGATGTATCGACATCGACCCTGAAGTCAATTACAACGTAGGGACTGGTCACATTTTGGTCTGTGACTATCACACCTAGAACACTACTTCCAAGGGCAGAAATCCCATTGAGATATACAAGGACCTAGATAGGAATAAGATTTTAAAATTAGATTAATCAATCATCAATTTCTTCTGTTAGAATAATATTTCAACTCAATTTAGTATTTATCAATACAACATACATAATATCAAAAATGAAATTGAATATTGGATGTATTATTGTTCATGGCACATTAACAAAAATGGAAAATTACGGGCCTTGTCATACAATTGATATTAATGTTATTGATTCAGATTTATCAAAAATATTATTACGCAGGGCCAGGTTTATGGTATTTAAGGATGCCTTGGCAGATTCTTGTCATTTGATAGGAGTATTAATATTGATCACATATTTACTAAACAACCCACTGAACGACCACAATAAAAATATCTTCTATGCCTTTGGTGAATTTCATGATCAATTTCTTATTGGGTACAGTCAAGTACGAGACAACACTTTCAAGATCAGAATGGATGATTAGTAATGATTCTTTAAATGAATCATAATACGTCTTTCGTTTTAAAAGAGTGCGTGTGTTGATTGTGTGTTTGTTAAGGTAGGGCAAGGCTTAAAATGCAAACAATCAAAATCATTTAAACCTAACGTATTTGTCTATTAAACCAAAAGGGGTATGTGCCAAAGCCAAGGTTTCATCATGACATCATTTTCACATAATACACGATATGCCAATTGAACTATAACATTAGTTTATTACTTATTTATTTATTTATTTATTTATTCCCAGCTCATGGGTGGAACACCCTTCTCAGCTATAAATAGCTGGACTGATTGATTGAAATCAAGTTCACTGTAGAAAGAAAAATAAGGCAAAATATTACATCATTTATGGGTAGCAATTGACTTAATCAAGGGTAAGAATGACTAATTGGAGCAGGATTGACCTAAAGCTTTTGAAAAATATGGTGCCAAAAAAGTCAGTCCAAGATTTGAATTACATTTCATTGGCATACACATAATAATTCCAATCCCACACCACCTTCTCCATTTAGGCCATGCAATGACAGTTGACTTACAGCTTCTGAAAGTTGAAGTTGAGTTTCTTGAGATTCGACGACAGATGGATTATTTGCGATAATGGCTCCTTGAATTGCTTCAAACCTAACAGTCAATTCTAAGGTGATAGAGGCTGAAGTGTGAAAAAAATTTACTATTAACATCAATGACAAAAATAATAATTATACAAATATCAATGTTTTGTAAAACAGGTTTTGCACTGCATATCATTTTTGATAACTGCTCTTTCAAGCAGGGCATACATATTTTGATATGTTACTGTTCTCCATTTTTTAATGTGAGCTGGTTAAAAGAAAGACAATCCTAATTTTCTAAAGCTTTTGGAATGACTCATCTAGGGATTAAACCTGAGACCTCCTGTTCATTAGGCATGCAATTTAACTGATTATATCTCTTGTCTATAATTATTGGTTAAAGTTATTTTTTCAGGTATGTGAAATACAGTTTGTGGTTGTAGATTAGGTTACAAGTACTGAAAATTTAATGAACAAAAACGAACTAAAAACAAAATTCACATTTAAAATTTATATTCATCTTTACAAAATCTAGGTCAAGTGGTGTATTACATTTCTTGGTGTTGAACATGAAATGTACGCTTTCAAAAAATAGTTATTATAATTAATTACGTAATCAATAATGCACTCGTGATGTGCTGTGGTCTAGTGGAACAGTCGCGAACTGTCAATCTCAAGGTACGCAGTTCCAATCCTCAATGCACAAGTGTTCTTTGGCAATTAGGACACATATCTACAAATGCCTAACTTGACCCAGGTGAGGTAAAATTGTTAATGTATGTGCCTTATTGGGGTTACTTGCTAAGCAAGGTTATAATAAGTAAAATTTCCCAATTTCCAAAGCAAATAAGTTTCACAACTATTCATTCAATGTCGCTTAAATTTCGAGGAAACTTGTATTTAAAGGGGAGGAAAAAATTTAGAAAAATTTCTAGATATTCTTAATAAAAGATGCAAAAACAGGCCATGATACCCTACTTTCACAATAAACAACACCAAAGAGCATTGATACCTACATGTAAGATAAGAAACAAAAGGGATCGTCCTGCTAAGAGCAACTGGTTTGGCCAGGGGGGGGGGGAGGATAACCCACAAACACCCACATCGTATGATGTGTTTTTTTTATCTGTAACTTACCTATACACATACTACCAACATCAGTAAACATTTCTTGACACACACAACTGAAGTTTCCTACATTGTTGAGGCATACACGGTCGGCATCACAGTTATGGGAACCTGACAAACACTCATCTTCATCTGTGCAAGCAAGAAAAAAAAATGAAAAATGAAAAATAAAAAATGGGTACAAAACTGAATTCTTCCTCCAAAAAGCAAAAAGTCTGGGGCTAGGAATATGTAGATATTAGTTTACCAAATTCTTTTCGTTTAAAAAATTAGTATTACTTCCATTGATTAGGGCCATAAATTGTTAATTTGATATGAATTGAGGTATATTAGTATCACTAAATATATTATCTCAACTTACAGGTCATGGTATTTCGTCCGGCCACGTACATCCACATGTACATGTTAAGCCAACTTTGTTTGTCACTTGTTTGTCATAGGAGGATATAAATATTGTTATGATTATGTAAAGCACTCTAAAAAAAAAAAATATGAATCACTATACAAACATTCATTATTATTGTTATAATTTTTTGGGGGCTCAAACGAATCATATAGAGAGTATCCAAACAGTTGTCAAACCATTAAAAACCTGACCAAAAAAAAAAAAAAAAAAAAAAAACCCAAAAGCCTCTATGCATAAATTTGATGTTCGAAACTGACTAACCGACACAAGTCTTCGGTGAATCATTTATGTATCCATTAGCACATGAGCAATTGAAGTCACCAGGAATGTTCACACAAGAAGATATGCTTTCAGGGCATGTGTTTAAAACGCTGTTGCATTCATTGAAATCTGCAATAAAAGCACAATAAAACAGTAAATTTCTTTTAAAAAAACAACAGAATAACACATTAATTAAAGCGATAACACAATTAACAAGATCGTTGGGAGTCCATCTCAGAAGTTCACACTTGATTACATATAAACGTACATGTAAAAACAGAATAAACACATGCAGACACTGAAGGAACACACTTTACCATAACTACAAAAATAACCCTATTGTTTTTACATATTATTTATTTTCTCTGTATTATACATAAAGTTGGTGCCTACTTTTATTTGATTGATTTAATGTATTTATGATTGTTTTTGTATTGTTATGATTTTCTTCAGATATCCTGAAGAAGGCGTACTGCTGAAAGCTCACTCTAAAGGACTATTTTATTTTCTTGCCTATATATCGGAGAAACATCGTTATTGTTAAAGTTTATAATCATCAAAATCATGAAATTTATCTGCAAATGATGGGATCAGGGATGTCATTGCAAGGAGTAATCATATATGAATTAACATTTTTATAACAAGACAACAAGATTTTTATAATAAGATATGTGGCTGTACCTGTGCAGATGTCATCTACCATTTGAAATCCTGTCATGCAGATACATTCGAAGGATCCAGCTGAGTTTGTGCAGTTGCTGTTTGGTCCACAATTTGCTTCAACATTGGTACATTCATCTAAATCTGTTCATAAAAGTTACATTAAAAAAAAAAAAATCATATCTTATTATACCAATTTGTCATGGACGAGGTGAATTTGGGTATTTTTAAGCCATGCATGCATGTATCTAAAAAAAAAAGGAAAAATATATTATACATAAATGATTTTTGGATGGGAAGGAATTATATAGGCCATAAGGAGGATTATCTTCAGTCTTAGATATCAAGAAGAACTCTCAATTTCAATCACATAGAAATGATGTGTTTCATTCAGGACACATTATTCATATCTTGTCAAAAGGGAAGAAATACAATGCTCGTCTGGAATAGGTTATCTGAAAGTACATGTACAGTATACCTGTGCAACTGCTTGTTCCGTCTGCCATGTATCCTTCATTGCATTCACAAGAGTAGTTGCCTGGATTGTTCACACAAGATGCCAATTCATGACAATCGAATGAGGCTGGGTTTGCACACTCATTGATATCTGAACATGACGTATATGGATCCCCTTGATAACCAGTCATACAGGAACATATAAATGAACCGTTTGTGTTCAAGCACCCGGTGTTATTACCGCAAGGTGAATCACCGCACTCATTGACATCTGTGTAAAATACCAAATTGATGGTGATAATCAAATACAGTGTGTGTGTGTGTGTGACGGTTTCTTTTTCTCAAAATTGTTAGAAACCGAGGATTGACAAGCTTAATCAATAAACTATAAAGAGAGTGAATTCAGAAAAATTTCACTACTTTTGTCAAAAAGGCATAAAGGCGAAAAAAAATATCTTAGCTATTGTTCGAAAATTATCAGATAATGGATTTCAGAAAGAGAACTTATACATTACAAAGAAAATTAACATGTGCTGAAGTCCAAATCAACACAGAAGAGAATGATATGCTATTGTTCGAAAATTATCAGATAATGGATTTCAGAAAGAGAACTTATACATTACAAAGAAAATTAACATGTGCTGAAGTCCAAATCAACACAGAAGAACAATTACGATCCTCCACAAATAATATTTAGTATATATTACATTTCATAATTCATGGTTACAATAGATTCAAGTTGTACATTATAGGAAAACACCGCAAAGTATACCTCGCTAAAGCACATAGATTCTTACCCATGCAATTGAATCCGTCTCCAGTATAGCCATCTTGACATACGCAAGAGTAAGACCCTGCAGTGTTATTGCAATCTGCATTGATGTTACATGGTGAGCTATCGCATTCGTTATCATCTAAAAAGAGAGATGTAAAATTTATTGCAGTAATCAAGGTTAAACCAGATACATAATATGTTGTGGAATTTGACAATGGATTTAATATTAAATTATTATATGAATAAAATATAATCTACTGGTATTCAATAGTGCTCGTGGCATTTCATTTTAATTCAATACTGGATGCCGTACAAATATAACTGTGGCTATTTATAAATGTAATGTTGCTCAATTAACAATAAATTAAAAATTTCAAGTTGTTTTTTGCCTTTCTTTTCAAAATCTTTAAACTCATAGCTTTGTATTGATATAATAATATTTACTAAATTTACATGTACTATATTTACCAAATATCACTTGGTAGAAGCCTTAAAAATATATTTTTTAAAAATATCCTTACTAATGGTATGGTTTCCTACATTTGTATTTTGACTTACAAACTCTAGGTTGTCTATTTGATGTGTATTGATCATAGAATAGCAAATATTAATGTAAAAGTTGTTTAAAAAATAGAGATTTTCAAACTATATGTGTCAGTATAACGGTTGTTTTAGTGTCTCTGGGGCATGATCCATAACAAGCACATTACAACTGGCAGTGTAGGTAGTGTATGGTCAAATCGTACAGAATAAGTTGTCCCAACTTTTAACCCTAACCTACCTTGACAAGAATGATGAAAGTTTTCTGTCAATAACCATCTTTTATAAACTGAGCATATAAAAATCAATAATTATGTGTATACCTGCACAGATGAATCCATTGCCAGAGTAACCAGGCATACATTCACACATGAAAGATCCTTCTGTATCAGTGCAATTTGCAGAAGAATCGCATGGTGTACTATCGCACTCATTGATATCTATACAGTTGCCAAAGGAAAATGAAATGATGGTTACTTCACAGATGCCAATAAGAAACGAAACAATTCACATATGATCACCCCCATTCCTATTGCCAAGATCAATTACATTAACAAATTGCCATCCAGATACAAACTTACATCAATAATCAGTGAAGAGTGTATATATATATTAAAATATCAAGAAAAAAATGCAGGTTTTTATCAAAATTCACAACACCAATCACCACCAGTAAGGCGTCATAGCTATAAAAATTTATGTGTAATGTCATATCTTACTTGAACATGAAGATCCAGTCCCACTGAATCCAGTGTTACATTGGCAAGTATAATTCCCCTCTGTGTTTGTGCATGCAGAGTTCGGACCACATGCATGTGTATCTCGCTCACATTCATTGATATCTGAAATAGAACAATGACAAAAATTATGTTTAAAAAAGTATATAAGCTCATTTATTGTATCAAAATTTGTTGAGCCCCCCTCCCCCCAAAAAATATAAAAAGTACAAATGCAAATTAATGAACTATATAATGCTGATTTCCATGTATTAGAAAATAAGGAGTACAATATATGCTAATATTATTATGATTTCCGAATTATAAATCTTTAAATATTTGGTGTTATAAAGGGGTTTTATGTTTTTAAATGCTTCATACACTGTTCTGAGTATCATGGCAATATGTTCTAAACTAGTCTGTGTCAAATAAAATTGTACAAGTGGAAAACATTTTTTTTTATAGTATGAAGATTAATCACAGCCTGCTATTGTTTGGTATTTTCAAAAAGCAGGAAGATCGGCTTTCACCAGCATTTTTTTCATCACATTTGGTGTTGTAATTTTTGAAATATGACTATAGGTTTCTACAATCAAGAAAAATCCATTTTTCGCATGCCGTCCCATGCCTTTGTGTATAGGTTTCGCATAATGGCCATGAAATGCTCAATTTCGATTTGTTCCTCGTCGCACAAAATTTAGCATAACTTTTGTTTTACGAAAGCAAATTTTACAGAACAAAGAGCATCAGCAAGGAAAATTATTTGGCTTTATTTTGGTACCACATACACACATTATTTGAAAATATTTCACACCTAAATATATTTTTCCCGACTGTACCATTTTTTTTTGCACAGACTGTATATTAGCCTTTTGACAAGGCCTCATGACTTCGTCATATTCCTCGTGAAGTAGTGGCTGAGACGAGACTAGCGGTCGAAGAAGAGAGCTGGCGAGACCCGGGTGAACGCATGATTAGTTGCGAGGCCTTTTTGAACCTAACGCAATGAATTATTCGTGAGCATGTTAATCGACCAATCAGAACAGCAGAAGGGGTCGGAGGTGTGGAGTCTTTGGTGGAAGCCAATTTAACTTCTGACGAATTTTTATCTTTTCTTGAATTACTCTATCAATACCTGTTAAGAGGAGCTAATCCCAAAAAATTAAACATTTCAACACACCCCCTAAAAACAAAACCCAGCTCACTATGTTGAATGGAAACCAAAATATATCTCATCAAATATCTCTTTGAATTAAAGGAAGACAACATTTTAGATTTCCTTGAAAACTGTATAATTAATTTGCATGAAAAATATATAAAAAATAATTTATACAGACTGCAAATAAAATTGATAGAGAGAAAACAAAAGGGAGAGGGAGAGGGGAGGATATAGAAGTAAGAGGGGATAACAGAGAAGTGTAACGGGAGTGATAGGAGAGAGATAAAGAGAAGGAGAAGAGAGACAGAGAGAGGTGGAGGGAGAGGAAAGATAAAGAGAGGGAAAGGGGAAGAAGACCGGAGAAATTTGTGACAAAGAGAGGGATTGAAAGTCGTGAAGGACTTATAACGCGAAATTAAGTACTTTGAGACGACGTAAGAAGGAGAGAGATAGGATGAAGAGGAGTGTGTGTGCGTGTGTGAGGGTGTGTGTGCATGTGTGTGTGAGGGTAAGTGGTTGGGTGGGTGTGGGGCATATGACAGGGAGACAATAGTGGGGATAATGAGTATATTTGTGAGATTATAATGAGTCCGGTATTAATCCCCATACAAAACGTGTATTATGAATGGCTCGGAAATATTACCCTCAAAAACTCTTTTTTGACCGATTTTCCTTAAACCCATGTTATTTAAATGGCCCAAAAATAGGCTAATAATACATGTAACTTATAAAACCAGATATATTCCAAAAAGCAGAGGACTTGCTTAAGATTTTGGCAAAGTTTCAGAGCAATCTGGTATTTTAACACAATCTAAACAAAACTTCAAAATTTGAAACCGAAAACGAGTAAAAAAAACCCAGACAAATTGGTCGCAAGTCGATGACGTCGCTCCGTGATTTTAACGTCGCTATCATCAATCTCAGGGACTAAAATGCCAGGAAAACTCGTTGTGGTACATCGTATACTTTCGGTTAATCAAACTCAAAAAAATAAAATAAAAAATGAAGCCCTAAAAATATGTTTGGGACACGTTTTATGTGATAGTGTCAAGTGCACCTCCCTGTTCATTGTCTCAAAAGTGACTTCCAGTAGTGACGTCACAAAATGTGTAATTTTGGAGGGAAGGCCACAGCTCAGACCCGGCAGCAATTCATTTTTGTGAGGCCCAGGGTCCATCCCAGCCCCCTATGGGGCCAGTTGTTCCGGCACATTTCACTTGAATAAATCTTTTGGGATGCCGGTCTATAGCTGACGTCATGCGAGCATACGCTTGCTGATTGGCCGCTACCTAGCGAAATCCATGTCAGGTTACTAAAGGCTCTGTGCCAGAGATGGCAATCCTCGCATTCACCCCGTCTTTCGCGATTAGTCTTTTTTCAGTTGGTGGCATCTGATATAAACATCACAACAGACACAGAGCCTTCTCTAAAGGCTAAAGTTATATAGAACCATGTAACCAAATTACATTCCCATAGATTTTAATTATCCTTTTCCTTTCCCTCCCTCCAGATAAAAATAAAACCTGAAGTTGCTTATCATATTAGCTAGGCAAAACAGAGTGATGACTGTAACACTGCCTGGCGAATTCAGTCTAGTTTTTCGAACAATTTTTTTTATTAGTATTAGAAAGTACATAATATGTAGGCTCCCAAAACGATACAATGCATATCTTTTATTCTATTTTACCAGAGCAATTCCTTTGATTTGAGTCAAGGTCATATCCAACATTGCAACTACAGTCATAGCCTCCTAGAATGTTCACACAAGTTGTCTCACAAAGATGATCTCCCGAGCATTCATTGATGTCTAAAAAAGAAGAAAAATGTGAAAGTTTGTTAAATCACATGTTGAATCACAACTTTCTATTGTGGCTTTACAAACCTCCCAATATTGCCTGAAAACACAACGATCATTAAAAAAAAATATATACCTAATCAAAATTAAATCTAGATTACTATTATGAATTAAGCCCCGAAAGACCAAAAGTATTTAAATGACACCTTCCCTCAAAGTCTCACACAATACCTCTGAAATGCACATGAGTCAGCCATTCAATTTGGGGACAATTTCCTATTAAGTCTCATGCAATTTTCCAGAAAAATTATTCAACATATATTACATATACAGTACCGCCTGAGATCAACATCACAGCTGATTGCAATCGATTGAGTGCAGATCTACAGAGTAAATGGGGATGATGTCATTCGATTGCAATCAACTGAGACGTTGATCTCAAGCGGTACTGTACATGTAACCTACGGGTATTGGGTCAAGACACCATATGACGTTTGGTGAGGCAATGTTAGCTTATTACTTATTTTCATTTCATTTTATTGTAATAAATTATAAGTGAACATTTATATTTACGTAATGATATAAAATTGAAGCTTTAAACTCATAATAATGTTCAAAGTCTAAGTAGTAAATAAGAACTTTTAAATATTTGCGTGAAAAAATACCAACAGAAATAGTTACCTGAACATGTTCTGTTGTCTGGAGTAAGTTGATATCCAGTCTCGTTGCATGAACAGGAATTCCCATCCCCATCAACAAAGCACAAAGTGAAATCCCCACAAGGGTCACTGTCACTACTACAGTTAGCATCGGCCGAAACTGTGCAATAAAATCATGAAATGGATTAAACAATGAAAATCTTATATTTCACCATTGTATAACATTTGGTAAAATAATGACACATTAACATTTTCTCCTGGTTTTGATTGTGATATTGTTATGATAGAGGTTTGTGTTCAAATCCAGAGTCCAGTGCTGAAGTATGGAGTTTGATTAGTTCTAATGATAGGGATTAATTGCAGTGTTTTTTGTTGTGTTAAGGACCACTTTTTTACCACTTTTTAAAACGTATATAATTTTTTTATACAAGGTGTTTTATTTCTGGAAATACCTCAGTACAACTGTCCTGAATGTCCTTAAACA
>CALNVZ010003426.1:29371824-29415372 GCA_940671915.1 Paracentrotus lividus | reverse complement strand
ATCCTGAAAAGTGGACCCATTGTAAAGTGGTACAAAAGTGGGTTCAAAAGCATTTTCAGTCTTTAGTGATGGATGACCATGCCCGTCCCCGAGCTAGGGTTGTGACCGAGTTCCTTGAGGGCCATGGAATTGAGCGTATGGAGTGGCCAGCGAGGTCTCCAGACTTGAACCAGATAGAGCACGTCTGCGACATGATGGGGAGAAGTATCCAGCAGCTCGAAGCCCATCCACTTGGACTGCGGCAGCTGGGTGTGGCTCTGGAGGCTGCATGGGATGCACTGGTCGTCAGAGACATTAATCACCTCATTAGCTCCATGAGACAGCGCTGTGAAGCCGTTATTGCTGCAGGAGGATGTCATACGCGACACTAAGCTGCCTGAAAGACACTCAGACATTCGCTTTTACCGCTTCATGTCGATAGCTGATACCCCTGTGAACCCACTTTTCAGGATGTGCAGTGATGCGAGAGACACTGTGCAACAACTGAAGCCACCCATGCGTGAAATTGATTACAGCGTGTTTAAGGACATTCAGGACAGTTGTACTGAGGTATTTCCAGAAATAAAACACCTTGTATAAAAAAATTATATACGTTTTAAAAAGTGGTCCTTAACTTTTTTTGAGTAGTGTACAACCAAGCATGGAAGCAATGAGAATGTATCTGGTTGAACCATGCTATGGCAGGATGGGCTTATAAAGAAAGCTTGAGGTGCCCTGGTATGGACCTTCTTCCTGCATCATACTGCAATAATATATATTGGTTTCTTTACCAGGGACGATACGACTGTGGCAACATTTCAAAAAACATGCTTTTTTGTGTCAATTGGAGTTCTTGCATTAATTGCAACTAACTGTTCTTCTATAAAGGCCTCGTCACACCGAGTCCGGTCCGGGTCATGGCACGGGCCCGGTCCGGTTCAACAATGGGCAAAAACGGTCGAAATGAATCAGCCGTGTACTATTGCAATGAGACTGGTCACAACAAACACGGGCTGTTCCGTAATAGTCGGAACGGCAACCGGTACGGTTTTTATGGGATCGCTCTTGGAGCGATTTGAGACGGTTTGCCGTACCGGTTACCGGACCGGACTCGGTGTGACGAGGCCTTTACACTAGTAGAATTATTCCAGATTCTGCGAGTTACAATTCCTACAAATCTTAAACTCAATGCGTCATAAACAAATTCATATTCCAAAGAATGTTGTTTTGTCTCAAAATCACAAGTTTGTTTAAACTTAAAAATTTAAAGTTATTATTTTCCGGCAGGTTCACAGCAGAAGTATTCACTGGTTGATGAGAAATCACCCTTCTCATTAATATTGAATACCTGCACACGACATGCCATCGTTTTGAAGTTCAAAGTTAGTCTCGCAGCTGCAGTTGAAACCGTTGATATCATTGATGCAAATATGTTGGCAGTTATCAGTTCCCAAATCACATTCATTGACATCTGTGAAAACGGAAAAAAAAGAGGTCATCAAATTATCTTTGAACAATTTGGCGTTAATACCCCTTCAGAAATTTTGCATAAATGTATTTGTGCTTTAAAACAAAATATTATCTCGGTGTATCACAAAGGCTTATCCAATTTCATATACAAAACTATTTTTTATCAAATTTAACTGCTTTATTTTTTTCTTGTAGGAGATTGAGAAGGACAAATCTAGCGAGTAAATTTATGAGTTAAGTTTTATAGTTACACTCTTGCTTTTTAAAATTAAGCTGTCTGGTAGGCATTTCCACTGATTTTTTTTCTGTATAAACCATAGGCCGTACCATTATCAGTATGATCATGGCATCTTGTATTAATTTGTGCATTTCTTACTACATGTGCCACCAACATTCATTAAGATCAGATGCCTAATTTTTCTTGTGGGTGACAACTAACTTTTCCTTTCAGCATGCATCGCGAGGGAGAATTGAAAAATTAAAGAAATATATAACTGAATGATGAATGGAAGGATATAAGGATTAATCAGTATAACTATAAGTGTGATCCCATGAAAACTGTAGTATTTGATTGAGGTTTGTAATCAATTTGAAAGAGAAACAGGATGATTCCTGCATGGGGTTGAGTACACTCTTTTCTCGTAGGATCAACACGAACAAATGACGTCATAATAAGGGTGCAACTCGTGCGCTTGTATTATGAAACAAATTGAAATAGGTTATACCTTGGCATGTGAATCCATCCCCTTCAAATCCTGAGTCACATTGACACGAGAAGGATCCATTGGTATTGGTACATTGTGCACTAGCAGCACATGGGGAGCTTGGACATTCATTTATGTCTACATGTTCATAAAAAAAACAAAAACACATGCAGTTAGTACTATACTCTAGGCTTATATTGTTTTTATAAAAACTATTAAATCTTTACTTTGCACTATATCAGGAGAAATGACTGCCCTTATAACAGATATCAGAAATTGCCCTCAATAAGTGACCTTTGACGGCTCTACTTTAAAAAAAAAAATTAAGGCAGCTTTTCCTCATCTAGTATGAATTTCATATTTAAAGGTGTCCTTGTGATAATAAATGTACATAACAAATCCATTATAGCTGGATTTACATTAGGTAAATTCTGTAACCAAAACTCAACATCTGTTGACCTACATACCACAAATCTAATTAAACTATGCACCTATAGTGATACATAGAATTCTCAAGTTTAAGGTCCATGTATTATGGAGATCTTAAGATAACATGTTAGTGTGCAAACGAGACAGAGGCATTAAATAGGGAGGGGAGGGTCTGCAGCTTCAAGCCCTCTCATCCACAAGCTGTGGTTAGGTCTATTTCATAATATTTTTTGGTAATATTCCTTAAAAATGTTTTGATATGTACATTTTATTCTTCAAGAATATCGCAATTCTTTGAATACTTTACCTTCACATAGTCCTTGTGGAGTTTTCTCGTAGCCAGTGATACATGGACACTCAAACGACCCGTTGGTATTGACACACTCTGACGCAAATGTACAGTTATTTTCTTCATTGGCACACTCATCAATATCTAAAAAGTTATCAAAATATACTTTTAGTGCATTCAGTTCAGAAAAGAAAATCAAAGAAACTAGGAGGGACCTATATCATTTGGATTATAAAACGTTTTCATAAAACTAATGTCTAAAATAACGTTATAATTTAGTACAGCTTTATGGATATGTTTTTTTTATTGAACAATGTTAAAGATTTCCTGTTGCCCCTTGCCATGAACTGCAAATTTGTATAGTTTTTGCATATATATTTTCATCAATACCAATGAAAATGAGTCTTTTTCAATGTTTACAAATAAGACATTTTGAATATCATCATGTATTCCTCATTTAAACATATAATCAACTTTGCATTGAATATGTCCGTCGATATCGAATTTAATTGAATCTAAGGTGTATCAAATTAACAAAAAAGAAAGAAAATATAAGAAACATCATAAAATAAAATACTTCTAACATATCCTTGTCTTACCAATACATATGATTCCGTTTCCATTGAATCCACTATTACAGATACACAAAAAGCTGCCTTGTGTATTTTGACACATTGCATCACTACTGCATGCATTATCAGCATTTTCGCACTCATTGATATCTCCGCAGAATGTACCATTACCAGACCAACCACTATTGCATGTGCATGAGAAACCACCAACATTATTTTCGCAAGTAGCCTCCATGTCACAGTCATTCAGAGTTGGGTTCAGGCATTCATTTATGTCTAAGATAAAAAGATAATGAAAATCAATCAAATACAAACAATGAAATCATATGATGTAAATTTAGATATGTGCCCTAGCAGGCTGCACCATCTCTTATAAATCTTTACAAAACATTTTTTTTTCTTCAAATGAAATGTTTTGATGAAAGGGGCCATCAATATCCCTCAAAATGCATGTCTTATCAATAAATTACCTTGCACCTCAAACTCTAATGAAGTGGCTAGTAATTTTGGAAATTGAATGTCCACTGAGTATATGAATATAAAAAAGGCCTAAGTCCATAGAGGCCATTTCGAGATAATCGAAAAAACTGATATTTTTTTAATTTGGGCAATTAAAGTATATTTGGCCAAAAGACATCAGAGAAGCATCATAAAACAAATTTTAAGTGCAAATTTTTTATGAAATAAAATGTTCAAATTACTTGTGGGGCGGGCCTTTTGTCTGGTGGACTTGGGTCGTTTTTAGAATCATATGGACTTAGGTCGTTCTTACATTCATATACATGGTAGACTTTCTGTAGTACTGAATGTATAAAAATGATACACAAGAGATTTTTTTTAATATATCAGACAAAAAGGGCCCTTTATCTTTTTGTATTTTAGGTTTTTTTATAATATTTTTTTTTATAGCTGATGTGTTTTTGGATGAGCGAGCGGGTGTGGGTGTGGGTGTGTGGGTTTTAAATGTGAGGACATGTGTAGGTGTTAAATACTGAAGAAAAAAAAAGTTTGCAAAATGATGTATGTTTATTCACGTTTTACAGTTCATTGTTCTTCCATCCATGAAACAAAAAATCTTAAGACACAAACAACAGTTCAAGAATGGGAGGGGGGGGTGGGTATGGTCCTTCCCTTTTATTTTATTTTTTAATTAATAGAAAAACAAGAAATACAGAGGGCGTCCCCACTTAAGCTAAGGTTGGGGTGTAAATGGAGTGAGAACTTTTCTTAGCAAGGACCTTATATTCATGTTTGCAGAGATCTTGGGTTAAATTGCTTTTGTAAATGGGCAGAATTTTTTATTTTATTGATTATCAGTGAATTTTTGGTAAAATTCTAAAAAAAAAAAAAAAAACTTTAATTGTGTTGTGAGCGAATTTTGTAAGAAAACATCAATCCTGAATCCACCCTGCATGCCCCACATCCACAACTCACATCAGCATAGGAATTACTTTTTTTTTGAGGAGCTATTTTTTTAAAATATATATTTGACACACACCCACCAAACACCCCTCACACACCCTCTGACACACACACACACACACACACACAGAAGCACAAACATCTGCAAGTGAACTTCAACTTCAATTTTGAGGTACTGAAGGTTAAACAAGAAGTAATGAGAGAGGGCGCTAGAATATGAATGTAAGAAAAGCCTAAGTCCTGGACTTAGGCTTTTCTTACATTCATACAGATATTCATCCTTTATTTAAGGCATTTTTGAGATGATTCAGATTCATCATTTATGCACAAAGATGGGTCAATGTATAAGGAAACTGGTCAATGTATAAGGAACAATTTCCCATATATAACTCAATTTCGCCAAAAATTGGACTTAGGCCTTTTTTATATTCATATACTCAATTGCTTTTTGACTTAATGATACTCTTAGTTTCCATGAGCCCTTTATCACTCACATTATTTGTTAAAGAGATGGGTCGTAAATATCATGTTCATAGGCATATTAAAATGTGGCTCCTCTTTTCAGGCAACTTACACTAGCATTTCAATTATTTTGAAGAAAAAAAAATCTGTTTTAATGGATTACAACCACATGCAAATATCCTGCATGGCCACAGGTATACAACTCGTAACTGTGAAAAAAATTCCTTTCTAAAAGTCTTCTTTTTTGTTTTTATTAGAGTGTGATATATACCGTCAAATGACATAAAACTATTGTGTGATATGTTTTCCTTCAAACATTAATTACTAATTAATCTCTTCATTATATATCAGTTAACTTTTAATTGAAAGCATGGTGCAAAATGTGCATTCCATACATTGGTGAAATAATACTAAAGTAACACCTACATGAACTTAATTTTGCCTTTGTCTCCACCTTTGTTTCAGAAAAAAAACTGGGCCTAGCAATCTACTACTCTCAGGAATTAAAAGTTTTGCATTTACAATATACCACCAATAGTGAGCAACGCTATGGTTATACATGTAGTGTGTTGCGATAATTTTGAAAAAGAAGGGTAGACCTATTTGTATTTTGATAGAATTTCACCTGCACAGGTCACTCCATCTCCGACATATCCTGGATTGCATGTGCATGTGAAGGATCCCTCATTGTTTTCACAGGTGGCTTGGTCATGGCATGGGCTGTCGTTTGTACATTCATCAATGTCTGTAAATTAAAACGAAAATCTTTTTTTAGGATGCAAAACAATTTTCTGATAATCATATTTGTTCCTTCATTGTTTTTACCTTTAAAGTAAAGGGTTTATTGATATTTAAAAGTTAGTTATACACAACAACACAAAGGTAACCAAAATATAGAGATTAATTTCTTTGTCAACTGAAACTGTGATGTATTGTACTTCGATTAACATTAATGCTTTATCAATGGATAAAAAAGTTGGTAAATGTGTTATGTGTAAATGTCTTATGTAACAAGCCCTCTACAAATAGTTCCTATCATTATTATCGGATAGGATACCTACCTTCACAATTGATACTGTCATTTGATAGAGATGAGAATCCAGTTTGACAGTAGCAGTAGTAAGAACCAATTGTATTGTTACACAAACTGTTGTTCTGGCAGCCATGTGTGCCCAATACGCACTCGTCGACATCTGGAAGCAAAGTAGATCAAGTAATGTTAATAAACTTTGTACAGTGTGGGCAGAGATAATAGTGGTTGAGTGAAATATTCCGCACTTGACCAAGTGAGATAAATGGATACCTGTAGAAACACATTCCTTGAATTCTTAACTTGCTCTTTAGGGCAGCTATGGTTACAGCCAAGTAATAATAATAATTACATACTGCGCCTCGATAAGAAAAGTTTACTAGATGGATGGTGTATAAGTGGTACATTGTTATCATTAGGTACTTTGTCTTTGACAGATCACCTTTTAATTTCATCAGAATTTTCTTTATTATTTATTTATTTTTTCAACCATTTTTGTCTCCGCGATATCTCAAAATCGGCCATGTCAATTTCATTGAATTTCACGCCAGTTATGAAGTCCGTCATACACATGCCATGCGAAGCTTTTCAAGGTCATCAAGTCATGATGATATAATCCAGGCGCCATTTTGTAATCTAGTTCATATCATCATTACTAATCATCCAAAATCAATTATATTTACAGCACATTAACTTCATGTCAAAGGTCATCAGACCATGTCATCAAAGGTCACCCAAAGGTCTTGACGTGCGCATCAAAATGTTAAAATGCCCAAAATCACTTTTTGGGCGCATTAAAGTGTGTTCCAGGTCATTTTTAGCATTTCAAAATTTTCCGCGGCCGCATACGTAACGTCCTTACGTGACATACATATAAAATCACTATTTCTTTTATGTATATGCATTGATAATATAATTCTGAGTAATTTGATACCTTGATCAGCTTTCTACAACTACAAAATAAGGAAATGAGGCTCCATCAATGTTTGCAGCACGGACTCTCGCAAACTCTCAGTATACGGCATATATGGGCAAAAACATGCCTATTAAAAATTCGCTGTAGCTCTTCAGAACGAATGGGAAGCCCCAATTTTTTTGCATACTCTGGATAGAGTATGAATCACAGATTTGATTTCATGTCTCATTTGATCCTCAATTATATCATGATGTCATCAAAATGGCGTTGGAACTCAAAATTTCCATTTTGCTTTAATGATGTCATTGAAATTATGTTAATTTGATTCTAACTCTTTTAGCCCAAATTTTAATATGTTGTAGCAGAGGACATACTTTTTCTGTATTATGCCTTTATTTTTGGCTTAGAAAAACGCATCATTGTGAAAAATTAAAGTTTATAAAGGCATGTCTTTTTTTTGCTCATTTTGCGTGTAATCTTTATAAGGGAGGACTTTTGGTTGAAACTTACAAAAATGCATTCCCACCTTTCATGAGCAATCCCTCCTCATTTCTGCTTGATTTACTCTGAAATTTGAATAGGTTGTAGGCAAGGAATTCTAAGACATATGTTACGTTTTTTAAAATCACAATTCGGAATCATGCCCTCTTAAAGTTGCCATATTGGAGTCAAAATCGAACTTTTCGTTCTATGTTTAATCCATATAGGGGAATTTTAGGTCAATCAGTAAGGCGTTTGACTTGCATCCCGGGATCCCAGGTTCGAGTCCGGTTGTGTCTACATATTTTATTGATTTACTTTTTATGTTTTTATGTAAAGGCAGTAGGTCGGGAGATGCCTTGGGTAATTTGACACCATGGATGTCTCCCCGTAACAGCTGTTTTGGATCATCTGACCACTGCCACTCTTATGTAATGCATTGTTTATTCCACCCATCGTTTCATCTGGTAAAGTCGTTAAATCTCCCTTTCCCTGGCCCGATGATACCCGAAGTTGTCCAGGGTGGGACAGATTATTTTGCTGTGGTCCAGGTACATGTATTTCAAGTGCTTTTCACAAATTCTGGGATCAGCGAATTGTGATCCACTCCCCATGAAATCTGAAGACCCTAGTTCTTTAATGTGAATGTCTTCCTCAGTCAGTATAACACACATTAAAATAGCCAATAATGTAATAAAAATACATTTTGCTTTTTATTTTAATTACACTGTAATCTGAAGTGGCTTTTGTAGACAAATCTAGGATCACTACAGCTGCTTTGTACTGACCGCATATATCATGTCTGTGCCTTTCCTCTTTGTTTCATCTTTTCTATGCCACCTCTTATGTATTTCTTTGATTTATCTTTCTTCCATCTTTCTTCTATCATTTCTTATGTATTTCTTAGACAGACTACCTAATTCGTCCCCATGATGAATTAAATTTCTAGTTATTATCATTATTATTATTATAACTACCACTATTAATATCATTATTATCAGTACTTTATTATTACTACTCCTATAAATATTGTTATCAATATTATCATCATTATTATTACTATTATTATAATTATTTCCAGTTACGCCAAAAGATTTAGGCCCATATTCTTCCAAGAAGACTGAGTTTGTATGCGTCGCAAGTTCATATAAAGCTAGTGTGTCCTGTTGCGCAATCCTTTTGTCTGATGCATATCGCACAATAGCTTTCTACGAACTTGCGAGGCATACAAACTCAGTCTTCATAGCAGAATATGGGTCTTTCGGTCTATGCAGTACAAACATGTAGTGTATTGCAAACTGTTTTGCATACATACTCCTGAAGCACTTTACAACCCCGGGGTAAGGTGCTATTGTAATAAACCAATGAAACGGGGATCGATTCCTGGTGAGGTTCTTTTTTTTTTGGGGGGGGGGCAAGGATGGGGTAAAGTCTTGCAAATGGATAAAATTAAGTTATAAAGGTCGAATTCTAAAAAGAGATTGGCACAATTCATTTCATTAGTTTCAATTATAAATCACAAAAGGGACAAATGTAATGGGATGCATAAATAAAACAAGCAATTGTATAACACATAGTTGATATTACAAACATGTATACTGATTCGTGATTTAAAATGAAATAATACTCACCATCACATGCCCTTAGATCAAGAGCAAGAGTGAATCCATCAATGCAGGAACAATCATACCCCTCTAATCTGTTCGAGCAGTTTTGAGCACAATCGTTAAGTGTTTCATTTGCACATTCGTTAAGATCTACCCAGAAAACAAGAATATTCATTCATGAAACTTCAAATGCCATTGATAATTTTCTGATTATAATGCGTACTGTTAGTTTCCTTTGTAATCATTACATAATTTAATTAAATTTCTGGAAAATTTACATAGTTTTATTAATATACCTGTTTTAGCAATAAACCTGTCACTAGCTAATCGGCAAAATTTTTCAACTTTCTTGTTTTTTAAAACTAGGCCTTTGTGTACAAAATCAGGAATTTCCCAACACATCCACTTGAAAACATTGGCTACAACTGACAAATGGCCATCTGATATTATAAACATGATGCCTTTGGTACTAACTTCGGCAGCAGAGGCATACAAGTAATAAATGAATTACTGTCTTACCGAAGCATGTTAGTCCATCTCCTGAGAGTGACGGTGGACAAGCTCCACAAGAAGGCATGACAGATGGTGGTGGAAGATCAGAGCATAGAACGCCCTGATAACAAGGATCACCTTCACATGAGTTAAAGTCTAAGTCACATTGGTCACCTGACCAACCCATTGAGCAATTACATGTGACAATCTATTACATAAATAAAGAAATGCAGTCAATAACAAAGTACATTGTTTTTTCTTCTGTTAAATATTGAACTTCTAATTAACAGTAATGCATGAAAAGTCCTATCATCAATGTCAATTTTTTTATAAGGGCTAGGATTATAGTCGTTCTAGGATTATAATTTCGTTCGTTATACGTTCCCCGTTTTAATATTCAATATGAGATGCTCTACTTACATAATAAGTTTCATATTTTTTCTGGCTCAGTGTGATTAATGACCAAGATCCAGAGGGGGGGGGGGGGGGGGGGGGTTCTGCATCCTTGCTGGAATAGCTAGGTCTCGGCTGGAGGATTAGCTTTTAATTGATTATAGTTGTTCTGAAGGGCAATGATTACGTAAGGCCTCTATATTTTGTAGGTGTGAGACTCAATTTGAATCACTGACTAGAGATCAACCTCAATAGGTTGATCTATAATCATATAACCTCAATAGATTAACATATGAACATTTCAGTAGTCATTTACTCACAGCAAATCCATTGTTCGGCAGATCTTGTCCTGTTGCAAGACTGTTGAATTCACATTCTCCATCGTTAGCACAGTCACAAACTTTGACATTGAAAGAAAGTAAAGCATCACCTCCACGTCCATCACTTGCGATGATCTCTATCCGAGAAACATCTAAACTTGGAGGTGTCCACATGAACAAGCCATCTAAACATAAATATTTCAATAGTACTCTTGTAACATGCTTTTAGAATTGGGCATAAATCATACATGTTTGAATTGAATTTCCACACAGTAAAAGCATATGAAAGGTATGCGCGTCACGGGAAAATATGTTGAATTTTTTGGCTCGTACTATGAGTCCAGCTCTATTAGTTTTATCTGATCCCTATTTAAGGTATTATACTGGGTGAGTCAGAAAAAACTATACACCTAGAAAAATGTCAATAAAAAGAAAGCCAATTTATAAACCTCAAATTATTATACATATTCCGAAAGAGTAACTCTTTCGTATCTTTTGGTACCAATTTTGTATGTAATATCTTTCTGCTTGGATGAACATGGCGCATTGTTTGCGAACCTTTTAATTTTCGAATTGTGCAAAAGTGGGAGTACAATCAAGCCGACAAAAAGCTTTAAAAAAAAGCTACTCCATCCTGATTAAAAGAGCATAACTTTTTAACGAAAATGCCTTGCGCTTAGTAACTTTGCAGTGGTGTTGTTACACATATTGACTACATTTTGTGTCAAAACGAGGTAGATCTGAAAAGTCAGGTATGAGCTAGCACACGTTGAATACAAAATAATCACTTTTCGAAAGTATTATGAGGCCTTTTTTGGTATGTCAATGACAAATTACTCTTTGATGTGTACTAATTTTTGGATTACTTGACGAATCAATCTAATTGCTTTATTTTTTGTTGTTTCAATGTGATCCCCACTCTTGCATAATTCGAAATTGACATGTTTGCAAACAATGCATTGCGTTCATCCAAGCGTAAAGATATAACGCACACATTTGGTACCAAAAGATGCGGGAAGAGTTACTCTTTCAGAATATGTATAATGATTTGGGGTTATTTATTGGTTTTCTTTTCATTGACATTTTTCTAGGTGTCTAGTTTTTTTCTGATTCACTCGGTACACTACTTTTACCTGAAAACATAATCTTTGCCTACCTGAATTTATGTTCGCTCCTTGAGGTATAGTCCCCGCAAAAGAGTACTGCACAGTGTCTGCATCATTTGGATCTGAGGCTGTAATTTGCAATGCGACGGTTTCGTTGACAATGACGCGGAGTATGCCCCCTCCCTCCAGGGCATTAGTCAAAGTCTGCTCAACAACATTTGTTATGTTAGGTGGGAAATTGCCTGTAATTTATGAAAATAAACACATGAGACTCATGACATATTATGATTAACAACATAGAGTTAAGGTTTATTTACAGAAATTGGTGTATCAGCAAGATACATATGTTGCATTAATGACATACACTATCATTTCAATAAAGCATTATTAACATTAGACAAAACAGAGGTGGCGGAACAAATTGGAAAGTGGGGGGGGGGGGGTCACGATGAAAAAGGGGCACTTTTTCTAAAGAGGGGGCATTTGAGACTAGAGGCTTTATGAGAAAAGTGTTCAGATAAGTAGGGGTTCGCAAAAAATTTGCCTTTAAATCTGTGCTTTTAAAAATTGTAATGGCTTTGTATCTTATCAATAGTAAATAAAAGGTATGCGAGCACGAAGCGCGAGCAGAAAATATTGAGATAATTGTTCATTATAGACCATATTTAGCATCCGCGAGCGCGAGCTGAAAATTTGAGTTAATTGTGCATTGTATAATCTATTCAGTATCTGCGAGCGCGAAGGGCTAGCCGAAAAAATTTGAGTTAATTGTGCATTGTATAATCTATTAAATATCTGCAATCGCAAAGCTCGAGTTGAAAATTATGAGCTTAAAAATGGAGTTTATTGTGCATTATAGACCCTATTTAGTATCCGTTTAAAGAGACATATGGAGTAACAAGGGGCACTTTTTTGTATTAAAAGTGCCCCTTTTTTATTATAAAAATGGCATTTTATTAGCTAAGAAAAGGGGCACTTTTTAGTCAGGAAAAGGGGCACTTATAGGGTGGATAAAAAAGTGGGGGGGGGGTCCAGAGTGCCCCCCTGCCCCTTTTGTTCCGCCACCTCTGAGACAAAAGACTGTTATAAAATGATTACAAAAATAAAATTATTAAGAATCTTTCTAGAAATAAACTAATAAATTTGAACAAATCAGATGGCTGATAATCGTTGAAATAAAATTATACATACAAAAAATAACATACTTACCTAAATCAGATACCTGAACTTCGAATGTATTGGCAGAAGACAGAGTATCTAAACCAGCCGAGGGATCCACAGCCAATGAATCAAAAAGACAAGCTTCATCATCTCCACAGAACCCCAATGCAGCTGCTGCTGTCTCCGGATCATTTGCAACGAGTTCGTCCAGGAATAGTGGTACGAAGTCAGGATTGTTATAGTAGTTGAAGTCACGAGTGCCGTAGTCAAACAGAGATTCAATTTCTGCGATCATCCCTTCAAAGAACAAGAAAAACAGACCCCATAATGTAACTTAACCCGTTGTATACTAAGCCTGCATATATGTGGGCTGAAGAGACATACATGTATAACATCCCTCTTGTCAACCATTTATTTAACTCATGATTACATAAACATATAAAGACCTTATATAATTTTAATTATCTGATATTGATCTATTTAAAGCTGTCTTTGTTTCACCTTTAAATGAAAAAAATTCTGGCAAGCATGCTTGATAATCACGATTCAATCGGTTTTGTAAAAAAGTTCTCAATATACAACGGGTTAAAAGTTTAGTTAAAGGGGTTAAAATAGACCGAACCTATAGTGTCTAGCGCACAAATACTTAAAAAACAGCTTTCAAAACATGAATTGATTTTCCAACATTAAATAATATATTACATGCAATCTCGTCAAAGAAGCTTTATTACCATTATTGCATATCAACTGAATTATTTTAATCAAAACTGTTTGGATATGAAGCTAATTTTTGGCGGTATTGGAAATGTGAAAAATGTTGATATAATACTAGGCCTATAAAGGCAAGATAACTTACATGTTTGCCCGAAGCCAAATATGTCTCTGTCGGTAATGTTTCTTTCTGGTGTATTTAATAAGAAGCTTCCATTACGGTACTGGAAATCGTCAACAGCATTACCATTGGTGAAACCTGAAAATGATGCAAGAGAATGTTTTAAAACTCAATTGTAACAAAAAATGCTGAAACTACGTTTCATGTATCAATTTCCAAATCAAATTGAAATCACAGGGAATACAAATACACAATACAGTTTATTTTACAACACTAACTACACTAACGTGTGTCCCAGATTAAAAAGAAATGTTTAGAAAAATAACAAAATACACAAATGAAAACAGAGAAACATCGACCAAGCCCCTAATTTTGGACTAGATTGTATTCTATTGGAATACTGGAGTTGAGTACGACTATCAATAATGACTACTTCAAAATAATTCTTGACTAGACGTTAATCAAACCATTGAAATATTGCATGTAACATTTGGAAATACAAACTTTATTTCATGTTTCAATTGTGTGTTTGGACTTACACTGTAATGACTTACATTTAGAATAATTATTTCTGGTGTAATCAATGACACAGATGGTACCTAATAAAGAAGTAAAATGTCAAGGTTTTTGGCTATGAAAGATTTCACTTTATTTAAGTGATTTGCGAACGCTTATAAATGTATAACATAATGGCAGTTTTGCTGTCTTAAAGACCTACCTAGTAAACCCCTTGCCACTCCATTAGTATATTCATTCGGCATAAACATTGTTCCAGACAAGATGCCATTTCTGAAAGTTATTGAAACCGACGAACTAGGTCTATCCACTGGGATGAAGGTGGCAGTGATTTGTATTTCATTAGCTGGAACGTTGTCTCCATATGATAAACTGAATGTTGGGTCAGCTGATTCGTAGTCCTCTGTTAAACATCACAATAAATCAGATATAAGCAAGGCAACTAATAATAATATAAATAATACTACTACTACTACTAATAATAATAATATGTATATTATATCCCGCCAAATCCCCTTTTTAGAGTACTCAAGGCGCTTGTTCATAACTTCAATTTACACATACATGTAAACGTTTTGACACAAGTTTCAAATTATTTTGAAATTACAAGCAGCTTTATGTTTTCAGGAAGGCTGTTAAATAACATGGCACAAGAATAAGAAAATGATCTCTTCCCACAGGATTTTGTGACTTTGGAAATTACAAGGGAACCAGAAGTAGATATGCGCAGAGCTCTATCTGGCCAGGGCCGTAATGCTCTATTAAAGGTATGTTGTATTCTGTTTCTGTTTGTCTTAAAGTAACTCATGTAGCCAGGAACTCGGAAAGCAGCTTTCAAAGCTGATCAACACCAAGCTGATATATAACCAAACACATAGGAATCATTTTACGTCTAAGTTAATCAGTCATAGTGGCTGACCTTAGACGACAGAAATTACTCTTGGGCCTTTTTTAGATTAAAGTGGAGATAATGGCCGAGCTGGGATTCGCACTCACAACCTTGCAATTATGAGTCTAATGCTCTAACCACTAGGCCAGATGACCCTGAAATATTGGGGAGCAGATCTATGGATGTAGTGGAAAGTGAATATCACAATCTTGAAGATGATATGATCTGTAACAGTTCAGCTGTTCTTTTGTCTTCCCCCTTGTTTCAGAAATGTCTGGGTCTGATCATCTACCGTTCTCATGAACGAAAAGGGACAAGTCTCCTCTTTCAGGAGATACAAAAAGTGGTTGAGAATAATCTGGTCATGAATGAAATAAATAAATGCAGTAAACAGTATATTACAACATAAGGATGTTTCTTTATCAGGGACAGGAATTTTGACCATCTGTGGAGGTATACATGAAGCTGTATTCATTTTATAAAGTATGTAGACACCAGCTTGCATTCTTTAGTTTATCAATTCAGATGTTAGATGATGCATATTGGAATTTTTGAGGTAAAGAGGAAGAATGTCCTCAGAATAACTTAAATAGTAAGGTAGCTGCTACACTTTAATCTCCTGTAGTTGGGCACAGCCCGTGATTAAATAAAGAATATGATGTATTGTTTGAACAGTCATTTAAAAATGTAAAACATAGAACATTATAAAAACATAACAACCTGTCATGAGAGCCGATATGTTGACTGCCACGCCGTCTACTGACACAAGTAGCTCTGTTCTGTTTTCATTTAACACAAACTCCACCTGTATCAATGACATGCAACAATAAAATAATAAATATACATGTTTATACTTTTACACCTAGATTTCTCAGTTGTACCTAACTTTATCGCATAGTATCACTTCTTTAAATGATAAGTTTATTGTATTATACCAAGTGAGTCAGAAAAAACCAAACACCTAGAAAATTGTCATTGAAAAGAAAACCAATTTCGCAAATCCACATTATTATACAAATTCTGAAAGAGTAACTTTTTCTGCATCTTCTAGTACCATTTTTGTGTGGTATGTCTTTATGCTTGGATGATCACAGCGCATTGTTTGAGAACATGCAAATTTTGAATTGAGCAAAAAAGAGGGGGAAAAATCCCCAAAAAGCTTCTAAACGCAACTCCATCCTGATTAAAATGGCATAACTTTTTAACCAAAATGTTTTGAGCCAAATAAATTGGCAAAGGGTGTTGATACATTTATCGACTAGATTCTCTGTAAAAATGAGATCGATTTATCAAGTACATTTAATCCATGAGTGAGAACACATCAAAGAGTAAATGGTCACTTACCGTTGTATACTAAGCCCACATATATGCTAGCTGAAGAAACATTGATCATCCCTCTTGTCGACAGTTTATTTCACTCATGATTGCATACACATACATATACCTTATATAATTCAAATTATCTGACATTAATCTAAATATAACACAAAAAGAAATTTCCCCCTATTTCAAATATCAATAATTTTTGAAATCGGAGGAATTAGAAAAAATTTAATTATAATAATGTCCATGTAGGGAATTTAATGAAGTCATGCTTCAGTGAGCAATGGTTAAATGCAAAAATGTCATTTTTTTAAGTTCACAAGCCTAAAATCACAACTTTGATTGAATTATATCGGACCAATTTTTAGATTTTAAACATTTCACGCATCATAATGTACGCAAAACGTGCCTCCAAATATACGGAAAGGATATTTGCGCAAAATTTCAGGGCTGGGTGAGCATGTAAGAATAATGCTAAAACTGTGAATTTTACTTCTTTGCCATTGTAATATTGATCAAATATGATAGGATTCATGTTTAGGAAGAGTGTTTTTAACTTTTGCACAAAATTTAAATCAATTCATGGTTGAATGAACACCATAAAATACCATGAGAAAAACACTAAGTATTGTTTACATTTTGTAACCTTAACATCATGTGAATATCTGTTTTTGTATCATTTTTATGACTGGTGCACGGGTGTACATGATCCTATTGCATTTATTAAAAAAAAATCATGCTTCAGTGAGCGTGTGGCACTGGAAAAGTTGTTTTTTGATTTAGAGACCATAATTAAATTGCTTACTTTGCTTAACCATAACAATTCGTTTGAAAATATTCATTTGATTTCATTTTCGCAAAAATCCAGATTTTTCATGCTTCAGTGAACACAAGATATGAGAAAAACATGAAAAAAGGAAGAAAGTTTACAGCCCTGGCACGGCTTAATGGCATGTTCGATTCTCAATTTGACCTAAGTTCCTGTTAGATAATGACTTCTTAAAGAGCTGTGCCAAGTTTCAAGAATTAACTCACAGTATAACGAACAAAAAATTGACAATGAAAGTGGACAATATTTGACTTTTCTTCACTTCTTGTTAAAACTTCATACTTTATTGCAAAAAACTATATGCTATTTACATCTGCATCAACGATCATGTAAAAATTTGCGTCAAACCTTTCACTGCAGAGATTAGGCTGGGAAATTCCCCATCCCCCCCCCCAAAAAAAGTGTTAGCATTTGGAAGGCAGCATAAATATAAATGTGGAAGGCATTGAGATTATATTTATACACACACACACAAAATAACACACTGAACCCCCCCAAAAAAAAAAAAAAAAAAAATAAATAAATAAAAAAAATAAAAATAAAACAATAAAAATAAAATAATAAAATAAATAGATAAAATAAAAATAATAAAATAATAGATAAATTGATTTAAACAAAAAAATAATAATAAATTAATTAAATTAAATTAAATTAAATCAAAAAAAAAAAAAAAAAAAAAAAAAAAAAACAGAAACAACAAACACACACAATGGTATTCTAACCTCAGTAATCCCTTGCGATGCAGCGAAACCTTCAAAGATGGTGCCTGTGTTAACTGGAGCACCATTCCTAAATGCTCTGCCAGTACGCGTTTGGAGGACGAACGGGTCACTGTTGGTGTATTCAAGCATGATATATTCACCCAGTCCATTGAAGGTATACTTCCTCCCATCCAGCGTAAAAAAATGAGGATCACCATTACCTTGAGCTGAAATCATACACAAATACAAATTCCATTCCACACTGAGTAAATCCCCCTACAAATGTGTACACAGGTTACAGGCCTACTGTATATCTGTCAAATTGATGGGATCTAAAATTTACTCTTCACATTATGTAGAGTAGACATACCTCGACTGAATGAATTAAAACAGAACAAATTAAACTTGTTAAGATTCTCGAGTTTAAAACATACTACATTTCAGAAGAAAACTGAATTGCTTCAGAGAGAAAGTATAAAGTAAAGTGTAAAGGACACACAAACAAACTGTGTTTGCTCACCAGCGTTGGGAGGGGTATATCCATCGCAGGTTGATGGTGGGCGTCGCTCTTCATAGAGGGCACATGATGATTCATCACCCCTTTCACAACACATTTGTCTTGGTATGATGTCTTCGTCTGTGACATAACATTGAACATACAATTTGGACTTAAAGATGTGACACAAAATATACAGATTACAGATATACAATGTAGATGAGTATCAGACCATTTACCACTATTTATTTGTTCCCTTTTGAATAAAGGTGTTTTTTTTTTAATTATTTAAGAAAATTATGTTTCCTCATTAATATATCATGTTGATACAAATAAGGAATATGTGGTACAAGAATCACTCCATTTCAAACAATACAATTTAACAATTTAGTTAGCACCATATATATACACATAAAAAGACGCACATACAAATTTGCTTGGAGTATAAAAATTGAAGATAAACACCCCCCCCCCCAAAAAAAAAAAAAAAATTAAAAACTCTGTAAAGAAACCCTAATCAGGCCGGGTGTTTTGGTAGCTGTTAGATGGGAGGGGGGGGGGGGGGATGATGGACCCATCTTTGTTTTTTTCGCAAAAATTATTGCAAAACCATTTTGAAGCATAGTCATGCTAAAATACATTGATTCCAGCCAATGAATGTGAAAATAATCATATCTTTATAAATAAGGTGAGAAAACTCCATTTGCATTGACTTTGCACATAAAATCACGTTTTTGAGCCGTTTTCGGTCTGACTGATATTTTAAAAAAAATCGTGCAGGGTCGTAACGTTATATCTGATTATCGCGAAAACCAAAAGATTGGCGAGACTTAAAAGTAAAAAGTTCCTGCTTAATGGATATTTAAAAAATAATGCCAGGATATGATTAATATCTAAACTAAAAAATAAAATGTTTCCCAACTATACTTATGTTTCCCACCTGTACTAATACTTTATTTACAGGTAATACTATTTTGATATTCAAAACTCAACATGTAAAAAGGAAACTGTATAAGTGGACTAATCTTGCATGTATATATTGATGCTAAACCTGATGCCACCCTTCACACTCGATTCTTGGTGTACAGTTGTAAGAATATTACTAATGGTTACATCCACCTCTGTAAGGTCAATATTTGTAAGATGTTTGTAATAAAGATAAGTCATACCTTTCCACTCAAAGTACATATTTTGGGATCCACGATTTTGTCTGGTCAAGACTGCTTGGAAATGACTGGAAACCCATAAACTTTCATAACCTATAAGCAGAGCATTGTCAGAGTACGTGCAGCGGTATCCACCATTATCCACAGCTTGTTTGGGTTGGTAACATGTGACCGAATCTAATAATACAGAGAGATTAAAAAAAAAAATGTTGTATGACCATTTTGTCTAAGTTAAAACTTTGTTGTTGTTAATACATTCATTTAATACATGACATGGGAAAAACAGTACAAAACAGTAAAATCCTGATTATGAGCACATTTACGTCCAGGGCAAATCCAAACAAAGGAAGTGGAATCATCATTTTCACTGATAAATGCAAATCTTATCAGTAGATAGATGAAATGACACTGTGGGCAAATTGAGGATATAAACCCCTAACAAAAAGTTCTGCAAATCGACTTTGGGCCATGACAACTTTTAGGGACGCTTTTAGACTAGAGCCATTTTTAAAAAAGAGGCCTCTATAAGCTTTTAGAAGCATTTTTAGGTTATAGTTGGGAACCAGTTTATATCACATAATTCAAGTGTGCTGAATCTGATAAGACCGATTCCCAAGCCGATTTCTCATGTTTTCACCACCTAATTTGCATAAACAAAATAGCCGCCAAATTGACAATTGTTGAGCTTCTGTCTCCATTCTTTCCTGGTGGTATCCACTTTTTACCTTTAAAATGGCTACCTAATTTCGCACTCACAATAAATATCATGTTGAATTTCTAGAATAAGCATTAGAATTTAAGAAAACAATCTATTTGATGTTTAAAAACTAACTAATTATGCAAATTTATGCAAGTTTGCAACCTTACAATGTATATGCTATAATTTCATCAACTTACATGAAACTCAAACGTTTGTAAACTGTGGTTCAGATATCCTTCATAACATTTAAAAACAAAATCAAAGCCCCAAAATATTATTTTATGATAGACGCCCATTTATTTCATTGTTGTGCAAATTCATTTTTTTTTTTTTTTTTTTTCTACGTGATTTTGAACAGATTTGTGAAAAATAGTTGCATGAAAAATAATAAACTTTAATGATAATTGTGGTCTTTTACCACAAATTTTGACGGGTATGGAGGTACAGACAAAAAATAACATGCACACATGCACACACCCTCACACCACACCCACACACATACACACACACACGCATTCATCTACATGTACAATAGGCACTTTCATACAAAGTGTTTACCATTGAGCCTATACTTCTGCCATTCGTACCACTACATTAAAGAGAATGTAGTGTAGTGGGAAATATGAAAAAATTATTATAAGCTTTCAAATTATTTTCATGGCATTGAGATTATTGTAGTATAAATGTCCAGTACAAAGGATTGCTCTTCAAATGTTGAATTGTTATCAACCTTTCCCTATCACTAAGAGACAGTTCCTTCCACAAATCAATCTTTGGACCATAACAATCATTTCGCTTTAAATTTGAAGAACACTGACCAGTGTTTATTACAGGATTTTGCTCTGGGATTAAACTCTTCCAGGTCTACAAGGGTACATAGTTCCATCAGATGGGAGCTTACCAAAAGGTGTTTCATTGTTTGCTCTTTCTAAAACTCACAAAAATTTTGTCCATCTTCGCTCTATCCCCATTTTGTCATAAGGACCTTACACTGTCCTGTGCCACCGGTGCCTGGTCATGTCCTAAGGTGGTTCAGGCATGACCAGCTATGCTATATGGCTCATCAGAACCTGATGAGAGAGATTCTTTTGGACATTTGGACATCCACAGATATGGTGTTCAATTGTTTGCAGAGAGCTAACTGACATGATTATTATTATAGAGAGGATATGGAGGGGTTGCCATGATTACATGTATATAGAGAGTATATGGAGGGGTTATCCCCATTTGGTGTCAGTCAGCTTCTTTAGAATATTATTTCTGGCTCGTAATTTTGCTACTGGTTGGTCATTAGTGTACATGGTGAAGAGCAGAGGACAATGACACTTTTCTGCTTGCCATCAAAGTCTACATATAACCGTCTTTATGACATGATAGGAATTCATATCAGCTTACCAGCTAATTTTCATCAGCTTACCAGCTCATTCCCCGTAGGAAGGTTGAAAGGCGTCTGTCTCCTGGACAGATCAAGACTTCACCGACGTTGATGTACCACATCAACGGGACAGACGTAACCCCGCACTGCGGTGCGGGTGCAGGATTGGAGTTTATGACCCTTTCTTTCTTCTCTTCGTTCTGTCTTGTCAAAATACCTATACTTCGTTTTCAGTTCCTTTTATTTATTTTATATATTATAATTCTTTTTGCTTTACAAGAACGAGGTCGGTATTTTATTAGATACATATACGACAGAAATTTTGTTTTCTTAATTATCATCAAGCAAGGCTTTGTATTGAAAAAACAAAAATCTTTGCAACAGCAAAACCCTCATTATATGATTTTCTTAAAAAGAAAGAACGAAAAGGAAAAAAAAACGCAAATGATAAGGCGTATTATATTCATATAATGAATGAAAGCGCCGTAAATTATAAAAAGAACAACAACAACATCATCCAGTCTGTCAGAGGCATTCTAGTGGGGTGGGCCATCTATTGAATCCTATTTGCTATTAAAAAAGAGAAAGTAACTGAATGTGTAGCTGCAAGATATACGAGCTTTCATGGATGACCCATCTTTTCTCCATGGATTACCTGACTTTACTCAAGCCATGAAGGCTCTGGAGCACATAGACCAGGTGATAAGCTGGTGTAGGATGCATTTCAAACCAAGATAATCAAGAAACCTGACCACCAGGTACAGCTTGTGGTGCTAGTTCAATAAGGAGCTGTCTCACAAGAACCAAATTAATGAGGTCCAGGCGTTGTGAAAGAAGGACTGAAATGTATCGACAGATGTGCCCCCAAGTAAACTGAAGTTGTGGTGCCTGAAGTTTGGGTTCTCCCGCTGACGAAGGCCACTGATACTGTACGAAATAACAATGACGCATATATTGAGAAGATAGAACGAAGAATATCTGCTAAACATGTTTCTCCATGCACAGCAAACATTAGCAATATAATGGACATTTCATGAAGCTTATTCTACCCCTGATCGCTGTTGGGGAGGAGAGGAGTTAAGAAGTAAGAGGTAAAGAAAGCTCGTGCAGCAATGAGCCTGGTGTCGATTGAAATGCCTTGAACCAGTCCTTCTCCTGGAAAGACATATAGAAGATGGAAACAGGTAACCCAAGTTCTTGCCACAAGCATCAATGATGTTTGTCCTTCCCTTCACAAGCTGAGGAAGTGGGTCAAGACCGAGAACGAGACCTGCCACAAATGAGGAAAAGAGGGCTCACTCAAGCATATTCTATCAAATTCCCTTATCTATCTGGAAGAAAGCTCATATTCTTGGAGGCACAATGAGATCTTGGGAGTGCTTTCGACAGGGCAGACCAAACAAAATCATTAGATGCCCCTCACTCAAGCATATTCTATCAAATTCCCATGTCTATCTGGAAGAAAGCTCATATACTTGGAAGGACAATGAGATCCTAGAGAATGCTATCAACAGGGCAGACCAAACAAAATCATTAGATGCCCCTCTGATGATCTCATTAGGGAGCTTTCGCTGGACTACGGGGAGGCTAATCTAGAACGTTAGCTTTATGAATGACTTTATTTTCAAAATAGCTCAAACCCCAAACTCCTGCATACTGTTAGTGCAGGAAAAAGAGTGTGTAAAACTGGTATTTGCTAGAAACGGCTGGCAAGCTTTAAATTACAAGTTTTCGTGTGCACAAACGAGGGTTTCCCCTAGCTACAAGAGATAGCTCCCCGTTGTCAAAATCTACAACGCTATTTTTGGGAAATGTACGTTCTCCCGAAACTTAGAACGTATCTAGGTTCTCAGCTGAGAACGTAAGTCAGTTATAATAAGCGAGCGCTTTGATAGGAATGTATACAGGCATTTCCCCCTTTGCTAAAACATAAAAGAAGCATACTTTGATTTGACTAATCATAAAGGCTGGGCGGTAGGTTATTTCTTTTCATATCAGCAATGTTTTAGGTCAGCTGTTATACGCATAGATGCATTTGTCACAATAAAACCTTGGTATGAAAAAAAGAAAGAACTAGATATCCCCAGTAAAGTAGCCTTTGGATTGAATTCTTATTGCAACAATAGACGTTACAATGTCTCACAAGCCAAAGGGAACATGTGTGGTTACCATTGGAAACTTTTATTCAAAGTTATTGAAGAAGATAGAAAACGAGGGTTTGCAGGCATTTTGAAAATAGTGCCCTCTTTTTTGCTAACGTTCTAGATAAGCTCCCCGTAGTCCTGCGAAAACTCACTATTCATAAAGACTGGAACAACTGGACTCCTTCTTCTAAGGAAGAAACTTGCAGTTGGTTCTAGACATGGAACAGCAGATGACATTCCCAGCAAATTGTAAATAGCAACATGCGGCCAGATATGGTAGTCTGCATGATCAAGGGAGTCTAAGTTGGTATAGCTCTCCGTGAATTGACTCTCCTTTGAGAGGAGATGGCCCATAATTACAAGACATCAATGTATGCTGGACTTACATGTATGACAAAATGTAAGGAGAGGGATGGAAGGTATAATTCTACCCAGTGGAGGCTGCAGAGAGTATGCTATGAATTAGCTCTACATCTACTTCTCAAGGAAAGGAATAACCAATAGACTGAAATATTCCTCTGAAGGATAGGAATAAACAATAGACTGACATCTTCCTCTCAGGGATAGAAATAACCAATAGACTGACATCTTCCTCTCAAGGATAGGAATAACCAATAGACTATCTTCCTCTCAGGGATAGAAAAAAACCAATAGACTGACATCTTCCTCTCAAGGATAGTAATAACCAATAGACTGACATCTTCCTCTCAGGGATAGAAAAAACCAATAGACTGACATCTTCCTCTCAAGGATAGTAATAACCAATAGACTGACATCTTCCTCTCAAGGATAGCAATAACCAATAGACTGACATCTTCCTCTCAAGGATAGCAATAACCAATATACTGACATCTTCCTCTCAAGGATAGGAATAACCAGTATACTGACATCTTCCTCTCAAGGATAGGAATTACCAACAGAAGGAAGCTGGTTAGGGACTTTATGGAGATCGCTAGAAGTTCCTCCGCATGGATTTTGACAAATAAATCCAGCAAACAGATGGCATCTCAACCTCATGGTGCTGCTACATGTCAGTAAGTATGTGTATGTGCGTGTTCGTGTGTTTGTGTGTAAGGATGAGTGTGTGGGTCCATGCGTGTACACATGTTGGCTTGTACCTGCATTTCCGTTAAATGTTGTGGTTAAAGACAATTTTTATCATCATTCAAACATTTAACATGGTTAAGGTAATTATTTTTCATCTTTATGTAACCATTTTGACAGATCTTGTTCTAAGTCACGTGCAAAAACAAAGAAATACAAAAGAAATTTGCATGAAAATATAAAAAATGAGCATCAACATTAAAAGATAATTCTTGTTTTACAATTATTTCAAAATGTTGGGAAGGATATCTGAATTATATCTGAACATCTGTTGTCCGAAAGTCGGAGAACCCTTGAGGTAATTTTACCAAGTTATTCAAGTTATAGCATGTAAGATCGCAAACATGCATTGATTGGGATAATAAATTAGATTTAAAACATCAAATTTATTATTTTCTTAAATTCTTATGCTCAGACAAGCAAGTTTACATAATAATCAATGTGACTGCTAAATAACGAGGCCCATTACACGGCTAAAAAGTGCGTACTATCAGGAGGAGTGGAGACATACTATGTACACTCAAAAATGGTCAATTTGGCGGCCATTTTGTTTATGCAAATTAGGTGGTGAAATCGTTAAAAATCGGCTTATGAGACTAAGCACACTTGAATCATGTGAAAGAGACCGGTTCCCAACATTTACAACTATTGAGCTAATTTGATCAAGTTATAGCACCATCGTACCATATAAGGTCGCAAACATGCATAAATTTGCATAATTAATTAATTTAGAGACATGTAATTGATTATTTAATAAATTGTAATGATCAGTTTACCAATTTTACATAATAATCAATGGTAAAAAAGTGGACACAACCAGGGATGAATGGAGACATAAGCTCAAAAATGGTCAATTTGGCAGCCATTTTGTTCATGCAAATTAGGTGGTGAAAACGTGAGAAATCTGCTTGGGAACCGGTCTTATCAGACTCAGCACACTTGAATTATGTGAAATAGACCGGTTCCCAACCGTAACCTAAAAATGCTTCTAAAAGTCATATTTTGCCTAAATGGCTCTAGTCTATTTAGTTATTCCTGATATTCATACCATTGGAAAGATTAATCGCTAGAGGGTATTCATTTGTCTCGCAATCTACTATGGTCAACAAGGAAATTCGTGATCACTCTCGCAAAAAGTGATCACTAGCTTACAAGTTCACGAGCTTTCGAGTGCCGCTGCAACTCTTTATCAAGTGACGAAAATTAACTGAAAACGTAGTCTATTTATACGAATCCCGCGGATCGTAGCGCACCAACGCGGAACAATAGATTGCGAGACAAATAAATACCCTCTAGCGATTGTTTCAATCCGCAATAATGAACTTATTTATAGTCTTATTGGAAAGATTATTTATTCCCCTTTTTTTTTTTTTTATTCACCAGCTGGAATGCTCCCCAGGGAGTGGAGATTGTGCACTGAAAAGTGCGGGATCGAAAAATGAATCCAATGACCGGGGTAATAATATACTGTAAGCGCTTTGGTCTTAACAGGTAAAGCGCTTTATAAGAAACCGGTATTATTATTATTATTATTATATTATATTTGTAATGATTTTGTCATGCTTCAAAGCACAGATTATCAGAATATGGAGAAAAGTAAAAAGTCAAATGTAAAAAGTCAAAAAAAAAATTTTGTCAAACTTTTATTGATCACATTGAATTTCTGCAACTCCAATTTAGACCCTGATAACTTTTGGGGTATTTTATAATTTGTATTGATTTTTATACCATTGTCAAGTTCATTTATTCCTCTTTTTATTGGTACCTAATTTTTCATGGTGATGTCATGCCTGGGTCTACAGAACCCCTCAATACCACCTGAATGCAAGGCAAAGTAAAATGTAAGGTTCAGTTTAAATGTTCTGTAACAAAACTTTGAACCTTGATACATTTTTCTGTGGGTTTTGATCATTATCAATTTTTGTAGCATTGACAAAATTATTTATTCTTCTTTTTATTGATACCCTATTTACAATATGGTAACATCATGTTTGCATGCACATAATTAATGAATATAATGCAAAGTAAAAAGTGAAACGTTGCAAAATGCATGTTATTGCTCAAATTGAGTATCTCCCAATAGACAACAACAGTTACAATAGGCATTCAATTTGCAACCTTTGATTTCTGACTTGTCCTTAAATTTAAGAACAATCCTTTTGTTACAATTAGGGTATCATTCAAAAGAAGAATAAATGAACGTGACATTGGTATAAAATTCAACAAAAATTTGAAAATACCCCAAAAGTTATCAGGGCCTAAAGTTGAGTTTTGGACTTCAATTTGATCAATAAAACTGCATTTTACAACATTTGACTTTTGACTTTTATCCATATTCTGACATTCTGTGCATTGAAGCATGACACAATCATTACAAATGGGATATCAATAAAAGGGGAATAAATTATCTTTCCAATAGTGTGACTATCAGGAATAACTAAAGCATACCTGAAAAGTCATCATGCCCCAAAGTCGATTTGCGAAACTTTTTGTTAGGGGTTTATATGGATACGTTTAAATCAAACAATCTAGGCCTCATGCCCTCTCCCATATTGTTCGCAAGGTTTCTATATATGAATCAATATTCAGTTAACCTACACACTAAGAAATTAATTAAATTAAACAATTAATTAAATTATTCCTGCACCAAGTTAGCTGATCCGGTTTACGTCTACATGGATATTACGCCAAACACTTAGGCTTCTGTTGCGTAAAAATGCTATAAAAAACACTCAATCTTGAACAATTTTACGAACCATATTCATTACAGAGAATGCACAAGATGCTACAGAAGAAAAGGCATCCAATGTCTTGACGAAATCTTAAAAATTGTTTCCCAATATTAGGTGCATTTTTGCCCCCTCTAGGTGTATAACTGCTCAACAAGGGGTGAAAATTAGAACCTTTAAGGGTATATAATTTTTTTGCACCCCAAGTGTTTGTAAGTGCACCTTAAGCAAGTGTGAATTTGATAAGACTGGGATTCAGACCAGGGACTGCGATTCGTGTCAGTTTATAACTTCTAGTTGTTAGCTAAAATGTAGATAACATGCGCACACCACAACGATGAGTTGTCAAGAAATGTACCTCGTATTTTATGCAAAATTTGCTCTTTTTTTTCCTTTTTTTTTCTGGTATACATGTATATAAACACAACGCAAAAAGTAAGTTCCCCCTATTTCAGATATCAATAATTTCCGAATAAGGAGGAATTGAACAAATCTAATTAAATGTCCGCGTAGGTAATTTTATTAGGGCTTGCAACGATCGTCTGCGTTCGCGGAGCGGGGGTGGAGCGGGGATGGCCGCACCCTTTTGTGAACACCAGTGGGGGGGGGGGGGGGGCTTTTCTCGAAAGGCTGTGTTTAGTAGTTTTCTGAACCAGTCGTTTTTATGAAAATTATTCATTAAATAATAATATAATATTAATAGATAATAATGATAATAATAATAATACCCAATATTTCTATCGCGCCTTTCCCAAATATAATTGGAAAAATAGAGGAGAGCTTGCATTTTTGTTGATTTTGAAGTTCATAATTCTAGAAAGATAGAGAAATAGCGTGTTTTCTATTCTGAATAAATTTACATTTGCATAGAAGTTTAGAAGCTCCGTCCAACAATATTTAACCAGCCTTAAATAGAAAAGCAGCATTTTTGTTGATTTTTTAGCCGTGAGGCACGGCGATTAGTTGGACACAGACACACATACTTAACCCCTTTATATTTTGATAACCGAGCGGTTATCAAAAATCATGGACGAATGTGACCGGAGTAGACTCAGGGGCGCGCCCCCTCCACTCCAGTCTCATGCAAATAGTCTTTCGTGCAATCTGGCAATGTATAGAAGGGAACCAAACAAAGTCCAAACATTCGTCGAAGAATGGGGGGGGGGGGTGGGAGTAGGGAAATACATTGCTTCTCGAACGGAGTCCATGATGAGAATAATTTTATTTCAGACAAAATTCTTCCGCAGATGAGATGCAAGTTTTAAGTATACGCGTGGGAAAGTGTGTTGCGCTTTGATGTTGAAGAACAAAAGAGACCGCGTTTCTATGATAATTGCCGACATGCGCGCGTATGACATATTTATGTAGATTACGCGGCGCTTTGATTAGTCGGCAAATTTGTAAACAACTCAACAGTTGTTCTTTATTTAAATGTATTCTCCCACGATTGGCTCAGGTATACAATTTGACGCAAGGGTTGCTATCTTTTATTCTCAGTTCGACATAATATATTGCAAGATTTCTAACATGACATCAAGTAATCAAAACATTCATTTAATCCTCCAATTCTTTCTTCTTTCTTTGTCATTTTTTCTTCTTCATAATTTAAGATCAAGAGTGGAGCGACTCCGCCCTATATCGACGATATATTTAAGCCTATAGGAGCGGCCGGTATTCATGGGCATCACTCCGAACTTGGGCTGGGGTGGGGGCGGGGGGGGGGGGTGGTACAACATGGACCTCGCATCGGCTTTCCAGCTACTTTAATACTCAAAATATTATTATTATTTCTTCAATATATCTTTTAAACCCCCAACTTTTCAGTTCGCGCTTCGCGCTCGCGGATACTACATCATAATGCACAATTAACTCCAATTTTGAGCTAAAAATTTTATACCAATTCAGTAGGATATAGAATGCACAATTAACTCAAATATATAAATCATAATACTGAATCATAATGCACATAATTTATAACTCCAATATTTACTTCAAAACTTTCAGCTCGCCCTTCGCGCTCGCGGATACTAAATAAGGTCTGTAATACACAATTATCTACAATTTCTTATACTAGAAAGTACCCCTTTATTCTATAATCTTTTAAAACCCAAAATTTTCGGCTCGCGCTTCGCGCTAGCGGATACTAAACCATAATGCACAAATATCTCCAATTTTGAACTCAAAAATTTCGGCTCGCGCTTCGCGCTTGCAGATACCAATAATTCAGTAGGGTAGGCCTACATAATGCGCAATTAACTCAAATTTTTACCTCAAAGTTTTCATCTCACGCTTCGCGCTCGCGGAATGATATATATTCGTGATTTTAAGCCCCTTCAGCCACCCCCCCCCACAAACACACACACACACGAATAACGACGGGATACGATTGCGAAATTAATTATTTAGTTATTGAGTGATAACGGACCAATTTTAGAAATGAAACTTATTCTTTACCGGAAGAAGTCGCCATTGATAATTTTGTGAAATAAATTCTCCGAAAATCAAAATTTAACAGCAGATGCTGTTCATTTAAATAATTTTCAAATTTTCAATAAAGACAGAACGAAAACAATTGCAGAAGAAATTATTTAGTTATGGACTGTTAAACGGCCCGACTTTAGAAGCGAAACTAATTCTTAATCAGTAGAAGTCGCCGTTGATAATTTTGTGAAATAAATTCTCCGAAAATCAAAATTTAACAGCAGATGATGTTCATTTAAATAATTTTCAAATTTTCAATAAAGACAGAACGAAAACAATTGCGGAAGAAATTATTGAGTTATGGACTGTTAAACGGCCCGACTTTAGAAGCGAAACTAATTCTTTATCAGTAGAAGTCGCCGTTGATAATTTTGTGAAATAAATTCTCCGAAAATCAAAATTTAACAGCACATGCTGTTAAATAATGACACCCCCCCCCCGGCCCCCAAATAATCCCTCTTATCTGGAAGTTATTCACGGGTGACCAAAACACAGTCCCCAACTATCTTAATCCATTCGCTCTGGCAGTAATAACTCAATTTTCAGAATAACGAACCTTTGTCTATTTTCGGAATAACAAACCTTATTCTATTAATCGGAAAACCAAACCTTATTCTATTTTCGGAATAATGAACCTTGTTCTATTTTCGGAATAACGAACCTTTTCTATTTAGGATAACAAACGTTTTTCTATTTTAGGAATAACGAATCTTGCGAATAACGAAAACATACCCCCCCCCCCCCTGCGGACTACCGGAGCCGCAGCGTGGCCGCGGACTATCGGACCAGTGGACCATCGGGCTATAGCCGCTTGGGGGTTTAAAATTATGAACTTCAATATCAACAACAAATAATGCAAGCTCTCCTGTATTTCTCCTATTATAATCTATTAATAATATATGTTATTATTTAATGAATAATTTTCATAAAAAACGACTGGTTCAGAAAACTACTGAACACAGCCTTTCGAGAAAAGCCCCCCGGTGTTCCCGAATGGGTGCGTTAATTTACTCCCCTCTCTCAACCCACCCTTCGAGGAAAAGCCCCCCCCCCCCGGTGTTCATGAAAGGGTGCGGCCATCCCCGCTCCACCCCCGCTCCGCAAACGCAGACGATCGTTGCAAGCCTTTTATTAGCTACCATGTGACCGATTTTTAGGAAGAATCATGTCATGTTTCAGTGAGTAATGGTTGAATGCAAAAATGTCATTTTTTGAAGTTCACAAGCCGATTATCACAACTTTGAATAAATGATTTTGGAACAATATTAAAAATTTTGAACATCACACTCGTCAAAAAAGATGCCACATGTGTGCCCTAACATTCAGTAAAAGTTCATGGTCAAATTTCACGATTGAGTGAGCACTGGGTTAAAATTGCCAACACTGCATTTTTGGTGAATTTTAAGTGGTATATTTGATCAAATATGATGCAATTCCTGTTCTGGAAGTGTATTTTGACTTTTGCAAAAAAAAAAAAAAAAAAAGGCTATTTTTATCAGGTATTGCAATAATTTTATGCACTAAAAATCATCTCAATAACATTTTTTTTAAAATTAATGTTTATAACCTTTAAACATGTGTCAATGATCCAATGGTGTTAAGTTAAAAATTCATGCTTAAGTGAGACTGGAAATGCTATTTTTTCATGTATATAACGAATTCCAATTTTTACCTTCATTAAACAATACAATTGTTTTGGGGGAGTTCACGCCTCAGTGGGCACAAGATACAAGAAAATGATGCAAATGAGAAGAAAGTTTAGTACTCTGTCAAGGTTCAGTGACTTACCGGATAAGCAATGTGAATCAAGATCATGTTAGGTAACTTACCAAAAAATAAACCTATCTCAAATTTCGTGTGTTTTTTATGTTGTGGCAGTGAACGATTCAAAGTATAAAACATTAGTCTGACTAACTACCATATTTTTTTTTTTTTGCCAATCAAAATTCCCTGACTTTTCCCTGATTTTAAGGCATTTTTATGACATTCCCTGACTTTTCCCTGACTGGAAAAAGGAAAAAAAAAAATCCCTGATTTCCGTGGTGGGCTGGGAACCCTCTAAAATTACTGCAATACCTGATCATAGTTTAAAAATGGCCTATTTTTGGTTGTTTGATGTGTTCATTCAACCATGAATTATTTGCAAATATACCACGTAAAATTCACCAAAACTGTAGTTTTTGCAACTTTAACCCAGTGTTCACTCAACCATGAAATTTGACCATGAACTTTTATTGTGTGTCAGGGCACACACGTGGCATCTTTTTTCTACAAGTGTGATGTTCAAAATGTTTAATATTCTTCCGAAATCATTTATTCAAAGTTGTGATAATCGGCTTGTGAACTTCAAAAAATGACATTTTTGCATTCAATCATTTCTCACTGAAACATGACATGATTCTTCCTAAAAATCGGTCACATGGTAGCTAATAAAATTACCTACGCGGACATTTAATTAGATTTGTTCAATTCCTCCTTGTTTGGAAATTGTTGATATCTGAAATAGGGGGAACTTACTTTTTGTGTTGTGTTTATATACATGTATACCAGAAAAAAAAAGGGGAAAAAAAAGAGCAAATTCTGCATAAAATACGAAGTACATTTCTTGACAACTCGTCGTTGTGGTGTGCGCCTGTTATCTACAATTTAGCTAATAACTAGAAGTTATAAACTGACACGAATCGCAGTCCCTGGTCTGAATCCCAGTCTTATCAAATTCACACTTGCTTAGGGTGCACTTATAAACACTTGGGGTGCAAATAATTATATACCCTTAAAGGTTCTAATTTTCACCCCTTGGTGAGCAGTTATAAACCTAGAGGGGGTGAAAATGCACCTAATATTGGGAAACAATTTTTAAGATTTCGTCAAGACATTGGATGCCTTTTCTTCTGTAGCATCTTGTGCATTCTATGTAATGAATATGGTTAGTAAAATTGCTCAAGATTGAGCGTTTTTATAGCATTTTTACGCAACAGAAGCCTAAGTGTTTGGCGTAATATCCATGTAGACGTAAACCGGATCAGCTAACTTAGTGGAGGAATAATTTAATTAATTGTTGATTTGTCAGATTTGTGTGGAATAGTAATGTGAGGAAGATTTAACAGCCAAACACATAAAGGTTTTCCAAAATAAGATGTTATCATTACAATATTTATTACTGAATATCATCATTTACAAATTACATAATAACTGCATGGGTACACTTTAGGTTAACACTGCAGTGTATGGAGGAAAAATAATCTTGTATATCAGGGTCCATATTCATGAATTCACCTATCACCAGATTGTGTATTCCATATGTAATTGGACGACAGCTAGCTTTAGTAAGGTTTAATCAATACGGGCCCTGGTCACTTGCACATTTTTACTTATTGTGAAGCAAATAATGATGCTAAGGAAATACATTTTTTTAGGGATTCACCTTGATACAATATTGCATGCACTGACAACATGAAGAGCCCACAGCTCAGATATTTGCAAGCCTCCAAACAGTTACAGATTCCTTTAAATTTTCAAAGTGCTGGTAATTTATTTGAGGTTGTACACAATTTGTTTTGTTTACTTACTATAGGTGGAAGGACTGAAATCAGGATCAGTGGCTCTTGGAAAAACACACCTCCTATAGTAGGCGTCAGTCTGTGCCTGCTGTCTTGTACACGGACATACTTTTAGACTACTGATACTGTATACTATACTGGTGTCGTTATCATACCAGTTTCGGCAGAAGAGATAAGGGTTGATGAAATCTTCACCATTGGTATCCAGGCGGTAAATGTCTCTGCCCTGAGGAAATCAATGATAAATGTGCATTTCTCAATTTCTCAAAAAAAGAAAAAAAAAAAGAAAAAGAAAAGGCAAAGGGATATGGGGCACTTGCATCCCCCTACAAGTTTGAAGAGTAACAACAATAGAAACATTTTAATGAAAATGTAAAAATATTCTCAGTTATCTATTCAATAAATTTACATTACAAATTTATTAGGAACTCGGTAAGCTCATTGCTAATCCATAACTTCCATTTAACACTTTACATACATTATGAAATTAAAACATTTTTAATACAAAAGACAAATGAAACTGAGGGTAGCTAAGATATAAATGACACTTATTTTGACATTAGAATATGGAATAATTGAAAAAGTAGTGAAAAATAAATGGTTTGTACCTACATGTAGTTTTGATGAAGATTATTTATTCATTCTTAGAAAAAAATACATATGATATTATGAGTAATCTTAATTTTAGTACATATTAATACATGTATACTTGTTTGTTATGAATACAATTTACATATTTAATCATGTAGCAATCTACAGGTGCATGCTTCATTAAGTTCTTACTGTCAGATTGGTATTTCCTGTCACACCACCACGGCGATAACTTTCTTGAATACTATCATCATTATAGAGATTTACGGTAATGGCCGGGGAAATATTGTATCCAATTAATGCTGGTAGTGTTCGCGAAGCGGTGTTCCAAAGAAGACTTCCCTCTTGGTAGTTCATCATTATACCTGTCTTTGTGCCATCACTGAAGACAACAGCCTGGTAAGTATTTGTCTAATCAAGAACATGAAACATATTTTAAAGACACTAGGTTACATGAATAATGACTAAATTATGAATAAATTGGGTTACTTAAATACATGCAGATTGTTAGGCATATTACACAATGTGCCCAGGAATTGAGAAAACCTGGTTTTGTTGCAGCAATTTGATAATACTAATTCACAATTTACTTCAGAAGATATATATAAATGGAAGTGTTAATAATTGAAATACGACCACCAGGTAATTTGAAATAAATTAAGTGTTTATAAGTTTCTCTGTTTTTTCCCCCTATTTAATTAATCATAATCATGGGGTCATGATTTAGATAAAAAAGCAACAACAATGAATAGAACTATATCCATTACGACCAGAATGCATTGAATTTTAAGCACTTTTGGAGTTTCAATTTCGTTTAACCCTATCAAGACCGAAACCTACATTCTTATACGTTCTGCTCATTTTCCACCATATTTTAGTATATTTTCATAAAATTTAATCACAAACATTTTGAGACATATTTTGTGAGGGTAGGATATTCCATGTTGCCATGGTAACTTTAAATTAGCAACCACATAACTCATATTTCGGTTCATTTTTATATCCATGATTATAAACAATATTAGGGTGTTATGAATAGGATTTCTCTCTTGAAACTAAATTGAATTAACATTCCAAATAGAATGCCACTTTCTTTTTGATCTTCTTGCTTATTAAATGAAAAATAGCACCAAAACAATATAAACCCCTCACAAAAAGTTTCGCAAGTCGACTTTGGGTCATGATAACATTTCAGGTACGCTTTAGTTATTCCTGATTTTCATACCATTGGAAAGATAATTTATTCCCCTTTTTATCAATATCCTACTTGTAATGATTACGTCATGCTTCAATGCACAGAATATCAGAATATGGAGAAAAGTAAAAAGTCAAATGTTGCAAAATGCATTTATCAAAGCGAAGTTCCACAACTCGACTTTAGGCTCTGATAACTTTTGAGGTATTTTCTAATTTTTATTGAATTTTAGACCATTTTCAAGATAATTTATTCCTCTTTTCAATGACACCCTAATTGTAACGATAGTGCTGTTCCTGCATGGACAGAACACCTGAATGTTAGGACAAGTCAGAAGTTAAATGTTGCAAAGTGAATGCCTATTGTGAGTATTATTGTCTGTTGCGGGCAATAACAATGCATTTAGCAACTTTTCACTTTTTACTTTGCATTATATTCGTGAGTTATCTGCATTCAAATATATTGCAAATAGGGTATCAATAAAAAGAAGAATAAATGAACTTTTTAATGCTATAAAAATTGACATTGATTAAATCCCCACAATAAAATGTATCAAGGTTCAGTGTTGTGTTACAGAAATTTAAACTGAAAATTATCTTTCGCTTTGTCATGTATTCAAGTGGTATTGAGGGGTTCTGTGGACACAGGCATGACATCACCCTGACAAATAAGGTATCAATCAAGAGAGGAATAAATTAACTTGACAATGGTATAAAATTCAATAAAACTTAGAAAATATCCCCAAACTTATCAGGACCTAAAGTGAAGTTGCGGAACTTCAATGTGATCAATAAAAATGCATTTTACAACATTTGACTTTTTACTTTTCTCCATATTCTGATATTCTGTGCATTGAAGCATGATACAAATGATTACAAATGATTACAAATAGGATATCAATCAAAAGGGGAATAAATTATCTTTCCATTGGTATGAAAATCAGGAATAACTAAAGCGTATCTGAAAAGTTAATTATCATGACCAAAAATCGACTTGCAAAACTTTTTGTGAGGGGTTTATATAATGAAAAAATATCAAAATATATATAAATATATGTTTATACACTACTTGTCAAAGGTTTGGGTACACCTGCTGTCAGCTATATTCAGATCATTTTATATCATTTTTATGTCCAGCATTTCAGTCAAAACATTGTTAAAGTACTAACAAACAAAAACATTATGTAAACAATATATTTAATGAGTATTAAATTATGCCTCTTTGGAATTCAGAAATTGGTCAAAACACACAGAAATGCAAAAACATGATTATGTAAAAATTAATAATTTTTTTAAAAGAAATAGAATATCTCTGTCAATAACAATCCTATCAATGTAAAATTGTGCATGGACCGTGAGGCATAGGGTACATGCAGGTAATATGGGACAGCAAGTAATATGGGACACCTGAAGCAAATCATGTCGTGACCGTCGACCGGTGACGGATGACCGGTGTGAGCACCATAATGTTGTTCATATGAACTGTATACGTAAATATATCGTCGTGAGAGCATCTAATGCCGAAATTTCTCTGAGAAAATTGCTGAAAACCAAAAAGGTAGGTAAAACTTACGGCATTTTTTTACCCTGATGTAAAATTTGATATTTCACAGAATGTGATGGTGAAAGAGTGTTTGAGGGGGTAACCTCAATTGTTTTGTATATTTAGTAAGCTTATAGTTTCATTTTGATCATACTAGTGTGTACAGGTCAATTTGTTTTAGTGAAGGGGTGCAATGTTGCATTAAATGCTTGCCTGACACAGCAACATTAGTGCAGGTAATATGGGACATCCAAAATGGTGGAAATGATTCTGGTACTTAGTATTGGGATGAGGCATCAATCTCTTTGCTACGATTTTTTAGGGTATATTCACAGTATATAATTAATATAAATAACTTATTGTAGGCCTATATTGACTTGTATAATGAAAATAATATTAAAATAATATTAAAAAAAGAAATAATATACAAAATACATAACAATGAAATATATAGTCAAAGGTTTTACTGAAGGGTCTTATAATTTCAAATTATATCTTAAAGTTAATGATTTTCAACATTTTAAGCAAATTCCAGACATGGTAGAGTAATTGTAGTTTTTAAAACGTACATTAAATACAAGTCATGTCCCATATTACCTGCACATGCAGGTAATATGGGCACTTTGGTAATGACGTCAACATTTGAATATTGCAGACAGGGGGGTTGGTGATAATTGTTTTTCTTCACAATAAAAGTTAGAGCAGTAGTTATTGATTCATATAAACAAAGATTAGACTGTGTGTCATTTCGTAATTTTATGCAAATGAGCTTAGGGGGTCCATATTACCTGCATGTACCCTATGTAAAATGTCGTGCTGCAGTGTTTGAAAGTATTTTGAAATTTTCATTTCTGAATTATTGTTATTTATGCAAATTAGGTGTCTATTTTTAAATATTTATGAATAATTTATCATAAAACATGGTTATGAAGCCTAATCTCTTTTTAAAAGTTGCTGAATGTAATAATCTAAAGAGAGATTGGCTTCACAACAATAGATTTTAATAAAGTATTGATTTGATACTCATTGAATATACTGTTCGCATAATTTGTTTTTGTACTTTAACAAGGTTTTGACTGAAATGATGGACATAAAAATGATATTAAATAAGAACATATCTGACAGAAGGTGCACTCAAACTTTTGGCCAGTAGTGACTCTTTAAAGCTATGAATTTCATTATCCTTCTTTATTTTCGTCTTTAGAGAACTATATTGTAGGCCATTGTTGGTAATGTATTGGCACCAGAATTAAAAAAAATAATAGACAGTTAATGTAATATAATTGGCCTCAAATAATGCCTTCAGTGTCTATTATTTTGTTAAATTGTCATATTATACATACAGTACATGCTCTGGAGTTGAATATACCATAACATGTGCAGTCATGTGCACAAGACTCATCAAGGATTGTGGATCTGATCATAAGAAACTCTACAATGTTGCCAACAGACTATTGAATCGCAAAACCACATTCACCATTACCTTCACATGTTGATGGTAATACTATGGCAGAATCATTTGTCAAATTCTTTCAATCAAAGGTTAAAAAGATAAGAGATAGTCTTAATCCAAATGTTGTACAACTTGAACATGTCACCCCTTCTAGGTTAGAAACTTTCCGACATTCTACTTCGGATGAAATTCTTTCCCTTCTTCGTAGATTGCCTCTCAAATTTGGTCAATTAGACCCAGTCCCTACCATTCTCTTGAAAGATTTTGCACCAATTATCTCTAGAATTGTTAATCTCAGTATAGATAAAACCACTGTGCCTTCAGTTCTAAAAAAAGGTCTCAATCGCCCATTGCTAAAGAAGCCCTCTTTGGATTGTGAATGCCTAAAGAATTATCAACCTATTTGTAATCTTCCATTCCTCTTCAAGATTTTGGAGAGAGTAGTTTTTTTTTTCTATATTAATAGATTATTTATTGAATATAATTTAGTCGATCCTTTACAGTCAGCATACCGCCCGCACCATAGTGTCGAGACACTACTCATTAATGTTTCAAGTTTTAGGTTCTGAAATGGTTCGAATCTTACCTTTCAAGCCATTCACAGTCTGTGCTTTTGAATGGTCTAACATCTTCCTCTAGGTAACTTGCATGTGGAGTACCTAAATACTAAATACTAAATACCAACCCACACGAACCTTACGATCGTCTTCCTCTGGTTTCCTGCAAATTCCCTTGTCAAAAAAAATCCTGGGGGGAGCAAGATTTTGCTCATGCCGGTCCAGCCCTGTGGAAGAAACTTCCACAGGAGCTGAAAGATTCATCTTCATTGGAAATGTTCAAGACAAATCTGAAGTCTTATTGGTTCACTTGTGTTTATTCTTGAAGACAGACATTCATCCTTGACATTCATGATTGTGGACTAAAGCGCCTTTAGCATTTTTTTTAAAATGGAAAATGGCGTTATAAAAATCTCATGTATTATTATTATTATTATTTAGAATTTCTCAAGTGAATTAAATGTCACCGAGGCCGTAGCCAGAGTTGACATATAATTCGGGAGAGATATTCTTAATTTATGGATGCTCATTTTATGGTATATTCGTCGACAATAAGCATGAACTATGCTTTATATAAAATACGAAACTGATCAATCAACCTATCAGAAAATTTCATTTTTACAGGTTAAATTTTTGTAAATGACTGGTGAATGAGCGTAATGGGTTTGCGCATGGAAATTGTGCAAGTCATAATCAAATTGTCAGATTTACGCTACACCTGGACACACATGCATTTGTAATAATGAGATCACGTGCGCAGTCATATTCATTACATACCCCTATGTGAATTAGTACTCAAAAATCTGTTCACTACAACCCGGTATATACAACGGTCGAGGCCATATAAAAAATTACGCAATAGCAAGGAGAGAGTATATCTGACCAATCAGAAACCTTCTTTCATATGACCTATCTGATATATAATTATATATATATGATATTCAAACAAAATTCAAACAAACATTCAATTTTAAATACTGTTCACGGAAACAAAGATTTGAATTGCAATAAATCTTACCTCTTCCCCTGGTGATGACCCAGGTGGTTGAACATTTTCCCACGTGATCTTGAGTGCAAAGTTGATGTTATCAATGAATGAATTTGACTCCAATCCAGATGGTAATATGGCTCCTAATCGCAGTCGGCCTTGCACAAGTGGGATAAGTGTTGTAATGCTATTGGAGGGGTCGACGTCATCTTGTAGCTAGAAAATATATTAATTGTAGACACAATGCAAATGATTACTAACAGTCCGTTTACGTGGAAATGCTTTGTCCCCTTCCTATCAATGGCATATGATTTTTTGTATTTAAGAGTTCAGGTAAAAAAAGGAAATAGCAACTTCTAGTGGCCCAAAGATAAATAATAACTGATTACATCCTTACTAGTTTTTGTGCTTTGAAATCCTTTTCTGGAAGCTATAAAAAATAGGACTATTTCCCCTTACATGTATTTCTCCCAACAGATATTTTATTCTGGAATAACAAATAAATAAACATAAATGGTAATACATGAAAATAACAGAATCTATTTTTCGCACTTTCCCCCTTTTTTGCACTTTGTTTTCCTACTAACTTTCTCAAAAAAAATTGTATTCTAACCAAATTTATACTATTGACATAAACACTGCTACCATGGGTGTGGTGTGGTCGATTGGATAAAACAGCGGACTGACAAACGCAAGGTATGCGATTCGAATCCCTTCACAGAGGTCCTTTGGCAAGAAATTTATCAACAAATTTGCCATACTCAGACCAAGTGAGGTAACTGGGTACCGGTACAAAGAAATTCCTTCAATGCTTAAAATGCTCTTTAGGGCAGCTAGAGCCAAATAGCAGCTTTAGGTATAGCTGGGTGATAATATGAGCTGTGCCATTAAATAGGTAATAGATAGTTAGCACTTTAATGCTATATATGCATATTACTCTTATTACTCTCTGATAAGTTAATTCAGTGATGAATTCAAGTTGACTGGAACACTAGCAATGGTAATATATAATAGCAACATTGAAGCCTTTTTTTTTTTTTTTTAATTCAGGCAGAATAGATATCATCTTGTTACCCTATTATGCTTAACAACAAAAAAGAATGGGGCCTGCGCCTCGGCTTGGATCCATCGTTACTTTCTAGTATAAACAATTTTTGTCACAATCAAACGAAATCTAACCTCATAAAATATTTTTGGATTCCCAATGCTAAGATCTACAGCTGCACCCAAGACAGCAGCTATAACAGAAACTCCAGCAGACCTGATGAGCGATGGGTTCGTATATTGAGTGAGAGATGAGCCTGTTGGGCAAGAGTCCGAGAAGCCTACTACACCAGACCCAGTAATCTGCATGAAATAATAAACACAAATATAGTTAAAGGAAATCATTACTGTAAACATTTGAGAAAAGATAAATTGAAATCAAGTAGGAACTCTGTGGCAGCTATCACTAACATTTAATTCCAATTTATTGCAACCAAAGTCCATTGGTCAATGCCGCAAAACACACGCTGTAACATGCTGACACTTACGATCTACTATTAACTGAATCTGACCCCACCCTCTCCCCTGCAAAAAAACTCACACTATCCACCGCCCCCCCCCCAATTTGGTCTAACAACAGTTGGTCCAATTCTCTGATCGTATAATACCACATGGGCTAAACCCATAGGCCCGAATTCACAAACGTGGTTTAGTTAGTCCATGGTCTAAAATCATTGTTTAAACCACGGATTTAGACCATGGTCTAATTTTTTGTATTCACAAACCACCTGATTTAGACCATGGACTAACTAAACCACGTTTGTGAATTCGGGCCATATGGTCTACTAATGGTTTGGTCTAACTTCCCCATGTTATAATACCCACTTGGTCTAAATCTCATCTTGTCTATCGACCACTTGGTCCAATTGCCAATTGTCTCATTTTCAAAGGGTCTTCTTGCATTTTCGCCTAATTCCCAAATGAATATTTTGTATATTTCAGGTCTGTTTACAGGAATTGACTACTAAAGTGGTGTTAGAACAATTGGACATTACATCAACGGACATTAGACCAAATGAGAATAGGACAAAATGGTAAATAGGCAAAGAGACAATTAGACCAAAAGGTAATTAGACTGTGGTTAAACTGGTTATAGACAAAATTACATTAGACCATGTGGGATGAGGCAACGTGGGCATTAGTCAAAGTGGGTTCCCTATACTTCAACCCTAATTGGACCTAAAAGGCCCCCCTCCATAGACATTTTTTGTGATAAATTTTTAACGCGAGAAGCTGTGGTTGCGATTTTTTTTTCCTTTTTTCTTTGAAGTCTTGAGCATCTTTTAAGCCCATATTTGCGACGCCCGTTAACCTGGTTCGTGAGTTACGCATAATTTTGTATCCGTGCGTCAGACCCAAAATTGCTCCAAAACGTGATTTCATGTACAAATTAATGCAAATTGTGTTTTCAGCTAAAATTTATAAATGAGTGATTAATTTTGCTTTTATCAATAAAAATCATTTGATTTCCTGCTATTTATGACAGAAATAATGTCAACAAGTTTCATCGAAAAAACATTAAAATTAAAAAGGTAAAAAAAAAACAAGGAAATACATAAGAAATTCAAAAAAACAATAAATTATGTAGGAAATCAATTAGGATACCGGATTTTTTTTCAAGTACAATTGATAGGAATGCTATAAATAACATTTACACCAAATATTAGCTTTCTAGGAGCTATATTTAGTGAATTAGAGCAAAAAGTATGATTTCATGCATAAATTAGCATTGATTAATCAAAAATAATTTGAATAATTTTTTAACAATGAAGTATATGATTCTGTAGATTACGTCATGTGTGACGTGTGTGTCGATTTTCATTTCGATCGCGCGATCAACTGCCGAGATCTGAGGGGGGTCTTTTAGCCCACCCCCCCCCCCCCAGTCTGGCCAGCCTCCAAAATTCCCCAGTCTAATTAGGGATAAGTGTAGTCCCTATACCGCCACTTCAGTTTTTAGACTGCATATTTGTTTTTGCTTCAAATATTCAGCAGGTATTTACCAACACTTTTTAAATGTTAATTAACTAGTGGTTTATTAATATTTTGATCAATAATGAACCAATTTGTGCGTTTCATAATATGCACCACCGACGTTCATTATCATGCAAGGGCCAACTTTCCCTAGTTGGTCGACAACTATACGTAGCACACCCCACGAGTAAGAATTGAAAAAAAAAATGACAATGACCATAAAATTTTAACAACGAACCCTATTAAGCGCAAAGAAGAATAAGGATTAATCAATAAAGAACTATAAGCGTGATCCAAGGAAAGCTGTAATATTTAAATGTGGTTTGTAATCACTGTAAAAGAGAAACACATTCATTAATGCATGGTGTTGAGGAAACTGTTGTCCACCAGATCTAGGATCAACATGGAGGAGTGATGTCACAACAAGGGTGCCCCTTGCACACATGTATTATGAAATGCACGAACTGAGAATTCAAGTGAATTGACCAATTTTGTGTAAATATTTTTACCCCAGTATTAGGTGAATA
>CALNVZ010003426.1:29322531-29359089 GCA_940671915.1 Paracentrotus lividus | reverse complement strand
TGTACTTGTAATACTGGATATGATACTGAATGTTGACGGAACAATGTTGATGGTAATTACATTTCCTTTGACCAAGTAAGAGCATTCATTAAAATGAACCATGGATATATGGTGCCTGCTTCGTTAGGAATGTCTTTACATATAAAGTCTATCAGTATACAAAATGGAATATCAAAGTTGTAGACTTTAACGTTATATTACTCGACTCTTCTTCTATGTGCACACCTATTAATAATCAGAGTATGTCAGATAAAAAAGTACTTTTGACCTAGAATATGAATTATCATTTTGTAGGGACTTTTAATTACAGAATTGACCTGCTATTCAGTGGCACATCTTTACAAACAGTTGATGTCCATGATACTAAATTTATATTTCCCTTTTCAGAGAAGAAAAAATTGAGTGTTTAAGATGTTGGATGCTTCATTCACCTAATTTACATGTAAGCCAAGCAGAACAAGCTATGACAATATTGTTATCTTGTTTATAAAATTTTAGTATTGACGAAATGTACTTGACCAATACATGATGATTGTGACGACACAATAGGATGAGTTGTACGAACACAACTCAGTGTCCTTTACTTTATACTTAATACTGGATATGAACTGGTGAATGTGTCACGAACAATCTTTGAATAGGTAAATACGTTTTCTTAACAAGTAGTTCATTCCATTAATGACCATGGATATGGTGTTGCCTTTTGTTTTAGGAGTCCTTTACAATAAAAGAGTTTTCATATCAGATATTAATAAAATATCAAATGTATAGACTTTATACATTTATATAACTCGACCTTTGTATACTAGTACACACCTATAATAATCAGTAGTATTTGTCAGATAAAAATGTACTTTTTGGCCTTAGAAATGAATATCATTGATAGGTAGACTTTTTACCATTACAGAATGTGACTTGCTTTCAGGAGTGCTCACATTCTATTACAAACAGCTTGATGTCAGATACAATTTATTATCCTTTTCCAGAAGAAAATTGAAGCTTTAAGATGTTCTACATGTTACACTCACCTTAAATCAAGTTAATGCGCACAAGCTAAGAATAGAAGCTAGACAATATTGTATCTGTGTATTAAAAAATTTAGATATTGACGAATGTACTGCCAACATACCGATGGATTGTGACGGACACAAAGGAGGTTGTAACCAAACACACCAGGGTCCTTTACTTGTACTTGTAATACTGGATATGAATTGAATATGGACGGAACAACTTGTGATGGTAAATACGTTTTCTTTGACAAGTAGTCATTCATTAAATAAACCATGGATATGGTGTTGCTTATGTTCATGGATGTCTTTACAATAAAGAGTTCCATATCAGATACAAATGAATATCAAATGTAGACTTAAACGTATAGTCGACCTTCTTTCCTAGTGCACACCTATAATAATCAGTAGTATGTCAGATAAAAATGTACTTTGAGCTTAGAAATGAATATCATCTCGAAGGTAGACTTTTACATTACAGAATTGACTTGCTTTCAGAGTGCACATCTATTACAAACAGTTTGATGTCAGCAATTGTTGCAATAAAGTTGGTCTGAATTCTTATTTCGTTTTTTTTGCTATAATGAATTTTATTTTTCATTTGATGCTATGAATTGATACATAAAAAAAAAATGTGAAGGGATAGGTCCATATTCTTACTCACATTTTAGAATTGCACTAGAGTTGCTAAGAATTTTTATTCTATATTTTTTTGTTGCTATTAACTCTTTACGTGCCGGATGCATGATACGTAGCCTACTGTTCGGTGCCATACTCATTTTCGCTCGCCTACTATTGACTGCTTAATCCATGTTTTGTTTCGAACCCTCCCCTGCTTCGTGGATGATTGCGCACATTCGGAATAACATTGATTGATTACGCCGATTCTATTGTTCTGCGCACTGCACACTCAGAGGTCAATCCGATTTATTCTGCAGCGGGCACTTTTCTCTTTACACAGTTTACATTAAACTTTTTGTGAGTAATTTAATGTGTTAAATCACATTTTGATAGGAATCTAGTGCTCAAACAATCACATACAATAAAAACCAAATTCATGCCCTGGAACAATGCAAGTTTAGATAGTTGCCCTCTTATTCTTAAAAACAGAATTTGGTTTGACTTTCGAGACAAATACAATGCCACATATTTTATGTACAACAATGTTGTCAAACGATCTTTAAAAAAAGTTATGAGGAAGTATTGACTGTCATATTTAAGTTGAAAGGTGAAAAAACTTGGCAGTGCCGGATATAGACCCTTGCATGTACGGATTACCAGTGCGGCAGAGGGGTTAGGGCGGGATGGCACGTAAAGAGTTAATTGATATGTTTAACTACTTGGCTGCGGACCACATAACATTTTGTGGTTGGCGTTTTTACACTGTGGGTGGACCACGTAATATTACATGATCAGGCTATTGTCTGAGCTTTGTCTGTTTTGACACACCAGCGCCAAGCAGGTCATACCGTTACTATACAATTAACTCCATGCAGCAGTCAAGTAGTTAAGAAGACTTGAAAGGAAATGTCCAGATTCTGAACCACGATTTATAATTGCACTAGAGTTAAGATTTAACCCTTAAAAGACTGGGTGAGGGGCCATCCTGCCCCCCTCTATATTCCGTCTAATCCATTCCGTCGCGCAAAATTTTTGATCGTGCCGCTTGCTGACTTTTTACTTTTAAGTCTTGTGCATGTTTTAGAACTATTTGCACGAAAATCTGTAATACCGTTACAACGTTGCATTATTTTTAAAAATATCTGTCAGATTAAAAACGGCTCAAAAACATGATTTTGTGTACAAAGTCAATGGAAATGGAGTTTTCTCACCTATTCATAAAAATATGATTATTTTCACTTTCATTGGGTGAAATCAATTTATTTTTAGCATCATTATGCTTCAAAATGTTTGTGCAATAATTTTTTTGAAAATACAAAGAAAAACAAGAGTTTGAAAAACAGGGAATTACATAAGAAATTCATAAAACAATAAAATACATAAGAAATTAATTTTGACACCAGAATTTTTTGGAAGCAAAATTCTCAGGAATGCTATAAGGAATAATATTACACAAAAATTGGCATTCTAGGAACTTTATTTTGTTAATTGGAGCAAAAAGTATGATTTTATACATAAATTAGCATAATTAACTCATATTAAATAAATTCAGATTATTTCCGAAAAATTTCTATCGTGGTCTTGTAGATTACATTGCACACTACCATTTTGCAAATTCTATTTTTGTAATTTTTTTTAGTTATTTATTCATTTATTTTTGTTTGACGTATTATGATTTATTACATGATTATAATTTCAGAGATTATTTACTTGGAGTACGGAGCAGACGCTGCTGATCAAGAGGTTTCTATCCAGTCTGGCACACCAGCTTTGCATTGTGTTGAGGTCGGAACACGTATCCCTGTCGGCAATGGAATTCTCATTCCAACTATATTTGTGAGTATAATAATCATATTTTTATGAATAGCTTCAAAAGAACTCATAAATCAATAAGATTGTTATTAGTAACTTACGCCCCGCTAAATGTCGGGTGTTACTAGCAAATACTTACCCAGCCAAGTTTGCCCAATGACAAACTACTAATTGTTGGGAGCCAAGCACCAATCAACCAACCAACCAACTAACCAATCCATTCATTCTGAATCCTTTCCCTGATTCTGATCATAAATCCTGTACCTGATTTTTAAGAACCTATTATAAAAGTTGTTTGCCTGGTATGCCCTAATTTATTTGAGGTGACCTTCATGGTTCAAATTACCATCACAGCTAGATACAAGCACTGTGATATTCAGAATGGGATAAAAATGATTTTTTATAAGTTTGGCAATTTCTTGACAAACCATTGATTGTCCTAATGAATTTTCCCAACATTAGAAAAGTTGGTGAATACTCAACTAATACTATCGTAAAAAATATTTACACAAAATTGGTTAATTCACTTGAAATCTCAATTCGTGCATTTCATAATACATGTGTGCAAGGGGCACCCTTTTTGTGACGTCACTCCTCCATGTTGATCCTAGATCTGGTTGACAGCAGTTTCCTAAACACCATGCATTAATCACTATGTTTCTCTTTCAAAGTAATTACAAACCTCATTTAAATACTACAACTTTCCTAAGATCATGCTTGTAGTTCTATATTGATTAATCCTTATTCTTCCTTGCGCTTAGGATTCATTGCTAGAATTTCTGTCATTTTGTATCAATTCTCACTCGCGGTGTGTGCTACGTATAGTTGTCGACCAACAAGGAGAAGTTGGCCTCGCATGATAATGAACGTTGGTGGTGCATATATTATGAAACGCACAAATTGGTTCATTATTGCTCCAAATATTAATAAACCACCAGTTAATTAAAATTCAAAAGGTGTTGGTAAATACCTGCCGATTATTTGAAGCAAAAACAAAAACACACTCTAAAAACTGAAGTGCCTGTATAGGGACTACACTTTTAGTGCTATATTAGCATCTTGCACAACGGCTAATTTAAGTAAATTGCCAATTGGTCGAAACCAACTTTGAATAATGCCCATGTTGCCTCATCCCACGTCTAATTAATTTCGTTTACAACTAGTTTACCCAGTCTAATTACCTTTTGGTCTAATTGTCATTTCGTCCAAATCACATTTTGAGATTTAGACCAAGTGTGTGTTATACCATGGGGAAGGTAGACCAAACTTTTAGTAGACCATATGGGTTTAGCCCATCTGGTATTATACAATCAGAGAATAGGACCAAATGCTGTTAGACCAAGTAGATATGTGTGATAATTCAATGAAATTGAAAATGAAAATCAGAAGGGGGGGGGGGGTGGGGGTAGGGGTATTACCTGCGCATAAGTGGCGCTGTGCCTACTTGCACATTCATGTACAACAGATCTAATGGGAACATCACTGGCCACAGGAGGGGGGGGGGTGGATGGTATGAGTTTTTTTTTGCAGGGGAGAGAGTGGGGTTAGATTCAGTCAAAAGGAGCAGATTAAGAGTGTCAAGTATATATATTAGTTTAAGTATATTTGTGTGTTTATTATTTTATACAGATTACTGGGTCTGGTGTAGTAGGCTTCTCGGACTCTTGCCCAACAGGTTCATCTCTCACTCAATTTACGAACCCATCACTCATCAGGTCTGCTTGGAGTTTCTGCTATAGCTGCTGTCTTGGAGCAAGCTGTAGATCTTAGCATCGGGAATCCAAAATATTTTATGAGGTTAGATTTCATTTAATGTTGACAAAAGTTGTTTATATGGACGGATGCAAGCCGAGGGACAGGTACCCTCTTTTTTTGTTGAGAATCACCCATTGGAGCATATACAGTTTAGGGTACTAAGATAATATCTATTCTGCCTGATTTCGAAAAAAATAGGGCCTCAATGTTGCCATTATATATTACAATTGCTAGTTTTCTATTCAACTTGAATTCATCACTGAATTAACTTATTAGACAGTAATAAAGTAATATACATATATAGCATTAAGTGCTAACTATCTATTACCTATGGCTCAGCTCATATCAATACCTAGCTATTATACCTATAGCTGCTATGTGGCTATAGCTGCCCTAAAAGCGTTTTAAGCATTTAAGGAATTTCTTTGTACCGGTACCCATGTGCTAGGAGAGAATAGGTAACTCAAGCATAATACATTCAAACATCTGTATGGATACAAAAGCTACCCATCATTGACAAAGCTTTTACAATTGCTTTGATGTTCCATGCTCGGCGCGACACTAAACACGACATCAAATTTGAACGCAATATCATCATTTGTCATTTTTGTCTGTAGAAGCTTTATTTCTGAATAATTTCTTTTGTAAAATTCAAGTTAGTTATGGACTATAAAACGAAAACACCCTAAGCTATTTCCATTTCAATAGAATAAAAAGAAATTGTGAAACAGACACAAAGGTTTGTTTTTTTACTTACAAAATTGACACATTTCTCCACTTTCCGGAGATTTCTATGAACTTGATAACTCAGTCATTATCAACAGTATATCTTTATGTGTATATTTTGCATAAGAATTTCTGCGCTGCACTTGCATAATTGACATTTAATATTACTCGTTTCATGGTACCCGTTATGCCCACAAAATGTACTGATGCCATTATTAAGAACTAGACAAGCCTGAATTGTTTTTGCTCTTGCGATAATCGGTCTCTTAAATAAATGTTGTTAATGTGGAAACACCTGAAAGGCATGTGAAACACCTGTTTAAAACACAATTCTTCAAGGGAAAATGGCATGCGGCTCCGAGGATAAAACCTGTGATCTTTTATAGTTACCTATCCTGTCCTAGTACATTCATGGTTTGAGTATGGCAAATTTCTTGACAAATGTCTTTCCAAAGGACGTCAGTGAAGGGATTCGAATCGCATACCTTGCGATTGTCAGTCCGCTGTTTATCCAATCGATCACACCACATCCATGGTAGCAGTATTTATGTCTATAGTATAATTTGGTTGGAATACAAATTTTTTGAGAAAGTTGGTAGGAAAACAAAGTACAAAAAAAGAGGGAAAAGTGTGAAAACATAAATTCTGTTATTTACATGTGGTCATGTGTCACATTGGGGTATAGTAAAAGGGTGGAGGAATTACATTTTTGAGGAAAATTATCACATTTTGTAACATAGCATGAAAACAATGTACATTCCTGAGCTGTGCAATGTTTCATGTTGTAGATAATTTATCAGGCTATCATGTCTATGAAGTTTAGCTTTGTCCTGCTCATAGATTTAATACAAAGATAATTTGAGTGGAGTAGGGTAGGGAGGGGAGGATCCTACGGTGGAGGATCCTACGGTGGAGCATGTGTTAAAGTATAGGTAATTCCCATTTTGGGTGCTGTCTTTTCTTTGTTGTGTTATATTTTTGCATCCAATCCGTCTTATAGGTGAGTGATATATAACATTCTCTTTGGAATTTACCTGGCTTAATAAATGTGCAGTAGATTTTCAAAGTCAGTTAATCAATTAATTAATCAATTTAACATACTTCATGCATGCACCCTCATAGACAATGCCTTGCAGGCATTGCAAATTGCAACGTACAATTTTATACCAATAAGTGTGTTTTTTCGCCATTTTCTTTGCATGTATAGATACAAAATACAAAATGAAGTGGAAATATATTTCTTGCAATTAACTCTGTTTAAAGTTGTAATTCAAATGTAAAAACAGGATTTCTATCATTTTGCACTATTCCCCCTTTTTTCTTAACACCTTTAGCACGGTTGGAAAGAATAATTTTGCATTAGGGTCATTCCTGCCAATTCACCCAATGAAAGTGCAATTTTGCACCCTTTCCGTCTCAGAGATTTGCTCAACATTTGGTACACATAAAGTTTAATATTACCTTTCATGAACAAAAAAAATTAGCGTAACGGTCCATCGGTTTCCGAGCTATGGCCCGCCCTTTTTGATTTGTTTTGGCAAAAATGGGTGTGACCTCCATTTCAACGGCAACAATGCGCCTGAACTGTTGACCAATTTTCTTGTGAAACTGGTACCGATTCAAAAGGGAAATTCAAGCAGGAATTCAAAAATGGTATCAAAAATATTATTGGAGCAAATTAAAGTGCTATGACTTTGACCTTTCCTTTAACCTTGATTTGACCCCCAGAACGAATAATATTTTTACTTTGATTTTTTATGTATGTTAATTGTCAGTTATATTAACATAACATGAAAATATCTAGGTGATATTTATTTCTTCCACCCTAAAAACTATTTTAATGTAATTTACAAAGTTACTGTTACCCCATACTGATATTGTGTTAGTAATGTGTGTTACCAGACTCCATTATACATGATACTTTCAAACTGAAGTAACATTTACAATCAAATGCATAATGTTATTCCATATCTGTTGGTGATCTTCAAAGATCTCAAGGATGGTATCCAGTTTGGGACAGTAGAGCTGACTACATGTAGGAGCATTTTGTTTCTGTCAAAACCGCAGATTTCTGATGATTTGTATGTATACCTATTGCACCCCATTCAAAAGGGCTAAACAAAATGTCTCTATTAATAAGCAAATGGAGTCTACGTACATGTATACATTATCATTGTGTTTAATGTTCCTTTATTACCTGAATTTTTTAGTTCCTTTTAATTGAATGTAATTTAACTTCAGTTTGGAAGTATTCAAGTAAGCCTATATATAAATGGAGACTTGTACACAGATTACCAACAAAAATATCAGTATGTGGGGTAACAGTAACTTTGTAAATTACATAAAAGAGTTTTTAAAGGTGAAGAAATAAATATCAATCCTAGATATTTATGTTATGTTATAATTAACTGACAATTAACATACTAAAATCAAGTAAAATATTATTCGTCTGGGGGTCAAAATCAAGGTTAAAGGAAAGTCAAAGGTCATAGCACTTTAAATTGCTCCAATAATAATTTTGATACCATATTTTGAATTCCTCTTTGAATTTCCTTTTGAATGGTTCCAGTTCCACAAAATTGGTCAACCAGGTCAGCGCATTTTGCCGTGAATGTGAAGGTCACACCCATTTTTGCCAAACGAATCAAAAAGGGCGGCCATAGCTCGGAAACCGACGGACCGTTTGCGCTATGTTTATTTGTTTCATGGGAAGGTAATGTTAAACTTTATGTGTACCAAATTTGAGCAATTCTGAGACGGAAGGGTGTAACCCATCGGGTGAACTGGCATGGAATGACCCATTACAAGTTTATATTTTCTGGAAGCATAGGGTCTTATTAACACAATAGAAGTTGATTCATTTCATTTGACGCAAAGAATAAGAAATTCCTTGCCAGTGAAATTGATGGATTTTTTAAAAACAATTTTCCTGAAACACCCTGTATAGATTTCATGACACACCTCGTACAGAAAAAAAAATCTATGTTAATAATCATCCTTACATTCTTAGCTTTCAATATTTATACACTTTTATACATGTCTGACTTAATGTTAAGAAACTAGAGATGTTTGATTGTGGCAATGTACATTTCTACAAAATTTTAGACCTGTAACCATTTTGCACCCAATCATGACATATGACCATGTATTACCATTTAAGTTTGAATAAAAATATATGCTGAAAGAAAGAAGGGGAAACTAGAAATTAAAAAAACCCAATCAAATACCTAGGAATCCATATAGAAAACAACCTAAAGTAGGATAAGCAATCAAAACAGGCAACCGCCAAAGGTACAAGGGCATTAAACTTTATCAGAAGGAACTTCTGTCACTGCTCTAAAACAGTGAAGGAACGTTATCACACACTTGTTGACCTATTTCTACCTGAGCACTTAAATACATTATTATGCCATTGATAGAAAGGGAACAAAACATTTCCATGAAAATGGACTGTTAGTAATTGTTTGAATTATGTCTACAATTTAATATATTTCTAGCTACAAGATGACGTCGACCCCTCAATAGCATTACAACCCTTATCCCTCTTGTACAAGGCCGTCTGCGATCAGGAGCCATATTACCATCTGGATTGGAGTCAAATTCATTCATTGATAACATCAACTTTGCACTCAAGAATCACATGGGAAAATGTTCAACCGCCTGGATCATCACCAGGGAAGAGGTAAGAATTATTGCAATTCAAAGCTTTGTTTCTGTGAATAGTTGTAAAATGAATGTTTTTTTGTATATGTATGTATATGTATAATTATGTATTATATGAATTTATGTGTGTGTGTACGTTGACCACTTGGCTGCGGACCAGGTAATATTGACTTGTGTCTTGGCGTTTGCACACTGTGGCGGGGACACATAATATTTGCGTGATGGGGCTATTGTCTGAGCTTTGCTTTGAACAACCCAGCGCCACCACGTTGGCCATACCGTACAGTGCAATTAGCACATGCAGCAGTCAAGTGGTTAACAAAATAATAAACACTGAAGGCATTATTTGTATTTGCATTATAATGCATTAACTGTCAACTATTTTTAAATACTAGTGCAAATACATGAAGGTTTACAATATTTGATTACCTATTTTCATTACCAACAATGGCCTACAATACAGTTCTCTAAAATCGAATAAAAAAAGAAGGATAATGGAATACAGAACTTTACGAATCTATACATATGTTTATATATATTTTTGATATTTTTCATTCAAAAATAAGAAGATCAAAAGAATAGTGGCATTCTATTTGGAATGTTAATTCAAGTGTCAAGAAGACAAATCCTATTCGTAACAACTTAATATTGTTTATAATCATGGATATAACTATGACCCCAAATAAGAGTGACGTGGTTGCCTATCTGTGATTGCCATGTCAACAGCGTTAAAGTACAGTACATGTAGGTTTTGGTCCTGATAGGGTCAAACAAAATTGTAGCCCCAAAAGTGCTTATATATCAATACATTCTGGTCGCAATGTATATAGTGTATTCATTATTGTTACTCTTTTTTTTAGATGATGACCCCATGATTATGAAAATTATTTGAAAAAAAAAAAAAAAATCAAACACATGTTTTAAATTTACCAGGTTTTCATATTTCAGTTAAAAACCCTTCCATTTATTTATATCTTGTTAAGTAAATTGTGGATTAGTATCCTAAAATTACTGCAACAAAACCAGGTTTTCTGGGCACATTGTGTAATATGCTAACAATCCACATTATTTAAGTAACCCTATTTATTCAGAATGTAGTCCTTGTTCATGTAACCTAGTGTCTTCAAAATATGTTTCATGTTCTCGATTAGACAAATACTTACCAGGCTGTTGTCTTCAGTGATGGCGCAAAGACAGGTATAATGATGAACTACCAAGAGGGAAGTCTTCTGTGGAACACCGCTACGCGAACAGTACCAGCATTAACGGCTATGATAATTCCCGGACATTACCGTGAATCTCTATAATGATGAAAATATTCAAGAGAGTTATCGTCGTGGTGGTGTGACGGGAAATACCAATCTCACAGTAAGAACTTAATGAAGCATGCACCTGTAGATTCCTACATGCTTCAATATGTAAATTGTATTCATGTCAAACTAGTATATTAATATATACTACAATTAAAATTACTCATAATCTCATATGTATTTTCCTAAGAATGTATAAATAATTAATGTAAATAATTATTATCAAACAGGGCCGGCGGAGACGGGGGGGGGGGCTTTTTTTGCCAGAAATTTTAATATTTTCTAAGGAAAAGAAAGAAAAAGAGGCAAAATGTGTTTAAATACACTATCTTCAGGTTTATTATAAGCCTTTTTTTTTCTGCTCACGCATCGCGCTCGCAAGGTTCTCTCAATAAGGCACATTGACTGATCCCTTATGTCCCATATTACACTGTTCGTCATAAAGATGGAATATTTTTTTCTGGCTCAAGCGACATTATGTTGCTCCGTTATTAATTTCTTGAATGTGTTTGTCACCGCTTTAACTTTCTGGGATCCTGGGTATATCTTGGACGTTCCCTCAACCCTTCCCGGGGATTTTCTTCAAAAAAGTTTGTCGCCCCAGAAGATGGCCATTTTCGTCATTTTTTCTTATTTTGGGGCCCTTTTTTTCACGCGACCACCAAGGCCCCCTCAGTCCTACCCAAGGAAACACGTCTGAGGTGAGATTTGTTATTGTTCTTTAAATTAAATCTAGATTTATGGTTACAGGCTCGACTCTTTGTCTAGGGAGGGATCAAAATTTATTTTGATTGGGGTTCAACATTCATTTTATTCATTTTTACACCATGGAAATTTCTATCTTCCCTAAATTGTATTGTTAAATCTCAACCAAACATAAATCAAAATAAAATATTATCAATAATGACTATTTACAGCTTGTCATCAAGGCTAAACAAAAATATAAAGGGAAAATGTGATATTTAAGGGTTAAAGGTGGTTTTTCATTTCTTTTGTTTTCAGCATAAAGATGGAAATAAATATTCCGTATCTTCATCAATCTCGTTTTTTACTTCAACCCCTCCCTAGACAAGAGACCTAAGCCTGTCCCAGAATATAGATTTAACTTAAATAACAATATAAAACAGTACACCTCAGTCGCGTTTCCTGGGGGTAGGACTGATGGGGGCTTGATCGGCCGGGAAAACAAAAGGCCCCAAAATGAGAAAAAAATACAAAAATGGGCATCACGGGGGTTGACAAAACTTTTTTGGAAAAAGGTCCACGTGAAGGGTTGGAAGAATGTCCAAGATATAGCCAGGGTCCAAAAGTAAAAAAGCTGGGACAAACTATTTCAAGAAAGTAGAGTCAGGCAAAATCATGTCGCTATAGCGGCAAAAAAATATTCCACCTTTATGACGGACAGTGTAGTATGGTTATGTTAAATTTTTCTACTTGCACTTGGCCCTCGCAATTTATTTTTGTTAAAATTGAGGTGATCTTGACCCATAGAAGAATTTCAACAAAAAGAGAATATATGGAAAATGTGCGTAAAATATACGGTCGTATTAGTTGTCATTATAAGCCAAAATTTTCAGCTCGCGCTTTGCGCTCGCAAATTCCTCTCAGAAAGACTGATTCCTGACATCGCAAAGTGAAGTGATGGATGTCAATTTTCAAAATCTAGAATACACTACTTTCAGTTAATTATAAGTGAAATTTTTTGGTTCGCGCTCGCCAAACTTTTCTTTAAAAAGCCATTGACTGATCCCTGGCGTCCAAATAATAAAATTATGTACAATTTTCTGCTCGCGTTTCGTGCTAGCAATTTATTTTTTGTAAAATGAAGGTGATCATTTCCTAGTAACATAATTTAAACAAAAATAGGCCTACAGAAGAGGAGGAAATCTGCGTAAAATATACGGCCTTATTTGTGTCATTATAAGCCAAAATTTTCAGCTCGCGCTCGCAAATTCCTCTCAGAAAGACTGATTCCTGACATCGCAAAGTGAAGTGATATAGATGTCAGTTTACAAAATCTACAATACACCACCTTCAGTTAATTATAAGTCGAAATTTTCGGCTTGTGCTCGCAAATTTCTCTCAGACGGGATGACAATTTTCAAAATGTGTCGAGAACACACTACCTTCAGGTCATTATAAGCCAAAATTTATGGCTCGCACTTTGCGCTCGAAAATTTCTCTAAAAACGTTTATTATACTGACCCCTGACTTCGCGCTCGAATATGGTCTGCTCAACTTTCTCTCAGAAAAACTGACTCCTGACATTGTAAAGTGAAGTGATGGGATGTAAATTTTCTATATGTCCAGAATACAGTCTGTTAAGCCATAATTTTCGGGATGGTAATTATCAAATATGTATAGAATACACTACTTTCAGGTAATTATAAGCAAAACTTCTCGGCTCGCGCTATGCGCTCGCAAATTTCTCTACAAAGTTCATTATACTGACCCCTGACTTTGTGCTTGAATATGATCTGCTCGTTCACAAAGGTGCACTTTTTCGCATTTCGACCCCACCGTAAAAATCCTTATTATTCGGGTGTAATATGTTCGCATGAATTCTTCTAAAACTTGGGCCCCTGCAAAAAAACTACATGTAGGTACAAATTTTATATTTTAGTTACCCTCAGTTTAATTTATCTTTTGCCTTCAACATGTTTTAATTTCACAATGTACAGTACAGGCCAAAAGATTGGGGTCACCCTCAGATTTAAGAAAAACATACAATACATTGCATTCTGCATTCATTCAAATACACCGATACAGAACAATTGTTTTTGGGAGTACCTCTAATTCTATTTTCACAAAAATCCAGATGTTCACACCTCAGGGCACAAGATGCAAGAAAAACTTCAAATGAGAAAGAAAGTTTAGGGCTCCGTCATGGTTCAGTGATTTATCGTAAATGTAACATTTGGCTATTATTTGGAGATCATTTAAGCTATTTGCCAAGTTTAGTGAAATATCTAGCAGTCAAATGGACAAAATTAACAACGAAAATATGCTGAATTTCGCTTTTTGTTAAACCTCTGGCTCTGTACATAAAGTCAATGCAGGAGGCAATCAATGCCTGACAAAATAAATTCGGCCTAAATATTTTGATTATATATTGTTCATTCTACTATGAGTTATTCCATGAAACTTGACGCACAGCTCCAGATAGTCACTATCTAACATGATCTGATTCAAAATGCGTATCAGGAAAGTCACTGAACCATGACGGAGCCCTTTCATCTCATTTGCATGATTTTTTTGTATATTGTGGCCACTGAGGTGTGAAACATCAGGATTTTTGTGAAAATAAAATCAGAGGTACATGTACTCCCCCAAAACATGCGTTCTGTATCGGTACATGTGAAGAATGCAGTATGCAGTGTATTGTATAATTTTCTTCATATCTGAGGGTGACCCCAAACTTTTGGCCTGTTCTGTATGTAAACATTGAAATGGAACTTGTGGATAGCAATGAGCTTACCAAATTCCTAATAAAATATGTAATGTAAATTTTTTGAATAGATGATAGCAAACAGTTTCACACTTTCATCAAAAGTTTCTATTTTTGTTCCTCTTCAAACTTTGTGTGTGTGTGTAGGCGTTGGTGGGGGGGTGCAAGTGCCCCGTACCCCTTGCCTTTTCTTTCTTTCTTTTTTGACTGAGTAACAGAACATACAACAATTATCTTTTAGACATTGTATGTGGTGGAAGAATTGTGCTGCTTTAAAGTTAAAGGAATTGAGAAATGCACATTTATCATTGATTTCCTCAGGGGAGAGACATATACCGTCTGGATACCAATGGCGAAGATTTCATCAACCCTTATCTCTTCTGCCGAAACTGGTATGATAACGACGCCAATGTGGTATACAATATTAGTAGTTTAAACGCATGTCCGTGTACAAGACAGCAGGCTCGGACTGACGCCAACTATAAGAGCTGTGTTTTTCCAAGAGCCAATGATCCTGATTTCAGTCCTTCCACCTATAGTAAGTAAACAAAAAGAATCGTATACAACCTTAAATAATTTACTGACAATTTGAAAATTAAAAGGGATTTTTAATTTTGTGTAGGTTTGCAAATATCTGAGCTGTGGGGCTCTTCATGTTTTCTGTACATGCAATATTGTATCAAGGTAAATCCCTGAAAAATTAATTCATAAGCATCATTAGTTGCTTCATAATAAGTAAAAATCTGCAACAGGAGCACATATAAAAAAAAACCTTACTAAATCTACATGTAGTTGTCAACTAATTACATAGGGAACAGTACACAGGTGATAACTATACCTGAGGAGGTTTTATGAATATCGGCCCTGATATGCAAGATTATTTTCCCTCCATAACACTGCAGTGTTAACATAAAGTGTGCCCATGTGGTTTTGTAAGTGGCGAGTTATAAGTTTATAACTTCCAGTTGTTAGCTAGATTACAGGCGCACGCCATAAAGTCAAGATGTTGAGAAATGTATTACCTCATATGCATAATTGGCTGGGTTTTTTTTTGCATACATGTTAGGTAGGTTATAAGGACTGCCTGAGCCAATCCAAAATGACATAATTATTAGGAAGGAATTAATTTCACTAGGAAAATCTCATATTTCTGAAAGTTCTCTTCCCAAAGCACATTCAGATAAGAATTTTAATTTGTATATATAAATCATTATTTCTACATAGTGTATACAAATGCATACAAGAAAATCACTCGACTTACCAGAAATCAAATTTTTTAAAGAACTTTAAGAAGGTAATTCTTTGTCATCCTGGCAATAATTGGTCAATTCAGCGCCCTTCACCCCCCCCCCAAAAAAAAAAATCCGGTTTGTAGGTTGGACTTTGTGCATTTACTCTCTTGAATCAGGTCGTAACAAAAAATCGTATTTAAGCCAAATTTCAACACAAGCTGATTGACAATGAAATTATTTTTTGTAATGCATTTCGTTTGTATGCTTTTAAAAGAATTAGTCTTACTTCATGAGATATTATGACAGATGTGTCAACAATGCTGTTGTGCGTATTCTTGTAGGAGTAATACATCTGATTAAAGAGTGCATAATTCAACCTCAAAGGTTTGAACCCCAGTTTCTGCAAAGCGCACCGCTTGAGGTGCAAAATCATTATACGGGTGCTCCGCCCAAATCTGCACCGTAAAATGAACCCTAATTTCTTAGTGTTTAGGTTACCTAAATTTTGATCATATATAGAAACCTTGCTAGCAATATGGGAAGGGGCATGAGGCCTAGATTGTTTAAGTAGATTTATACCTATCCGTATATTTCTTCAATTTGCCCACAATGTCATTACATCTATCGACTTATATGATTTTGATTTATCAATGAAAATGATGATTAGTTTTCCTTTGTTTTGGATGGAAGTAAATAAGCTCATTTTTACTGTTTCGGAATGTGTTTTTTTCCCGTTGCATGTCTTAAATGAATGTAATAACAACAAAGATTGAACTAAGAGAAAATATGCATACAACATTTTTTTTTTATCTCTCTGTATTATTAGGTTCAGTCACATGTTACCAACCAAAACGAGCGGTGGATAACGGTGGATACCGCTGCACATACTCTGCCGATGCTCTGCTTATAGGTTACGAAAGTTTATGGGTCTCCAGTCATTTCCAAGCAGTCTTAACCAGACAAAATAGAGGATCACAAAATATGTACTTTGAGTGGAAAGGTATGACTTAAATTTGTTACAAACATCTTTACACTTTACTGCAGGTAACATATAAATATTGACTTTACAGAAATGGGTGTTACCATTAGTAATATTCTCGAAACAAATGTACACTGTCCGTCATAAAGGTGGAATATTTTTTTTTTGTCCCTGCTTTTACTTTTTAAGACCCTGGTTATATTTTGAACATCCCCCCCAACCATTCACGGAGATTTTTTTCCAAAAACGTTTTGTCAACCCCCATGATGTCCATTTTTGTCATTTTTCCTCATTTTGGGGCCCTTTTTTGACTACCCGGCTGATAAAGCCCCTTTCAATCCTACCCTCAGGAGAAGCGTTTGAGGCGTACTTTTTATATTGGTTTTTAAGTTAAATATAGATTTATGAAGAAAGGCTTGGGTCTCTTGTCTAGGGGAGGGGTTGAAATAAAAAGTGTGATTGTTGAAAATTCGGAATATTTTATTCCATCTTTATGATAAAAACAAAAGAAATAAAAAACAACCTTTAACCCTTAATTATCATCATTTTCCCCTAATTTTCTTTTTAGCCTTGATGACAAGGTTGTAAATGGTAACTATTGATGATATTTTATTTTGATATATGTGTGGCTGATATTTTACAATACAATTTAGGGAAGATAGAAATTTCCATGGTGTAAAAATGAATAAAATGAATGTTGAACCCCAAATCAAAATAAATTTTGACCCCTCCCCTAGACAAACGAGTCGAGCCTGTAAACATATAACTAGATTTAACTTAAAGAACAATAAAACTCTACATCTCAGATGTGTTTCCTTGGGGCTGGACTGAGGGCACCTTGGTAGGTCGCGGTAAACAAAAGGGCCCCAAAATATGAAAAAATGAGAAAATGGCCATCTTCTGGGTAGCAAACTTTTTGGAAGAAGAATTAATCGGAAGGTTGAGGGAACTCCAAGATATAGCCAGGATCCTGGAAAGTGAAAGGGTGACCAACACTAAATTAAAGAAATTAAAGCCGGAGCAACATAACTTTGTTGGAGCCAAAAAAAAATATCCACCTTTATGGCGAACTGTATAATCGGAAGTGTTAAGCATCAGTTTAGCGTAGATACATGTACAATTAGTTCAGTTTCACATGTTCCTGTGAACATGTTGAATATTCAATATCAAAATATTTCTGTATTACCCGTTGTATACTAAGCCCGCCACATATGCGGCTGAAGAAACATAGAACATCCCTCTTGTCCACCGTTTATTTCACTCATAGTTGCATAAACATATAAAGACCTTATACATTTAAATTATTTGACATTGATTTATTAAACTGTCTTTATTTCAACTTTAAATAGAAAAAAGTTTTGCAAGAATGATTGACAACCACACTTCATTCCACTTTGTAAAAAGTTCTCAGTATACAACGGGTTAATAAAAAAATTGGTATAGGGAACATTTATTGTAGTATACAGTTATTAATCGTATCCTTGCAGTTTTGGATATTTCCATAAAGCAGGAAAACAGACTTCTGCAAATTTTTCATCTCATTTTGGAGTTTACATGTAGATCTTAAAATATATTAGTTTTCAGCAATCTAGAAAATCCTCTTGGGCATGTCGTGTGGCTTAACTTTTTTTTAGTTCCTTTGTGTTTATATATATATATATATATATATAAACCCCTCAAAAAATGTCTTGCAATTCAACTTTGAGTCCTCGTATCTTTTTTTAATTGTCTATAATTCATTAATTTTATACCATTGGAAAGTTCATTTATTCCTCTTTACACTGATACCCATTTGTAAAGGTTGTGCAATGCTTGAATGCACAGTATTCCCGAATACAAATCAAAGTCAGAAGTGGAAAGTTGCCAAATGAATGGCTATTGTTGAAAGGCAGAGTTTCCATTGAATATCATTAAATGGTCATGCTATTCTTCCAAGTTTTCACTTATTTGTTTGGAAGAAGAAATGTGCCTTGCCCAAGCTTGTCTTGGCAGTGCTTTATTTCTATGAGTAGTCGTTTGTTAAACTAGGATGGCGCGCTTGTCAAATGTTGAGATACGGTTCAAGAACAGAGAACGATTGTGTGCTGAAATGGACAAAAAAAAAAGGTTGTTTTGATACTGCTTGCTTTGTTTGTTGGAGATGGATGAAAAAGAGATGAGTAGCGAATTTGTTATGCTGGAAACTTGCAATAACCTGTATGTAACCAATACACAAGTAATGCTCAAACCACTCGCTGGTTATTAAACAGTTCTTTTTACAAACAAATTAACAACAAATACTACCTTAAATTACCTGAAACATTATTTGACATTCAACCAAGAGTATCCAACATTGTATTGAGCACCTAACGCACAAACCAAACAAACACAAAGAAACACAAAAACCTTTTATACAGTTAAGAACTCGATGTAAGCAATAGCCATTCATTTGGCAACTTTCCTTTTTCTGACTTTCATTCGAGTTTGCCGAGTACTGTGCATTCAAGCATAACATAACCATCACAAATGGGGTATCAATGTGACAAGGAATAAATCAACTTCCAATGATATCAAATTTAACCATCATAAACAATCAATAAAAAGATATGAGGCTCAAATTTGAATTGCAAGACATTTTTGAGGGGTTTATATATATATATATATATATATATATATATATATATATATATAAATATATAACCCCTCACAAAAAGTTCGCAAATAGACTTGGGCCATGATAACTTTTCAGATACGCTTTAGTTATTCTCTATATCAACTTGAAATAATATTCCCCTTTTATTGATATCCTTTTGTAATGATTATGTCATCTTCAATGCACAGAATATCAGAATATGGAGAAAAGTAAAAAGTCAAATGTTGCAAAATGCATTTATCAAAGCAAAGTTCCGCAACTCGACTTAGGCTCTGATAACTTTTGGGTATTTCTCATTTTTTTTTAATTTTAAACGATTGTCAAGATAATTATTCCTCTTCAATGACACCCTAATTGTAACGATAGTGTTGTTCCTGCATGCACAGTACACCTGAATGTTAGACAAGTCAATTAAAATTAAATTGAATGACTCTATGTGTAGTATTGTCTGTTGCGAGCAATAACAATGCATTTCGCAACTTTTTTACTTGCATATATTCTTGAGTTATGTGCATTCGAACATGATGTTACTATTGCAAATAAGGTATTAATAAAAAGAGAATAAATGAACTTTTAATGCTATAAAATGACAGGATATTAAATCCCCACATTAAAATGTATCAAGGTTCAGAGTTCTATTACAGAAATTTAAACTGAAAATCATCTTTCGCTTTGTCATGTATTCAGTGTATTCAGGGGTTCTGTAGACCCAGGCATGACATCCCATGACAAATTAGGTATCAGTCAAGAAAGGGATTAATAAACTTGACAATGGTATAAAATTCAGTGAAAAATTAGATTAAATTCCAATTACCGAACTTCAATGTGATCAATAAAAATGCATTTTACAACATTTGACTTTTTACTTTTCTCCATATTCTGATATTATGTGCATTGAAGCATGACATAATCATTACAAATAGGATATCAATAAAAAGGGAGATAATTATCTTTCCAATGGTATGAATATCAGGAATAACTAAAGAGTATTGAAAGTTAGTCATGGCCCAAACGATTTGCGAAACTTTTATTTTGTAATATACCAGTCTCCTAAAAAAGGTAATCGAAGTTCAAAGGTCAGTCATTTTAAAAGTACATGGTTATTTTTGTGATTTGTTTACTAAATACTAAGTAACTCATCAGCTTTAATTGAGACATTGCTTACGTCTAAACTGTAATTAGTCACAGAGTTAGGTAGTCATAAAAGGTGAAATGTACAAAACCCATTTTTTCCAAGTTTTTCTTTTTAGGGTAGGAAACCAACTTTATAAAAATTTTTGTTTCATAGTTTTGGGGTTTTTGTCGCACAAAGTTTCAATGAAATGCAGCTCATTGTCAAAGGACCTTTCTCACTGGCAATGACATGGGTTCTGATATTGCATGATCTCTGGAGTCTCGGAGACGGATCGCCGAGACGTCTCTGATTCGCCAGGAAGTCGCAGAAAAATCAAACAAATTCAAACATGTCCAATTCTTTTAGTAGACTCTTTAATACACGAGCATACTCTGTGACGTCTTGCGGGGTTGCCACGATCCCCTTAGTATCCACACGTCGCAGAGACGTTGTCGGAATCTGCTAACGATTAAAAGAAATCGAACGGTTAATACAAAATTTTGACTTAAAGAGGTACTAACAAGATGAACATGTATCTCTTTGTTCCATTTTCCCTCGACGCCCTGAAGTCTCAGGAGACGTCACCACGACGTCTCCACGACTCAAGAGACTCCTAATTGCGAACACACCTCATTGCCATTGAGATAGGTCCTTTGACAAATGAGATTGCATTTCATTGAGACTTTGTGTGACAAAACCCCCAAAGCTATGAAACCACAATTTATAAAAAGTTGGTTTCATACCCTAAAAACGAAAAACTTGGAACAAATGGGTTTTGTACTTATCACCTTCAAAGGACCCTAACTTTGTGACCCATTACAGTTTGGACGTAAGCAATGTCTCAAATTAGAGCTGATGAGTTACTTAGTAGTAGTAAACAAATTACAAAAATTAAATATATACTTTGAAATGACTGACCTTTGAACTTCGATTACCTTTTTTTAGGAACACACTGTATATATATAAGATAAAAACACAAATTTTTTTTTAACTAGGTGGACAAACCACAAATCTTTTTTTTCAGAGTTTTTTAAAGGGGTTTTGTATTAATCTTCAATTTTGATACTCCAAGGAAGAAATATTTTATGTATATATATATATATATATATATAAATAAATGATTAATTGATTATATGAAATAGAGTTCAATTATTGTACCACATATTCCTTAGTTATATCAACATGTGATAGTAATGAGGAAACATGATTTTCCTAAGAAAGCAAAAAAACCTTTATTCAAAGGGTAATCAATGTAAATAAAAGTAAATGTACTACTAATCAATTATCCATGTCTGTCTAATGTATCCATTTCATGTGATCTTATATTCTGTAACTTTTATTGTGTTCAATGTTACTCACAGACGAGGACATCATACCAAGACAAATGTGTTTGAAAGGGTGATGAATCATCATGTGCCCTCTATGAAGAGCGACGCCCACCATCAACCTGCGATGGATATACCCCTCCCAACGCTGTAGCAAACAGAGTTTGTTTGTGTGTCTTTATACTTTACTTATTTATACCTTCTCTCTCAAAGATTAATTTTACTAATGGAATTCAGTATTTTTTTACTCGAGGATCTTAACAAGCTTAATCTGTTCTGTTTTTAATTCATTCAATCAAGCTTGTCTACTCTACATATAAAGAGATAAATTTTAGATCTTAGCAATTGAAAGTTATGCTTTAGGCCTGTAACCTAAATATGTACATTTTAATGTAGGGTGATTTATCTGTGGAATGGAATTTGTATTTGTGTACGATTTCAGCTCAAGGTAATGGTGATCCTCATTTTTCACGCTGGATGGGAACAAGTATACCTTCAATGACTGGGTGAATATATCATGATTGATACAACAACGATGACCCGTTCATCCTCCAAACGCGTACTGGCAGGGCATTTAGGAATGGTGTGCCTGTTAATACAGGAACCATCTTTGAAGGTTTTGCTGCATCGCAAGGGATTACTGAGGTTAGAATATCATTGTGTGTTTGCTTTTTTAAATTTATTTTAAATATATCTATTATTATTTATGTATGTGTCATATTCAAACGTGAGTGACACACATTTGGACTGATAGAAGGGCGCATATCTTCACACTTGAAGGTTATGAATGGATCATGACTACCATATTATGTATAATGTAGAAGTGGCATGTGTCATTACTCCTTGACAGTTTTCAAATTTTACAATTGAAGATATAATACTAGATGTTCGTCTGTATGTTCATTTTGGCCCTCTGTTACATTTATGTAACAATGTGTCGTGTTCATCCAAGCGTAAAGACATACCACACAAAAATGGTATCAAAAGATGCGGGGAGAGTTACTCTTTCGGAAATGTAAAAAATTGAAGATGCTAGTACTAGATGTTCGTATGTTCATTTTTACCCTCTGTTTCTCAAACGATTTGATGTAACATGGAAATCTGTACTAGCATCTTCAATTAGTCCTGGAATTTAAGATTAAAAACAGTGTGTGAGTGACAGGAAGAAAAAAAAGACATGGGTTTGACCATGTTGTTATGGTTGGATTTGTGCCCAAGAATCTCAAGGTACCAAAGTCGGTAATGCAATACTGCCAAATGCCCTATTAGTGTAAGGATCAGTCCCTATTTAGGGAAAAGAAAGATTCACCATTACAACCTTGTCCTATTTTTGAAAAATCTGAAGACGATGAATCTATAGGATACAGAATTATATCCCTAATTTTAAATTTATTCCCACTTGTCCCTATATATTGGACTAGAAAGTTGCAGTATTATATCACATGAATGTGTACCTATCTGACGTTTATTGTCCTTCCGATCATATCCCTCTCTGTGAAAATAGCCACCTCTATTGTGTCGAGTTACACCACATCCAAACTGATAGTGACACCGGACCAGTGCGCGCTAGTTGCAACAAATAAATATACTAGACTGATCGAATTACCGTGTGTATATGCCATGTTAGAGTAGTCCATGATAATTACTTAAGCAAAAAAAAAAATAAAAAATAAAATAGATATAGGTATATAAGAGGCATTTAAAGCACCATAGATCCCATATGGGCAAATTCCTGTTGATCAATTATCAGCGTAAAAGCTGGATCACATAATGCATTAAATAATTGTTTATGTAGGTAAGGTCTGGTGTTCATTTCAGATCATAATCACATTTTCAAAGGCAAAGCGCCACATTAAATTTCAACTAAATGTCCCACTTAAATTGAATATGACCATTTAAAAAATTATTATTTGTTATATATTATATTATTTTTTTTTGTTGTTTGTTGTTTGTTTTTGGGGGTAAGTGTGTTTCGTTTTTTAATTTTCTTGTTGCATTAGCATGTCAAGCTTTCCCACATTATTATTTAGGCTTAAATGCAACTCCTGTGTGCGTGTGGGGGGGGGCAATTCCAGGGTCACGCAGTGAAAGATTTGATCCATTCAAAATTTGCATATCATGTGCATAAATAGCGCCAACACACTTTATCGAAGTCTCGTACCTAAGCGCTCTACAGTTATGCAGCATAATAACCTGGCCTTTTAGCAGTGCAGCTTTATTGCGCGCTGCGTTTCAAGAAATAAATATTCGTACCCCGGTCCCCATTCACCTCACCTGGGTCGCAATTGTAATAATCAGTATTTCATCCTATTTTATTAATTATTTTTTTAATATAAATCTTTGACCTACAGGACTGGTGTTGTTTTTTTTCCCAGAGAGTACTCTACAGTTGGACCCAGAAAGAAACGAAACCGAGAGTTGATCAATTTTTGATCGTAACATAATCTTAATCAAAATTCATAAATGACCCATCAATCTAAAGCTCTAGGGTCTCTTCCTTCATTGATAAAGTCAGTATGAAACATATATTATGCCTGAGTGAGTAAACACAATTTGAACAGAGGAAACCAAAAATTTGTTTTGACGGTAGCATCTATTACATATTATATATTAATTTACATATTTCAAATTTTCATTCCTGCCCTTCATAAAACACCACAACAAACAATAATGCTTCGAAATATGAAAGTTATGTTCATTGAAAAAGTGGTTGCATTTCAATAATTTCATTCAAAAAATTAAAGAATTTATGCATGGATAATTGCCAATAAACAAACATGTCCAAGTTTCATAAAATGATTCACAGTCAAATGGGACAAAACTGACAATTAAAATATGCCAAATTTCACTTTAGTTAAACTTTTGTTAAACCTCTGTACATTAAGACAATGGAAAGGAAATCAGTACCTGACAAAATGTGAAATTCGGCCAGTTTCATTGATAATTATGTTAATTCTACTTTGGGTTATGTCCCCAAACTGGCACACAGCTTCAACTGATCTCTAACTAACCGGATCTTGATTCAAATTACGTATTTCAAAAAGTCACTGAACCATGACGGAGCCCCAAACTTCCTTCTCATTTGCATGATTTCCTTGTATCTTGTGCCCACTGAGTCGTGAAACATCAGGATTTTTATGAAAATCAAATCAAAAGTACTCCCCTAAAAGAATTGTATATTCAATTCAAAGTAAGAATTTGAATTTTAGTCCACACAGAGATAAGGGCTTTTCCAGTCTCACGTGCTCACTGAAGCGTGAATTTTATAAATAAATGTCATATTACCATTGACACCTGCCTGAAGAATATAAATACAACCCAAAAATGTTATTGAGATGCTTTCTAGTGCATAAAATTACTGCAATGAATCATTGTAATTCTAAAATGGCCTATTTTTTGGTTGTTTGATGGGTTCATTCAACCCGGAATGAATGGATATTGGTTGCATACACTTCCAAAATAAGAACTCCGTCATATTTGATCGATTATACCATGGCAAAGAAGTAAAAATCGCAGTTTGGGCAATTTTTGCTGCATGCTCACTCAACGTAAAATTGACGTAAATTTTGTTTCCGATTTGGAAAGCACGTTTTGCATATATTCTGACGTGTAAAATGTTAAAAATCTGAAAATGGGTCCGTTATCATTGAATCAACTTTTAAAAATGACATTTTTGCATTCAACCATTGCTCACTGAAGCATGACTTGATGAATTTTCCTAAAATTTGTTCCCATTGTAGTTAATTAAATTCCATACATGGACATATAATAAGATTTTTTTAAATCACATCTAATCAAAAATTTATTGATATTTGAAATAGGGGGAACTTTCTTTTTGTGTTGTGTTTATATATATATATATATATATATATATATATATATAGTATAATAAACTTATCATTTAAAGATTTAAAAAACAGTGCGATTAAGTCAGGAACAATTGAGAAATCTTGACAAGTAAAAGGTGTAAACATGCATACCTATTTATCATCCTATGTTATTAATACAGGTCGAGTTTGTGTTAAATGAAAACAGAACAGAGCTACTCGTGTCGGTAAACAGCGTTGCAGTCAACATATCAGCTCTCATGACAGGTGATTATGTTGTCATATTGTTCTAGGTTTTACATTCTTATATTACTGTCCAAACAATAAATACAAATTCTCTATTCAACTACATGCTTTGCTCAACTACAAAACTAAAGTGAAGCAGCTACCTTACCATTTAAGTTGTTTTGAGGACTTTCTTGCCCTTTACCTGAAACAGTACAATCTGCATCATCTATCTAACAAATGAATTGATGAACTAAAGAATGCAAGCTGGTGTCTACATACTGTAAACAATTAGTACTATATATATATATTTACCTTGTTTATATCTGATTTATTATGATGTTTAACAGAGGACTACGAATCAGCTGACCCAACATTCAGTTTATCATATGGAGACAACGTACCAGCTGATGAAATCCAAATCACTGCCTCGTATATCCCAGTGGATAGACCTAGTTCGTCGTTTTCAATAACTTTCAGAAATGGCATCTTGTCTGGAACAATGTTTATGCCGAATGAATATACTAATGGAGTTGCAAGTGGTTTACTAGGTAGGTTTTTAAGACAGCAAAACTTCCATTTTGTTAGACATTTATCAACATTAAAAAATCGCTGAAATTAACTGAAATCTTTCACATGCAAAAACCTTTACATTTTACCATCTTTATTACTTACCATCTATGCCATTAATTACCACAGAAATAATGATTCTAAATGTAAGTCAGTACAGTGTAAGTCCAAACACACAAATTAAATATATGAAATAACGTTTTTCCCCCCAAGCATTTCATGCAATACTTTGACTGTTTGATTCACGTCCAATCAAGAATTTTTTTAAAGTAGTCTTCGTTGATAGTCATACTAAACTCCCAACTCCAGTGTTCCAATAGAATAGAATAGAATCTAGTCCAAAACTAGGGGCTTGCTTGATGTTATTTCTGATATCATTTGTTTTTTTTTTCTAACCATTTCTTTTTAATCTGGGACACACTTTAGTGTAGTTAGTGTTTCAAAATAAATTGTATTGTGTATTTGTATACCCTGTGATTTCAATTTGAATTTGAAGTTGATACATGAAAGTGAAACTAAGTAGTTTCACCATTGTTTGTTATAATTGCATTTCAAAATGTGCATCTTGCAAAATTTTTCAGGTTACACCAATGGCGATGCTGCTGACGATTTCCAGTATCGTAATGGAAGCTTCTTATTGAATACACCAGAAAGAAACATTACAGACAGAGACATATTTGGCTTTGGGCAAACATGTAAGTTATCTTGCCTTTATATAGGCCTAGTGTTATAACAACAATTTTCACATTTGATTAACCAATACCACGAAAAAATTAGCCTCATGTCTAAAAAGAGCATTAGTATTAATTTAGATAGTTCAATTGATATGCAATAATGGTAATTAAACTTCTTTAACAAGATTGCATGTAATATGGTTATTAATATCAGAAAATCAATACAAGTTTTAGAAGCTGTTTTGTGCTTTAGTCAATGTTAACCCCTACACTAAACTTTTAGGTTGCATAATGGGGTCTGTGTTCTTGTTCTTTGAAGGGATGATCACAGAAGATGAATCTCTGTTTGACTACGGTGCTCGTGACTTCAACTACTATAACAATCCAGACTCGTACCACTATTCCTGGACGAACTCATTGCGAACGATCCGAAACAGCAGCAGCTGCATTGAATTCTGTGGAGATGATGAAGCCTGTCTTTTTGATTCCTTGGCTGTGGATCCCTCTGCTGGTTTGGATGCTCTGTCTTCTGCCAATACATTTGAAGGTCAGGTATCTGATTTAGGTAAGTATGTTATTTTTTGTATGTATGATTTTTTTTCAATGATTATCAGCCATCTGATGTATTCAAATTTATTAGTTTGTTTCTAGAAAGATTTAATAATTTTATTTTTGTAATTTTTTTATAACAATCTTTTGTCTGATGTAATAATACTTTATTGAAATGATAGTGTATGTCCTTGGTGATACACCAATTAATGTAAATAACCTTAACTCTTTTCGCCAATCATGAAATGTCATGAGTCTTATGTGTCTATTTGATAAAATACAGGCAATTTTCCACCTAACATAACAAATGTTGTGACCAGAGTTTGACTATTAATGCCCTGGAGGTGAGGGCATACTACGCGTCATTGTCAACGAGACCATCACATTGCAAATTATAGCCTCAGATCCAAATGATGCGACACTGTGCAGTACTCTTTTATGGGGACTATACCTCAAGGAGCGAACATAAATTCAGGTAGGCAACGATCTCGTTTCAGGTAAATGTACTATATGATAGCTTTAGAAGGGATCAGATAAAACTGGTAGAACTGTACTTGACATAGTTTGACATATTTTCCTGTGACGCGCATAACTTTCATTATGCTTTTACTGTGTGGAAATTCAATTACAGACATACATGATTCATGTCCGATTCTGAGAGCATGTTACAAGAGCACTATTGAAATATTTATGTTTAGATGGCGTGTTCACTTGGACACCTCCAAGTTTAGATGTTTCTCGGATAGAGATCATCGCAAGTGATGGACGTGGAGGTGATGCTTTACTTTCTTACAATGTCAAAGTTTGTCACTGTGCTAACGATGGAGAATGCCAGTTCAACAGTCTTGCAGCAGGACAAGATCTACCAAACAATGGATTTGCTGTGAGTAAATGACTTCTGAAATATTCATATATTCTCAATTCTATTGAGGTTAGAATCATTGATTCACATTGAGTCTCACACATACGAAATATAGAAGCTCTATGTAATCATTGCCCTTCAGAGGATGAATTTCGCTATATGCTACAACTATAAACCTTTAGCCGAGGCCAGGATTTTCCAATATCTTGGCCATGAGGCATACTGAGTCAGAAAAAAAAAACTTGGAATGTACGTAGAGTATCTTGTATTGAATATTCCTTTCATACCATTATCTTAATAAACACCCATGAACGTTAAACATGGAACTTACAGAGAATGGAATTGACTATAGTTCTTGCCCTTATTTGAAAAATTGACCTTGATATGAGGACTTTTCATCAATGACTGTTAATTAGAAGTTCAATATTCGACAGGGGAGAAAAATTTCCTTTGTTTATGACTGCATTTCTCTATTTATGTAATAGATTGTCACATGTAATTGCTCAATGGGGGTCAGGTGATCAATGTGACGTAGACTTGGATTCATGTGAAGGTGATCCTTGTCACCGGGCGTTCTTTGCTCTGATCTTCCACCACCATCTGTCATGCCTTCTTGTGGAGCTTGTCCACCTACACTCTCAGGAGATGGATTAACATGCTTTGGTAAGACAGTAATAATTTCTTACTTGTAAATATATGCCTTCACTGCTGAAGGTGGTACCAAATGCATCGATCATGTTATCAGGTTGGCTGTTTGTCAGTTGTAGCCAATGTTTCAGGTAAATTTTTTTTCTGAAATTCCTGATGTTGTACCCCATATGCTTACTGACAACCACACCCCTCCATCTTTAACAAGTGACAGTTAGTTTCAGAAAATAAGATATAAAAGAAAAATCTATCTCAGTTAAATTTATATTTTGCCAGTTAGTTCATGAAATGTGTATTCCTAAAACGATTTAGCCTTTCTAACATTTATAATTAAATTGATTAATTTAATTAAATTATATTAAGATCTCAAAGGAAACTAACAGTATGCATTTAGAAAATAATCGACAGTATTTGAAGTTTTATGATTGAATGTGCTTGTTTTTCTGTGTAGATGTAGACGAATTTTTAATGAAACACTTAATGATTGTGCTCAGAACTGCTCAAACAGATTAGAGGGGTATGATTGTTCCTGCATTGATGGATTCACTCTTGCTCTTGATCTAAGGGCATGTGATGGTGAGTATTATTTTCCATTTTAAATCATGAAGCAGTATACATGTTTGTAAGATCTCAATCATGTGGTAATTAATTGCAACTCTGTGTTATACAATGATTGTTCTATTTATAATGCATCCCATTACATTTTTGGAGACTGAATTTTTATCCCTTTTGTCTGATTTGTCAGTCAAAATCAGACCATAGCTTTGCACAAACTTGCGACTCATACAAACTAAGTTTTCAGTTCAGAATAGGGGCCAATGCGTTTTTGCGTAACTGAAAATAATTATAATAACAATAACAATACTGATAATAATAATGATGATAATAATAATAGTAGGGGAGACCGGGGATGGAAGTTTCAAAATTCACATTTTGGGTCAGATAATTCTAATGAAAGAACTCACACACTCCATCTTGGGTGTGTAGTTAGCCTGTTATGTTTGCTTAAACCTGAGGCATATAAAACTTGAAAACATGTAAACACTAATTAACTACAGCTAAATTAATGAAGACATATTTTGTAACAACCTACCCCGTATACGAGGTAAGTTGTTACACCATACGGGGTAAATTGTTACAATATGTAAACATACAGGATAAGTAGACAATGTGTAAATCTCTTATACCATACTTTTCTTTCAACTTTCTAGTTTCTTGGCATCGTTAACAGTAGATCAAGTAGAGCTCTAGAATAGACAAATATAATAATAGAAACATAAAAATATTAACACCTGAAAATTGAGACAAAATGTAATTTGACATATGTAATGTAATTGGGGTAAGTTGTTACATCGACATGGGGTAGGTTGTTGTACAACCTACCCCGTGAGTGATTTTACACACAAAATCAACTGTATGACAGCCATTAGGCAGAATTACAGGGCATGGCTAGGGGTAATATTAGTAACATACATGTACTATATTTACAATACCAGACTATCATCATGTGCCTTCAGTTGTAAAAGCTATTACAAATTTCAATTTTTGTCAAAAATCTACATTGAACTGTAAAAAATGGTTTTTGTTGATTTACTTTTTAATAAAACAACGGAGAAACCTCACGACCGGCAGTTCATCACAGCTATGTGTAGGCTGTATATAGATGCCAGTTAGCACATCCTCTCTTATTCCAGCTTAGCACACTGAGAACTGTAACAACTGGCCCATGTAACTTCCATCCCCGGTCTCCCCTAATAATAATGATGAAAATATTAATAATGATATTAAGGGAAGAAGTTGTAATAATAATAATAACAATGTACCACTTGTTATGCTCCTTCCATCTATTAACCTTTTCTGATCAAGGCGCAGTGTATGATTATTATTATTCGGCTATGAGGATAGCTGCCCTAAAGTGCACGTAACGCATTCAGGGAATGTGTTCCTACAGGTGCCCGTTTACTTCACTCGAATCAAGTGTGGAATATTTGTTAATTGATAATGCCTTGCCAAAGGAACCGCATACCTTGATATCAATAGTCCGCAACTTATTTGCTCAACCACTATTACTTTTACTTACACTGTACAAAGTTTTTTTGACATAATTTGGTCTACTTTATTTCCAGATGTCGATGAGTGCGTATTGGGCACACATGGCTGCCAGAACAACAGTTTGTGTAACAATACGATTGGTTCTTACTACTGTTACTGTCAAACTGGATTCTCATCTCTATCAAATGACAGTATCAATTGTGAAGGTAGGTATCCTATCCGATAATAATAATGACAGGAACTATTTGTAGGGAGCTTGTGCCCATTACATAACACATTTACCAACTTTTTAATTCGTTGGGAAAGCAACAGTTTGTGTAACAATATGATGCTAGTGCAAGTACATTTCATCACAGTTTTAGTTGGCAAAGAAGCCGAACTCTGTTTTGGTTACCTCCACATTTTTTTTGTGTACATACATTTTAAATGTCAATGAATGTTATTTTTATTATTCAGAAATAGTAAATAGCTAAATTACATTTTAGCCTGCAGAGACGTGCACTGTCAACAAAAGTTTCACACTTAAAAGGCAGAAAAAAAGTAGAATCAAATATGATCAGAAAATTGTTTTGCATCCTAGAAAAATATATCTTGTCTAATTTACAGACATTGATGAGTGTGCAAACGGCAGCCCATGCCATGAACAAGCTACCTGTGAAAACAACGAGGGATCCTTCACCTGCACCTGTAATCAAGGATACGTCGGAGATGGGCTGACCTGTGCAGGTAAATAGCTATCAAAATCTGATTAGTCCTACCCTTCTTATTCAAAAGTATTGCACCACAGTATAACCATAGAGTTGCTCATCTCTTTTGCTGGTATATTGTAGAATGCAAAACTTTTAATTCCTGAGAGCAGTAGATGGTTAGGCCCATTTTTTCTGAAATAGAGGAGGAGACAAATGAACAAAGGCAAATTGAAATACATGTAGCTGTTACTGTAGTATTGTTTCACCAATGTATGGAATGCACATTTGGCGCCATGGATCCAAGAAACGAGTACACTGACCTCTAACGATGAGATTAATTTCTCTAATACCGGCAGATTAGGATTTAATGTTGGAAGGAAAACATGTACATATTGATAGTTTTTTACATTCATATCCTTTAATGATATCTGATAACACACTCTAATAAAAAAAATAAAAAAATACTTTTAGAAAGGATATTTTTCACTGTTTACGAGTTGTCCAAAGTGCATACCTGTGACCATGCAGGATATTTGAATGTGGTTGTAATCCATTAAAACAGGTTAGTTATTCAAAATATTTGTAATGCGAGTGTAAGTGGCCTGAACAGAGGAGCCACATTTTGATATACCTATGAACATGATATTTACGGACCATCTCTTTAACAAATAATGTGAGTGCAAAGGGCTCATGGAAACTAAGAGTGACCTTAAGTCAAGAAGCAATAAGCACAAAGAGGACATACAATTTCTTAAATTAATAGCTACTTCATAAGAGTTTGAGGTGCAAGGTATTTAAAAAAAAATAAAACATGCATTTTGAGGGATATTGATAGCCCCATTCATCAAAACATTTCATTTGAAAAAAAAAAATGTTCTGTAAAGATTTATAAGAGTCGGTGAAGCCTGCTAGGGCACATACCTAAATTTACATCATATGATTTCATTGTTTGTATTTGATTGATTTTCATAATTATCTTTTTATCTTAGACATAAATGAATGCCTGAACCCAACTCTGAACGACTGTGACATGGAGGCTACTTGTGATAATAATGTTGGTGGTTTCTCATGCACATGCAATAGTGGTTGGTCTGGTAATGGTACATTCTGCGGAGATATCAATGAGTGCGAAAATGGGGATAATACATGCAGTATTGATGCAATGTGTCAAAATACACAAGGCAGCTTCTTGTGTATGTGTAATAGCGGATTCAATGGAAACGGAATCACATGTATTGGTAAGACAAATATCTGTTAGAAGTGTTTTATTCTATTATGTTTTTTAGATTTTTGTTCTCTTTTGTTAATTCGATACGTCTTAGATTCAATTAAATTCGATATCGATGGACAGTTTCATTGAAAAGTTGATTATTTGTTTCATTGAGGAATGCAAAATGTCTGATTGTAAACATTGAAAAAGACTTATTTTCATTGGTATTGATGAAAATATATAAGCAAAACCTAAATAAATTTGCAGTTTATTGCAAGGGGTAACATGAAATCTTTAACATTATTCAATAAAAAATAACATATCCATAAAGCTGTACCAAATTATAACGTTATTTTAGACATTGGTTTTATGAAAACGTTTTATATTCCAAATGATATAGGCCTCTCCTAGAGTCTTTGGTCTTCCTTTCTCAACTGAATTCACTAAAAGTATATATTGATAACGTTTTTAGATATTGATGAGTGTGCCAATGGAGACAATAACTGTACATTTGCGTCAGAGTGTGTCAATACCAACGGATCGTTTGAGTGTCAATGTATCACTGGCTACGAGAAAAATCCACAAGGACTATGTGAAGGTAATGTGTTCAAAGAATTACAATATTCTTGTAGAATAAAATGTACATTCAAAAACATTTTTAGGGAATACTACCAAAAAATATTATGAAATAGACCTAACCACAGCTTGTGGATCAGAGGGCTTGAAGCTGCAGACCCTCCCCTTCCTTTTTTCATGCCTCTGTCTCATTTGCACATTATCATGTTATCTTAAGATCCCCATAATACATGAACCTTAAACTTGAGAATTCTATGTGTCACTATAGGTGCATAGTCTAATTAGATTTGGGATATGTAGGTTAACAGATGTTGAGTTTTCCATGTATAAAGCTTGTTATGGTGATATTTAAAGATTAACAGACATTAATTTCTTACCTTTGTCTTACCTTTAAATATAAACTTCAAATTAAATGAGGAAAAACTGCCTTAATTTGTAAAGTTATGCTGTCAAAGGTCACATATTGAGAGCAATGTAATATTATCTGATTTTATTGGTTATAAAAGCAGAAGTGTGTAGGAGACAGTCATTTCTCCTGATATATTGCAAAGAAAAAGTTTAATACAAAAACAATATAAGCATTGAGTATAGTACTAACTGCATGTTTTTGTTCTCTTTTTTATGGACATGTAGACACGAATGAATGTCCAAGCTCCCCGTGTGATGCTAGCGCACAATGCACCAATACCAATGGATCCTTCTCGTGTCAATGTGACTCAGGATTTGAAGGGGATGGATTCACATGCCAAGGTATGACTTTATTTCAATTTTTGTGTTTCATAATACATGCGCACGAGTTGCGCCCTTCTTATGACGTCATTTGTTTGTGTTGATCCTAAAAGAAAAGAGTGCACTCAACACCTTGCATGAATCATCCTGTTTCTCTTTCCAAAGGGATTACCAACCTCAATCAAATACTACAGTTTTCATTGGATCACACTTATAGTAATATTGGTATAATGAACAAGTTGAGACATTCCTTTCCTCGATCGATACTCTCCACTTTGTATTTTTCGTTAGTACTACCTTACCTCAATTACGGAATCATGGCATGGGGAAACTCGAGCAAATGTTTAAGTGATAAGATTATCATATTACAAAAGAAAGCCGTAAGAATAATTCATAATGTTCATATGCGTACACACAGTGACCCCTTATTCCTTGAATCTAAAATATTGAAATTCCCAGATTTATTCCTCTTCCAGACGGGTCAATTTATGTACAATCTAACGAAAAAAGAACTTCCTACCTCATTTACCACAATGTTTTCAAAAAATAGCTCATTTCACCACTATTCTACTAGACAAGCAAACTCATTCCATCTTCCTCGCACACGAACTCTCCTTGCTTCAAAGGCAGTCTCATTTTACGGACCTAAATACTGGAATTCGCTCAACAGAGACATTAAAGATACTCCAAGTCTTACATGCTTTAAAACTAAACTAAAAAAACAAATCCTCCTGCAGTATTCAAACAACCCCGATTGAACTAGCTGGACCCAACCCCCTTCTCTCTCACTTTCTCTCTCTCTCCCTCTTTTTCAATTTCGCTTCATTTCATTCTCTTTAATTTCACCTTTTCACTATTACTTCCCTATTTTATTAACGTCTACTTTTACCAAAGGTATATATATGTGTATATGTATATATATATATATATATATATATATATATATATGTATATGTATCCTTTTGTCCTTTATTTTCCCTATCCTCATCTTGCACATACAATCAATCATTAATTTTGTACTTATATTGATTATGTACTACTTTGTTTGTTTACACAAGCATACGAATTATTGTATTAGTTATAATTTAACTTGGGGCATGCAAAATACAAGCATTGCTTTTTAGCATGTCCTTCTGTTTTCATTTATCCTTATTTTACAATGGACTACATTTCATGTTGATTACTAGAATTTGATATATCTTTTGTATGAATTACTCTATATGTATATGTGAAATTGTATCTGAAATTATCTGATGTGATGATGATATGGAAAATAATAAAATTCAATTCAAATTCAATAGTTATACTGATTAATCCTTATTTATTTCTTTAATTTTTTAAATTCCCATTCGAGGTGTGTGCTATAAGAAAGAGTAAGTTGTTGACCCACAAGGAAAATTAGGTGTCGTGGCGCATGCATTATGAAATACAAAAATTGATACCATGATCATGCTGATTAAGGTTCCCCTGTGGTTTCCACAGAATAAAAAAAAAATCAGAAGAAAAAGGCCTACCAGACAGCTTAATTAAAAAAACCAAGATGGTAACTAAAGAATTTTAATGTAACTCATTTTTATATTTCTCGCTAAATTTGCCCTTCCCAATCTAATTCTACCCCAAAAGGGATAAAACAGTTCGATTAGATAAGAATAATTTTGTATATAAAATTGGGTAAGGTTATGTGATATACATAGATAATATTGTGTTTAAAGCTCAACTACATTTATGCCAATTTCTTGAGGGGTGTTAAAGCCAAATTTTCAAAGATAATGATTTTTGTTTCACTTTCACAGATGTCAATGAATGTGCTTTGGGAACTGATAACTGCCAACATATTTGCATCAATGATATAAGCGGTTTCAACTGCAGCTGCGAGACAAACTTTGAACTTCAAAACGATGGCGTTTCATGTGCAGGTATTAAATATTAATGAGAAGGGTGTGGTTCCACACCAACTCAGTGAATATTATCTACCGTGAACCTACTGGAAAATAATTATATTAGACTTCTGTGTGTGACTTTGCACAATACATCTTGTATTCAGACATTTAGGTTTTAACAAACTTGTGATTCTAAGACAAAACAACATTATTTAGAATATAAACTTGGTTCATGATGCATTTTATTCAAGATTTGTGGGAATAATAACACTCCTATTCGTGCATAATCCTAGAATAATTCTGCAAGTGTAATAGAAACACAGTCAACAGAGTAATTGGCTAAATACGCAGAAAAGTCTCTTACAAGTGAGAGGAAACTGACCAACACTCTTACCCTAACCCTCTTACAAAAATAAACCCATCTTCATATTTTAGCTATATTC
>CALNVZ010003426.1:29302563-29322431 GCA_940671915.1 Paracentrotus lividus | reverse complement strand
TCATGAAGCAGTATACATGTTTGTAAGATCTCAATCATGTGGTAATTAATTGCAACTCTGTGTTATACAATGATTGTTCTATTTATAATGCATCCCATTACATTTTTGGAGACTGAATTTTTATCCCTTTTGTCTGATTTGTCAGTCAAAATCAGACCATAGCTTTGCACAAACTTGCGACTCATACAAACTAAGTTTTCAGTTCAGAATAGGGGCCAATGCGTTTTTGCGTAACTGAAAATAATTATAATAACAATAACAATACTGATAATAATGATGATAATAAAAATAGTAGGGGAGACCGGGGATGGAAGTTTCAAAATTCACATTTTGGGTCAGATTCTAATGAAAGAACTCACACACTCCATCTTGGGTGTGTAGTTAGCCTGTTATGTTTGCTAAAACCTGAGGCATATAAAACTTGAAAACATGTAAACACTAATTAACTACAGCTAAATTAATGAAGACATATTTTGTAACAACCTACCCGTATACGAGGTAAGTTGTTACACCATACGGGGTAAATTGTTACAATATGTAAACATACAGGATAAGTAGACAATGTGTAAATCTCTTATACCATACTTTTCTTTCAACTTTCTAGTTTCTTGGCATCGTTAACAGTAGATCAAGTAGAGCTCTAGAATAGACAAATATAATAATAGAAACATAAAAATATTAACACCTGAAAATTGAGACAAAATGTAATTTGACATATGTAATGTAATTGGGGTAAGTTGTTACATCGACATGGGGTAGCTTGTTGTAACAACCTACCCCGTGAGTGATTTTACACACAAAATCAACTGTATGACAGCCATTAGGCAGAATTACAGGGCATGGCTAGGGGTAATATTAGTAACATACATGTACTATATTTACAATACCAGACTATCATCATGTGCCTTCAGTTGTAAAAGCTATTACAAATTTCAATCTTTGTCAAAAATCTACATTGAACTGTAAAAAAAAATGGTTTTTGTTGATTTACTTTTTAATAAAACAACGGAGAAACCTCACGACCGGCAGTTCATCACAGCTATGTGTAGGCTGTATATAGATGCCAGTTAGCACATCCCCTCTTATTCCAGCTTAGCACACTGAGAACTGTAACAACTGGCCCATGTAACTTCCATCCCCGGTCTCCCCTAATAATAATGATGAAAATATTAATAATGATATTAAGGGAAGAAGTTGTAATAATAATAATAACAATGTACCACTTGTTATGCTCCTTCCATCTAGTAACCTTTTCTGATCAAGGCGCAGTGTATGATTATTATTACTCGACTATGAGGATAGCTGCCCTAAAGTGCACGTAACGCATTCAGGGAATGTGTTCCTACAGGTACCCGTTTACTTCACTCGAATCAAGTGTGGAATATTTGTTAATTGATAATGCCTTCAGTTGCCAAAGGAACCGCATACCTTGATATCAATAGTCCGCAACTTATTTGCTCAACCACTATTACTTTTACTTACACTGTACAAAGTTTTTTGACATAATTTGGTCTACTTTATTTCCAGATGTCGATGAGTGCGTATTGGGCACACATGGCTGCCAGAACAACAGTTTGTGTAACAATACGATTGGTTCTTACTACTGTTACTGTCAAACTGGATTCTCATCTCTATCAAATGACAGTATCAATTGTGAAGGTAGGTATCCTATCCGATAATAATAATGACAGGAACTATTTGTAGGGAGCTTGTGCCCATTACATAACACATTTACCAACTTTTTAATTAGTTGGGAAAGCAATAGTTTGTGTAACAATATGATGCTAGTGCAAGTACATTTCATCACAGTTTTAGTTGGCAAAGAAGCCGAACTCTGTTTTGGTTACCTCCACATTTTTTTTGTATACATACATTTTAAATGTCAGTGAATGTTATTTTTATTATTCAGAAATAGTAAATAGCTAAATTACATTTTAGCCTGCAGAGACGTGCACTGTCAACAAAAGTTTCACACTTAAAAGGCAGAAACAAAGTAGAATCAAATATGATCAGAAAATTGTTTTGCATCCTAGAAAAATATATCTTGTCTAATTTACAGACATTGATGAGTGTGCAAACGGCAGCCCGTGCCATGAACAAGCTACCTGTGAAAACAACGAGGGATCCTTCACCTGCACCTGTAATCAAGGATACGTCGGAGATGGGCTGACCTGTGCAGGTAAATAGCTATCAAAATCTGATTAGTCCTACCCTTCTTATTCAAAAGTATTGCACCACAGTATAACCATAGAGTTGCTCATCTCTTTTGCTGGTATATTGTAAAATGCAAAACTTTTAATTCCTGAGAGCAGTAGATGGTTAGGCCCATTTTTTTCTGAAATAGAGGAGGAGACAAATGAACAAAGGCAAATTTAAATACATGTAGCTGTTACTGTAGTATTGTTTCACCAATGTATGGAATGCACATTTGGCGCCATGGATCCAAGAAACGAGTACACTGACCTCTAACGATGAGATTAATTTCTCTAATACCGGCAGATTAGGATTTAATGTTGGAAGGAAAACATGTACATATTGATAGTTTTTTACATTCATATCCTTTAATGATATCTGATAACACACTCTAATAAAAAAAAAAGAATACTTTTAGAAAGGATATTTTTTCACTATTACGAGTTGTCCAAAGTGCATACCTGTGACCATGCAGGATATTTGAATGTGGTTGTAATCCATTAAAACAGGTTAGTTATTCAAAATATTTGTAATGCAAGTGTAAGTGGCCTGAACAGAGGAGCCACATTTTGATATACCTATGAACATGATATTTACGGACCATCTCTTTAACAAATAATGTGAGTGCAAAGGGCTCATGGAAACTAAGAGTGACCTTAAGTCAAGAAGCAATAAGCACAAAGAGGACATACAATTTCTTAAATTAATAGCTACTTCATAAGAGTTTGAGGTGCAAGGTATTTAAAAAAAAATAAAACATGCATTTTGAGGGATATTGATAGCCCCATTCATCAAAACATTTAATTTGAAAAAAAAAAATGTTCTGTAAAGATTTATAAGAGTTGGTGAAGCCTGCTAGGGCACATACCTAAATTTACATCATATGATTTCATTGTTTGTATTTGATTGCTTTTCATTATCTTTTTTATCTTAGACATAAATGAATGCCTGAACCCAACTCTGAATGACTGTGACATGGAGGCTACTTGTGAAAATAATGTTGGTGGTTTCTCATGCACATGCAATAGTGGTTGGTCTGGTAATGGTACATTCTGCGGAGATATCAATGAGTGCGAAAATGGGGATAATACATGCAGTATTGATGCAATGTGTCAAAATACACAAGGCAGCTTCTTGTGTATGTGTAATAGCGGATTTAATGGAAACGGAATCACATGTATTGGTAAGACAAATATCTGTTAGAAGTGTTTTATTCTATTATGTTTTTTAGATTTTTGTTCTCTTTTGTTAATTCGATACGTCTTAGATTCAATTAAATTCGATATCGATGGACATTTTCAATGAAAAGTTGATTATTTGTTTCATTGAGGAATGCATGATGATATTCAAAATGTCTGATTGTAAACATTGAAAAAGACTTATTTTCATTGGTATTGATGAAAATATATAAGCAAAACCTATATAAATTTGCAGTTTATTGCAAGGGGTAACACGAAATCTTTAACATTATTCAATAAAAAATAATATATCCATAAAGCTGTACCAAATTATAACGTTATTTTAGACATTGGTTTTATGAAAACGTTTTATATTCCAAATGATATACGCCTCTCCTAGAGTCTTTGGTCTTCCTTTCTCAACTGAATTCACTAAAAGTATATATTGATAACGTTTTTAGATATTGATGAGTGTGCCAATGGAGACAATAACTGTACATTTGCGTCAGAGTGTGTCAATACCAACGGATCGTTTGAGTGTCGATGTATCACTGGCTACGAGAAAAATCCACAAGGACTATGTGAAGGTAATGTGTTCAAAGAATTACAATATTCTTGTAGAATAGAATGTACGTTCAAAAACATTTTTAGGGAATACTACCAAAAAATATTATGAAATAGACCTAACCACAGCTTGTGGATCAGAGGGCTTGAAGCTGCAGACCCTCCCCTTCCTTTTTTCATGCCTCTGTCTCGTTTGCACATTATCATGTTATCTTAAGATCCCCATAATACATGAACCTTAAACTTGAGAATTCTATGTGTCACTATAGCTGTAGTCTAATTAGATTTGGGATATGTAGGTTAACAGATGTCGAGTTTTCCATGTATAAAGCTTCCTATGGTGATATTTAAAGATTAACAGACATTAATTTCTTACCTTTGTCTTACCTTTAAATATCAACTTCAAATTAAATGAGGAAAAGCTGCCTTAATTTGTAAAGTTATGCTGTCAAAGGTCACATATTGAGAGCAATGTAATATTATCTGATTTTATTGGTTATAAAAGCAGAAGTGTGTAGGAGACAGTCATTTCTCCTGATATAGTGCAAAGAAAAAGTTTAATACAAAAACAATATAAGCATTGAGTATAGTACTAACTGCATGTTTTTGTTCTCTTTTTTATGGACATGTAGACACGAATGAATGTCCAAGCTCCCCGTGTGATGCTAGCGCACAATGCACCAATACCAATGGATCCTTCTCGTGTCAATGTGACTCAGGATTTGAAGGGGATGGATTCACATGCCAAGGTATGACTTTATTTCAATTTTTGTGTTTCATAATACATGCGCACGAGTTGCGCCCTTCTTATGACGTCATTTGTTTGTGTTGATCCTAAAAGAAAAGAGTGCACTCAACACCTTGCATGAATCATCCTGTTTCTCTTTCCAAAGGGATTACCAACCTCAATCAAATACTACAGTTTTCATTGGATCACACTTATAGTATATACTGATTAATCCTTATTTATTTCTTTAATTTTTTAAATTCCCATTCGAGGTGTGTGCTATAAGAAAGAGTAAGTTGTTGACCCACAAGGAAAATTAGGTGTCGTGGCGCATGCATTATGAAATACAAAAATTGATACCATGATCATCCTGATTAAGGTTCCCTGTGGTCCACAGAATAAAAAAAAAATCAGAAGAAAAAGGCCTACCAGACAGCTTAATTTAAAAAACACAAGATGGTAACTAAGAATTTTAATGTAACTCATTTTTATATTTCTCGCTAAATTTGCCCTTCCAATCTAATTCTACCCAAAAAGGGATAAAACAGTTCGATTAGATAAGAATAATTTTCTATATAAAATTGGGTAAGGTTATGTGATATACATAGATAATATTTGTTTAAAGCTCAACTACATTTATGCCAATTTCTTGAGGGTGTTAAAGCCAAATTTTCAAAGATAATGATTTTTGTTTCACTTTCACAGATGTCAATGAATGTGCTTTGGGAACTGATAACTGCCAACATATTTGCATCAATGATATAAGCGGTTTCAACTGCAGCTGCGAGACAAACTTTGAACTTCAAAACGATGGCGTTCATGTGCAGGTATTAAATATTAATGAGAAGGTGTGGTTCCAGACCAACTCAGTGAATATTATCTACCGTGAACCTACTGAAAATAATTATATTAGACTTCTGTGTGTGACTTTGCACAATACATCTTGTATTCAGACATTTAGGTTTTAACAAACTTGTGATTCTAAGACAAAACACATTATTTAGAATATAAACTTGGTTCATGATGCATTTTATTCAAGATTTGTGGGAATAATAACACTCCTATTCGTGCATAATCCTAGAATAATTCTGCAAGTGTAATAGAAACACAGTCAACAAAGTAATGGCTAAATACGCAGAAAAGTCTCTTACAAGTGAGAGGAAACTGACCAACACTCTTACCCTAACCCTCTTACAAAAATAAACCCATCTTCATATTTTAGCTATATTCTCTCCCGCCCCCAAATTTGAGATGAAATGAAAAATTGAGCAAATATCGACCTGCCCTGTTTAATATATATATATATATATATATATATATATACCTATTTTCGTCCTTAAGGCGAATTTCTTTGTTTCCTCTTTTATATCGCCCCAACTAACCTAGCCCTAACCCTATAGAATTGGCGTTAAGGGGAATTATTCGCCTATAGAAAGTCGCTAAGGGGAATGCTGACTGAATAAAGCTATTCTTCTCAGTTCCCCTTAAGGCCCGTTTTAGTAATATATATATATATATATATATATATATATATATATATATATATATAAAAAGAAGAGTTAAACAGTTAAAGAAGTTTAAAATGTCATGGTTTAATCCTTTTCATGAATTCATTGTGCAGTTTCAGCCAACGCTACCTGTTCTAGTGACCCTTGTGGCGATCACTTTGTGCTTTGTTGATGTGGATGGGAATTCCATCTGCTCATGCAATGAGACTGGATATCAACTTAATTCAGACAACATAACATGTTCAGGTAACAATCTCTCTTTTTCTTGTAATTATTTTTAAAATTTTGATTTACTACATGGGTTAATTACCATCATTATCATGTGTTTAAAGCTTTAATTTTATATAATTATGACAATGTACTCTTTAAAAGATAAATAATCATCATCAGGAAACCAATAATAAGTTAATAATGCCCCTGAAACGTCATTTCGTCTTAACTTAATAACTTTGATTATATGTATGTCGAGCAATGTTTATAAAAAATAAATGAGATTCAAGAAAAATGTCCCCAAGTTGCATGGTTCACTGGTGTGCGTCTTCAGAGCTATTGCGCGAAATTTCGGGAGGAAGTGGCCTTAAAGGATTCTTGGTCTTTCATGGCTTTATTCGTAAGAATCTCTCTTTTTTTTTGGGGGGGGGGATTAGGTGTAAATATATATATATATATATATATATTTCACACAATATTGGTAGGTTTGTAAACCCACAATAGGAAACCTGATTGAAATTGTGACTGAATAAACTATGATAATTTTCTTACTGTTCAGACATCAACGAATGCACAGGAGATCATCTTTGTGAGACAACTTGTATGAACATTCCAGGAGGCTATGACTGTAGCTGCAATGCCGGATACGAGCTCGACTCTAATCAAAGGAATTGCTCTGGTAAAATAAAATAGAAATGAACAAATAAGATGAGGATTGTATGGTTTTGGAAGGCCATGTACTTTTAAATACTAATTCAAAACTTTGTTTCAAAAACTAAAATGATTTCGCCAGGCAGTGTTTCAGTCAGCGCCCTATTTTGCCTGGAAAACAATCTTTTTTTTTTCATCCTTGGAGGGAGGTACATGTTAAATGAATTAAATGAATGCATTTTTAAATAAAAAAGCCTTTTAATTAAAAGTACATATCTTAATGTCTTTGTTTAGAAATGGCACACTCCATTCAAGTTAAGATTTTAGGGTTTTTACCTCTTCATTCTCATGTAATAATAAACATTCACGAGGAAATAAATGTGACTTTAGATATATCAATAAGTATGAAATGTCTAAAATAGAATGGAAATTAAAAGTTTGTTACATTATGTACATCTCATGGTATATTTTACACTTGTTCACACATAATATTCATTTTAACATTCGTATCCAAAAAGCCTTTATAACACTAAATTTTTTTAAATCTATAATTCAGAAAAATATTAATGTTGATATTCTTTTCTTTTTTTCTTCTTTTTTTTTGTTATGGCTATCATAGATCATTTATTAACTTTTGCATTTTTTGGGGGATGTGAGGTTAAATGATTTCATCTTATTTTTTTTGGTTGTTTTTCCTCATTTTCATCATTGTTATTTTCAGATATCAATGAGTGTGAGCGAGGTACACACGCATGTGATCTTAACTCTGCATGCACAAACACAGAGGGAGTTATACTTGCCAATGTAACACTGGATTCAGCGGAACAGGATTTTCATGTTCAAGTAAGAAATTACATTGCACATAAATTTTTATAGCTATGCCACCTTACTGGTGGTGATTGGTGTTGTGCATTTAATAAAAACCTGCAGTTTTTTCTTGATATTTAATATTGTATTGTGATGTATACACTCTTCAGTGATTATTGATGTAATTGGTATCTGGATGCAATTTGTTAATGTATTGAATTTAGCAATAGGTTGGGATGATGTTGTGTGAATCATTTCTTTTTTATGGGATCGTGAATTATTTAAACCATAATTTCATTTCCTTTGGCAACTGTATAGATATCAATGAGTGCGATAGTACACCATGCGATTCTTCTGCAAATTGCACTGATACAGAAGGATCTTTCATGTGTGAATGTATGTCTGGTTACTCTGGCAATGGATTCATCTGTGCAGGTATACACATAGTTATGAAATTTATATGCGCTGTCTATAAAAAATAAATGGTTATGACAGAAAATTTTCATCATTTATGACAAGGTAGGTTAGGGTTAAAAGTTGGGACAACTTATTTGAGTTGTTATATGTCCGAGTTGACCATACACTAAACCATTTAGCCCTATGTAAACCCTAACCCTATATCCCATTTCTCAGAACTTTTCTGACCGAAGCAGCTACTTCGCTGATCTTGCTAGTTTTAATGCTTGTCTTAAGGTCATGCCCGACACTAAAACGACCATTATATTCACATATATACTTTGAAAATCTTGATATTTTAAACAAATATTGTTAATATTTGCTGTTCCATGATTAATGCAGAGTTACCTGGTTTGACAATGCAAAGCAAATAGACAACCTAGTAAGTCAAAATGTAGCAAACCATAAAATTAGTAAAGAATTAAAAAAATTTTTTTTACGGCTTCTGTCAAGTGATATTTGGTAAATTTAGTAAATATCATTATTATCAATACAAAGCTGTAAGTTTAAAGGGTTTGCAAAGAAAGCAAAAAACAACTTAAAATTTGTACTTTCTTGTTAATTGAGCAACATTTCATTAGAAATAGCCACGATTATATGTGTACAGCATCCAGTAATGAATTGAAATGAAATGCCACAAGCACTAATGAATACCAGTAGATATTCTATTCATATTATAAATAGTGGACACTCTTGAATACAATATACTGGATTATAATATAGGACACATACTAAATTATCCGAAGTGCATGTTTGTTTCACCAAGCCGCAGGCCGAGGTGAAAATAGATTTGCACGAGGTATAATTTATAGTATATGTGGAGTTCATATACTAGTATCCAGTAATATTGTATGATGGAACGTTCACTATTCATTATAGTAAAAAGACCCTTAGATCATTAAACTTGACTAATCTGGTTTTATCTTCGCCAAATTTTTGGTGCTAATTTAGCTATTGTGACGTACATGTTGCTCCGCGCATCCATTGTTATAAGCTGTTGTGCACACCATTTTACGCGTGAGCGCAGTAATAGGGTTGGGCGAATCTCAACTTTTTTTTTCAAACAAGTTGTTTCTATAGTAAAATTCGACGTAGAAACTGAAAATGACAATTATTTTGCATACGATGACGTCTTACGTCGCTAAACTGCAAAAAACCAAAATGGCCGCCAAAATAGCGTATTATGCCCAATTATCATACTTTTTATACATATAAACCACTTTTATTGCGTTTTTATATGTCTTTGGGTGTCAGGGAACCCAACATGATTAATCCTACCTAGTTGACTGTTAGTGTAGTTGGTAGTAAGTTTCAGTCAATATCGAGCAAAAATCACCTCATATCAAAATCACTAATTAACACCTATAACCATACTAGGTACATTTGGTCATGATAAAATTGTCAGATTTGAGTTTTAAACCATCAAAATTCATAAAGAAACAAAATAAAACCGGTTTATACCTATAAAGTGTGTGATGAATGGGCAAAATACACTATTTTGGTTTTTTGCACTTTAGCGACGTCAGACATCATCGTACACAAAATCATTGTCATTTTTGGATTCTACATCAATTTGACTATAGAAGTAACTTGTTTGAAATAACTTTTCAGAAAAAAAATCATTATTTGCCCAACCCTAAGCAGTAAAGCAAATGATAGAATCGATACTCTCTCCATTCATTTTACACAGGCTTTACCCTACAAAAACCGAAAGTTATATTGTACATATGTACAATATAACAAATTAAAGGTAGGTCACGTGGTACTGATCTATCTAATGACGACAAGTATTTTTCTACCACTATTTACTATAATACTTACTGTTAAATCCATTGCAAAATTCCACAGCATATTATGTATCTGGTTTAACCTTGATTACTGCATAAATTTACATCTGTCTTTTTAGATGATAACGAATGCGATAGCTCACCATGTAACATCAATGCAGATTGCAATAACCTGCAGGGTCTTACTCCTGCGTATGTCAAGATGGCTATACTGGAGACGGATTCAATTGCATGGGTAAGAATCTAGGTGCTTCAGCAGTGTATATTTTGTGTGTCTTACTATAAGTACAACTTGAATCTATTGTAACCATAAATTATGAAATGTAATATTTACTAAATATTATTGTCGAGGATCGTAATTGTTGCAATATTATTATCAATCTCTTCTGTATTGATTTGTACTCCATCACATATTAATTTTCTTTGTAATGTATAAGTTTTTTTCTGAAATCCATTTTCTGATAATTTTAGAACAATAGATAAGATATTTTTTTTCGCCTTTATGCCTTTTTGACAAAGCTAGTGAAATTTTTCTCAATCCACTCTCTTTATAGTTCATGATTAAGCTTGTCAATGCTCAGTTTCTAACAATTTTGAGGAAAAAAAAAATTGTCACTGACACACAAAACACACACTGTATTAATTATCACCATTTATTTCGTTTTTAACACAGATATCAATGAGTGTGGTGATTCACCTTGCGGTAATAACACTGGGTGCTTGAACACGAACGGTTCATTCGTATGTTCCTGTATGACTGGTTATCAAGGCGATCCCTACGCGTCCGATGTTCGATATTCAATGAGTGTGCAAACCCAGCCTTATTCGATTGTCATGAATTGGCATCTTGTGTGAACAATCCAGGCAACTACTCTTGTGAATGCAATGAAGGGTACATGGGAGACGGAACAAGCAGTTGCACAGGTATACAGTACATGTACTTTCAGATAACCTATTCCAGTCGAGCATTGTATTTCTTCCCTTTTGACAGGATATGATTTATGTGTCCTGAATGAAACACATCATTTCAATGTGATTGAAATGGAGAGTTCTTCTTTCTTGATATTTAAGACTGAAGATAATTCTCCCTAAGGCCTATATAATTGCTTCTCATCCAAAAATCATTTATGTATGATATATTTTTCCTTTTTTTTAGATACATGTATGCATGGCATTTAAGAATACTAAAATTCACCTCGTCCATGAAAAATTGGTATAATAAGATATGAATTAAAAAAAAAAAATCTTTAACTTTTATGAATAGATTTAGATGAATGTACCAACGTTGAAGCAAATTGTGGACCAAACAGCAACTGCACAAACTCAGCTGGATCCTTTGAATGTATCTGCATGACTGGATTTCAAATGGTAGATGGCATGTGCACAGGTACAGTCGCATATCTTGTTATAAAAACCTTGTTATCTTGTTATAAAAATGTTAATTAATATATAATTAATCCTTGCAATGACATCCCCGATCCCATCATTTGCAGATAAATTTCATGATTTTGATGATTATAAACTTTAAAAATAATGATGTTTCTCCGATATATAGGCAAGAAAATAAATAATCCTTTAGAGTGAGCTTTCAGCAGTACGCCTTCTTCAGGATATCTGAAAAAAATCATAACAATACAAAAACAATCATGAATACATTAAATCAATCAAATAAAAGCAAGCACCAACTTATGTATCATACAGAGAAAATAAATAATGTGAAAAAACAATAGGGTTATTTTTGTAGTTATGGTAAAGTGTGTTCCTTGAGTGTCTGTACGTGATTATTCTGTAATACTAGTATGTATATACATGTATGTTTTTATGTAATCAAGTGTGAACTTCTGAGATCGTTTCTTGATATGACTCCCAACCATCTTGTTAATTGTATTATTGCTTTAATTTTTATTTGTTCTGTTTAAAGAAAAGAAAGATATTTACTGTTTTTTTGTGCTATTATTGCAGATTTTAATGAATGCAACAGTGTTTTAAACACATGCCCTGAAAGCATATCTACTTGTGTGAACATTCCTGGTGACTTTAATTGCTCATGTGCTGATGGATACATAAATGATTCACCAACGACTTGTGTCGGTTAGTCAATTTTAAATATCAAATTTATGCATTGAGGATTATGGGTTTTTTTTTTGTTTTTTTTAAAAGGTTTTTTTTTATGGTTTGACTGTTTTGATATTCTCTATATGACTCGTTTGAGCCCAATAATACATGTAGTTATAACAATAATAATGAAAGTTTGCATAGCGATTCATATGTATTGTTTTAAAGTGCTTTACATAATGATAATAATCAGGCATGATTTTTCTCCGCGGATCCGCGGATTTCCGCCGATTTTGACATTCTAGAAAAAAAAAAAAAAATTTTTTTGTTGTTGTTGCATGTAGTCTACATAGCACAGGTGTTTTCATTTTGTATTCTGGAAATATTTTCCGCTCTCACTGTGTGTAGACTTGGAACACGAGATTGATTTGACGAAGTTGCAGCCAAAGAAATCATGAATTTTCTATACCTAAAATTGCAAAATTTTCTGCGGGAGGGGGAACCCCCCTCCCGAACCCACCCCCAGGAAGTTCGGTCGCTACGCTCCCTCACTGGTAGCAAATTTCCTCTTTTTTTGAAATTTCTCTGTCTCATGCCTGAATAATATAAATATCCTTGTATGACTAACAAGTGACAACAATTATCAACTTTTGTTAAAGTTGGCTTTACATGTAAATGTACATGTAGATGGCCAGTAATCTAAGATAATATTTAGCGATTCTAATAAACTTCAATACAAATCGTCAATGGAATTAACAATCTACAGCCTTAATTAATTGAATAAAACACTAATTTTTGTAAACGAAAAAAAGTCAACTGATATCTACATATTCCTAGCCCCAGTCTTTGTGTTACTGGCAGATTAATTTATTTGAGGAAGAATTGAGTTTTGTAGATAATTTATTTTCTTATTTTTTTCTTACTTGCACAGATGAAGATGAGTGTTCAACAGGCTCCCATGACTGCGTTGGCAGCCGTGTATGCCTCAACACTGTAGGAAACTTCAGTTGTGTGTGTCCAGAAATGTTTACTGATGTTGGTGGTATGTGTATAGGTAAGTTGAAATAATAATTTTAAAAATCAATAAGTTTGGGTTGTAACTGTAACTGACATAATCACTTACAGTGCCTGCCTCATGAATGGGGGGGGGGGGGGTCCTCGGGTTCAATCCGTAGCCGAGTCATACCAAAGCTTTAAAAAATTAGGATTGTCTTCCTTCGAGCCAGCTCTGCTTACATTAATTAATGGAGAACGGTTATTGTAACATATCAAAATATGTATGTCCTGCTTGAAAGAGTAGATATCAACAATGATATGTCGTGTCAAACCTGGGTAAACAAAACAATGTTGTTCGTATAATTGTTATTTCTATCACTGATGTAAATATTAAATCTGTTCTTCTTTCACACTTTAGCCTCTATCACTTTAGAATTGAGTGTCAGGTTTGAAGCTATCCAAGGAGTCATTATCGCAAATAATCCATCTGTCGTCGAATCTCAAGAAACTCAACTTCGACTTTCAGAAGCTGTAAGTCAACTGTTATTGCATGGCCTAAATGATGCAGGTGGTGTGGGGGTGGGAATTATATGTGTGTGCCAATTAAATATAATTCAAATTTTGGACTGTCCTTTAACGGCACTATATTTTTCAGAAGCTTTAGGTCACTCCTGCTTCAATTAGTCATTCCAACCCTTGATGTAGTCACTTGCTACCCAGGAATGACGTAATATTTTGCCTCACTTTTTCCTACAGTGATCTTGAAGTCAATCAATCAATCAATTAATTAATGTTGTAGTTCAATTGGCGTTAAAAAAAGCATGTCATGATGAATCCTTGGCCTTAGCACGTACCCCTTTTTTGGTCAATGGACAAATACATAAATGTTAAAAAGATTGTGATTGTTTACATGTAAAGCCTTACCGTTACCTTAACAAACACACAACCACACACACACACACACACACATGCTTTTAAAATGGAAGGCATATTGTACCCCATTTAAATAGTCATTAGTAATTATCCATTCTAATGTTGAAAGTGCAGTCACCTACTTGACTGTACACAATAAGAAATACATCATGAAATTCAATGAAGGTGTAGAAAACATTTTTAATGTAGTCGTTCAGTAGGTTGTTTAGTGAATTTCATGTAATCAATAATACTCCTATCAAAGGCCAAGAACCTGCTCAGTCGTTTTATAATACCATAGAGCTAGACCCTGCCTAATAAAGTTTTTGATTGATATGAATCGATAAAATTGATATCAATTCCATCTCTTTGTATGTAAAGGCAAATCAATTTTCCTTTTTTATTAATGTGCCAATAAAATGCATGCTGTATTCCTAAACAAAAAATTGAGTTGAAATATTGTGAAAGAAGAAATATAATTGATTAATCTGATGTTAAAATCTTATTCATATCTAGGTCGTTGCTTATCTCAATGGGATTCCTGCCCTAGGGGGAAATGTTTTGAACGTGATAGTCACAGACCAAAATGTGACCAGTCCCTACGTTGTAATTGACTTCAGGGTTGATGTTGAAATGTCTTCAGGTATTGATAACACAATATTAGGAGATGCGTTCTTTAGTGCTTTACCAAATTCTCAGCGCTTCGGTGCATCAGGTGTGGAAAATGTGGTGAAACAAGAAGGTAAGATATGAAATTTATGGTTCACATGTTTAGGTTAATTATACAAGTTTAAAATCTATCTCCTCCAGCGATGAATGCAATATACAGTCTGTATAAATATCATAATTGCAATACAGAGGAAGTTATACAGAGACATATTATTGTCATCAATTAAAAAATTTACCAGGTACTTGTGGTAATAAGTTTGAACAATAGTCTAAAAAGGTACTGTACAATCATTGTAGTTGCATGTGTATAGAATTCCTTATACTGCTGTCAGCTGTAGCGGTATTTAAAAAAATGGAAAAACAACAAGGAACAAAGGGGTTTGTTGCTGTCGGTGAGGAGCGGAGTTGGCCAAGTATTCGCTGGTGTCCAGACAACAACAACCAACACCGAATAACATTTCAAGCACCAAATCACAGAAAATTGATTACATTGAAAACATTTAAAATATAATGGAATTTATTATTTTGTTACTATTTTAGATGTTGACGAATGTGTGACTGAGGGAAGTTTGTGTAATAACGGAACGTGTGTTAATAACATCGGATCTTTCACCTGTACTTGCAATGAGGGGTATATGGCGAATGGAACAAACACGGGTTGTAATGGTATGTAAATAGTCCATACAGTTCATCAGTGAACATGTAACATGAGCACATGTTACAGGTAAAATAACAATTTTTAAAAGTGAAAAGGCTAAACAGGGTTCCCAGCCTATCAGGGAAATCAGGGAAAATTATTTTACTTTTTTCAGGGAATTTGATAATATGCTTCAAAATCAGGGAAAAGTCAGGGAATTTTGATTGGCCCAAAATTTGAAAGTTCGGTAGTCAGTCAGACTAGTGTCTCATAAGGTAAATAGTTTATGGCGACAACAAAGAAAATACGCGAAACTGGAAATGGGTTTAAATAATTATCAGGGAATTTTTAGATTTCATCAGGGAAAAATCAGGGAATTTTGTTTTCTTGAAATGCTGGGAACCCTGCTAAAGTGATAATGTGAAATCCAGATAATTTTTACTATTTTTCATAATTGAGTAAGCACAATTTTGGGTGTTTGTTAATGCCTTCTAAACTTGCAAAATCCACTATCTTTATGGAAATAACCGACATCAGATATTTTTATAGTTGAATGAGCATAATTTTTCAGGTTTTTCTTAAATTGCAAAATCCACTATCTTTATGGAAATAATCAACATTAGATATTGTTTCAATAGCATCAATCATACATGCTTTGTGAACATGACAAGTTAGCTGTTGTGTCATGGTTGAGGGAGAACACTTTGAAGGTAACTCTTGGGACTTTAGTAATGGCAATTTGCCTTTAACATGTACACATGTATGCATTGCTCAGCCGATCAATCTTTCAAGTTATGCACAGATTGAAAGAACAGTACTATCAAATTTTTGTCGTAAATGCCATGTTATGAATCGGATAACATTTATGAGAATGTTTGTGGCATTTACCCAAAGAAAACAGTAAAGTCTTGGTCCATGAGTGAAAGGAACCTTCTCCCGCCCCATGCGCTCGTAGTTGTTTGCGCAGAGAAACATCGTTTTTACGTGTAATTCCATTTAAGTATAATACAGGAAACATCACATAATATGAACAATGTTTACTGTTATGATAACATGTTGGCAGTCAAAGTTGTCTGATTTTCTTTTTTAAAGAGACGAACCTGAACTGCATAAAATAGATGTTAAAAAAAAGGAAAGAAAATATTACTAACTTAGCAGATCATATCATTTATATTTTATTGGTTTTATTTTCTTTAGATATTGACGAGTGTACTTCTGATTCTAGTCTTTGCGCTAACGGAATGTGTGTTAATACTCCTGGTTCGTATGAATGTGTCTGCGACTCCGGGTTTGATCTTGACAACAGTGGTCCTATTCCAACATGTAACAGTATGTATTTTGTAAAATAGAGTTATGCACTATTGCATGAATCATCTCTTGTGTAGTGTATTCAGTCAACGACATGTTATAAACAAAATGAGTCCTGTTCACTACAAATATTTTTGACAACAGAGATGGAACAATTAAGTACCTGCAATAAAAGTATGTTACATGTAAGATGTGAAGAACATTAATGTTACAATGTCTATAAAATTCGGAATGATTTTTAGAATTTCTAATTATGAATACAATAATGACTTGGTAAGTATTGTATATTTACCTTTTGTAATTCAACCATGTTAAGATTTTTATTATGATGACCATCTAAGGATCGAGGCTTTCATTCAATAGTTTTATTTACCCCATCCCTCCCCTTGTTTACCAAATAGACATTGATGAATGCTCCACCATTCCGGGCCTCTGTGCAAATGGATTATGTGTAGATAACGAGGGATCATTTTCTTGCAACTGCATTCCTGGTTATAGAGTAGACGGAAATGGGACTAATTGTATTAGTAAGTATACCATTTAGACAAACTTTAATTTGATTCTGGTTTGTAGAATGATAATCATAATGAGATATATCAAGTTTTTAAGAAGGGTCGCATCAACCAACCAGGGATATCACACAGAATGTTGCCCAATGTTCAAATACTTTGACTATAAGACATTTTTAAATAGGGATGGCCACACAAAAGCAAAAAGCCACTAGAACGGTTTCCACTTTACTGTATGGATGTAGTCACCCATGCATTTACAATGCAAACAATAACCCATGCACTGCCTACTCAATAATACACAGGCTGAGAAATAGCAAAATTTTCAATAAAAAAACAGCTTTTGAAAATGTCTTTTGGCCAGTGGTAAATATTAATCATTTTTATTCCTAATTGGTCAGTTTCTTCCTTAGAAAATACCTCAGCAGGTGATTCACTTTCCCTGTTGAAAAAATTGACATGAAAAGAACTACAGCGTGTTCAAAGTGATGCTTCAGTGTGATGTGTGTTATGACTGGAATTTCTCATGATTGGAATAGATTCGGATAGGGAAAAGTGGATATCTATAAAATTTAACTATTTTTGAAAAAAATGTATTGGGGTAAAAAACAAAGAACAATGTTTACCACTGGCCATTTAAGTTTTAAAATTACTCTACCCTCTCCAACACTTGGCTCTTTCCACACCACCATGAAATAGCCTATTGTCTAGGGTGTTCCTATTGAAACATGCCCTATGGAGTATTTTTCCATGGTGGTCATATTGGATCACATACGGTAACATACATGTCAAACCATCAGTTTTGTACTGCCATAACTTTTTGTATAATCTGCTTATACGCCTCAATTATGTTACTATAATCTCATTTCATGTTGATACACACTTAGAAAATGTTTGGTTTAATAAATCAAAGACCAACGGACCAAAAACTTGAGCTTTTATCGCATTTTCTGGCTTTGTCTGAAACTTGTAAAAGTGTTCTAGCAGCTCATTGGTAATCTGAGACACTCTTTGGGTCCTGTCTTTGAAATGGAACATCTAATTGTGATAAATCAAGTACCAAAACGTTTCTTTTAAAATGCTCTATCCAATAAGCCTAGCAAAAACAACATGAAAATAACTTAAAATTTTAGTGGACATCCCTATTTATAATAGTTTGACTACAGTCTGTGTCAAATTAAATGGTACAAGTGGAAAACATTTTTTTTTATAGTATAAAGATCAATCACAACCTGGTATTGTTTGATATTTTCATAAAGCAGGAAAACCAGACTTTCTTCTGCATTTTCTTTCATCACATTTGGTTCTGTAATTTTTGAGATATGACCATTTTTTTAAAATCAAGAAAAATGTATTTTTTTGCACGACGTCCCATGCCTTAGTGTAGGTTTCGCATAATGGTCATGAATTCAGCGCTCCAGAACAATAGAAGTGCATAATTTTGATTTGTTTCTCGTCGCACAAATTTAGCATAACCTTTGTTTTACGAAAGCAAGCTATACAGAACAAGGTGCATCAGCAAGGAGAATCTTTAGGCTTTAATTTGGTACCACGTACACACGTTACTTGAAAAGATTTCATACTTAATTATTTTTTCCTCGACTGTACCATTTTTTTTTACATAGACTGTATAAGACATTTATAATTTGTTCTTGATTCCTTTGCTGAGACTTGTTTTAGAAATGTTGAATCATTACAGCCTTCATTGATTATCAGGGTAGTGCACCGAAGTGAGTAGAAAATGGTCCATTGGGATAATTTTGTCTTTGATCATTAATGAAAGTACATATCAAGGCATTATTAAACAAAGTTTTGATACTTGTTTTAGCTTTTAGATGTTCATCGTGGTTCTACAGTATGCTATGTCTCCCCTCCCCCCAAAAAAACAACAAAAAAACAACACAGTATTAAAATCAAGGCAGGAAATTATAGGCTAATTTATTTTCTAAACATTGTACAGAATGAATCAAAATCAGGATATTTTAATGATGCAAACTATTTGTTTTAATGTATGAAAGAATCCAAGTACCTACACAAAGTCACACGATTCAATGTAGATGTGTGATGATTGACAATTTAGTTGGTAACTAATAATATTGCGATCCTGTGGTGTATCTTTATCTCACTAGATATCGATGAGTGTTCTGATGGTTCTCCCCGATGCATAAACGGAGTCTGCATGGATACACCAGGGTCTTTCACCTGTAATTGTATTGCTGGATATGAACCAAGTATAAATGGAAAAGCGTGCAACGGTATGATACTATTTTTAAAAGTGTTTTTGAAAAGTCGGGATATAAGAAACATGTGGGAATCACTAATCAGATTGTTGAAGTGATGATTGAAAAAAAAAATTGTGACATATTTTTGGTGTCCATGGAGAAAATGATAGAATACATGTATATAGATGAGAATAAGAGTTAACATGTATAAGCAGAAACCAAAATGTGACATCATGCACTTAGCAGTGTTGATGTTATAATTCAGAAAAATAAATATATATATATATATATATATATATATATATATATATATATATAAATTCTTGTTGCTCTTCACAACAATAAATAATATTATGTTTGATAAGAATTAATGTATTGTTTGTATTATTATTATTAACATATAAAACAAATATATTCTGGAGTAAAACAAATTATAATTTCAAAAGAAGACAAAAGGTTGATAAAAAAAAAAGTGATAT
>CALNVZ010003426.1:29287367-29302538 GCA_940671915.1 Paracentrotus lividus | reverse complement strand
GTGGAAGAAGCAACAAGAATTTATATAATATATATTATATATATATATAATATATATATATATATTTATTTTTCTGAATTATAACATCAACACTGCTAAGTGCAGATGTCACATTTGGTTTCTGCTTATACATGTTAACTCTTATTCTCATCTATATACATGTATTCTATCATTTTCTCCATGGACACCAAAAATATGTCACAATTTTTTTTTTTCAATCATCACTTCAACAATCTGATTAGTGATTCCCACATGTTTCTTATATCTCCGACTTTTCAAAAACACTTTTAAAAATAGTATCATACGTTGCACGTTTTCATTTATACTTGGTTCATATCCAGCAATACAATTACAGGTGAAAGACCCTGGTGTATCCATGCAGACTCCGTTTATGCATCGCGGGAGAACCATCAGAACACTCATCGATATCTAGTGAGATAAAGATACACCACAGGATCGCAATATTATTAGTACCAACTAATTGTCAATCATCACACATCTACATTGAATCGTGTGACTTGTGTAGGTACTTGGATTCTTTCATACATTAAAACAAATAGTTGCATCATTAAATATCCTGATTTTGATTCATTCTGTACAATGTTTAGAAAATAAATTAGCTATAATTTCCTGCCTTGATTTTAATACTGTGTTGTTTTTTGTTGTTTTTTTGGGGGAGGAGAGACATAGCATACATGTAGAACCACGATGAACATCTAAAGCTAAAACAAGTATCAAAACTTTGTTTAATATATGCCTTGATATGTAACTTTCATTAATGATCAAAGACAAAATTATCCCAATGGACCATTTTCTACTCACTTCGGTGCACTACCCTGATAATCAATGAAGGCTGTAATGATTCAACATTTCTAAAACAAGTCTCAGCAAAGGAATCAAGAACAAATTATAAATGTCTTATACAGTCTATGTAAAAAAAAATGGTACAGTCGAGGAAAAAATAATTAAGTATGAAATCTTTTCAAGTAACGTGTGTACGTGGTACCAAATTAAAGCCTAAAGATTCTCCTTGCTGATGCACCTTGTCTCGTTATAGCTTGCTTCGTAAAACAAAGGTTATGCTAAATTTGTGCCGACGAGAAACAAATCAAAATTATGCACTTCTATTGTTCTGGAGCGCTGAATTCATGACCATTATGCGAAACCTACACTAAGGCATGGGACGTCGTGCAAAAAATACATTTTTCTTGATTTTAAAAAAATGGTCATATCTCAAAAATTACAGAACCAAATGTGATGAAAGAAAATGCAGAAGAAAGTTCTGGTTTTCCTGCTTTATGAAAATATCAAACAATACCAGGTTGTGATTGATCTTATATATAAAAAAAAATGTTTTCCACTTGTACCATTTAATTTGACACAGACTGTAGTCAAACTATTATAAATAGGGATGTCCACTAAAATTTTAAGTTATTTTCATGTTGTTTTTGCTAGGCTTATTGGATAGAGCATTTTAAAAGAAACGTTTTGGTACTTGATTTATCACAATTAGATGTTCCATTTCAAAGACAGGACCCAAAGAGTGTCTCAGATTACCAATGAGCTGCTAGAACACTTTTTACAAGTTTCAGACAAAGCCAGAAAATGCATAAAAGCTCAAGTTTTTGGTCCGTTGGTCTTTGATTTATTAAACCAAACATTTTCTAAGTGTGTATCAACATGAAATGAGATTATAGTAACATAATTGAGGCGTATAAGCAGATTATACAAAAAGTTATGGGCAGTACAAAACTGATGGTTTGACTGTATGTTACCGTATGTGATCCAATATGACCACCATGGAAAAATACTCCATAGGGCATGTTCAATAGGAACACCCTAGACAATAGGCTATTTCATGGTGGTGTGGAAAGAGCCAAGTGTTGGAGAGGGTAGAGTAATTTTAAAACTTAAATGGCCAGTGGTAAACATTGTTCTTTGTTTTTTACCCCAATACATTTTTTCAAAAATAGTTAAATTTTTATAGATATCCACTTTCCCTATCCGAATCTATTCCAATCATGAGAAATTCCAGTCATAACACACATCACACTGAAGCATCACTTTGAACACGCTGTAGTTCTTTTCATGTCAATTTTTTCAACAGGGAAAGTGAATCACCTGCTGAGGTATTTTCTAAGGAAGAAACTTACCAATTAGGAATAAAAATGATTAATATTACCACTGGCCAAAAGACATTTTCAAAAGCTGTTTTTTTATTGAAAATTTTGCTATTTCTCAGCCTGTGTATTATTGAGTAGGCAGTGCATGGGTTATTGTTTGCATTGTAAATGCATGGGTGACTACATCCATACAGTAAAGTGGAACCGTTCTAGTGGCTTTTTGCTTTTGTTGTGGCCATCCCTATTTAAAAATGTCTTATAGTCAAAGTATTGAACATGGGCAACATTCTGTGTGATATCCCTGGTTGGTTGATGCGACCCTTCTTAAAAACTTGATATATCTCATTATGATTATCATTCTACAAACCAGAATCAATATAAAGTTTGTCTAAATGGTATACTTACTAATACAATTAGTCCATTTCCGTCTACTCTATAACCAGGAATGCAGTTGCAAGAAAATGATCCCCGTTATCTACACAAATCCATTTGCACAGAGGCCCGGAATGGTGGAGCATTCATCAATGTCTATTTGGTAAACAAGGGGAGGATGGGGTTAAATAAAACTATTGAATGAAAGCCTCGATCCTTAGATGGTCATCATAATAAAAATCTTAACATGGTTGAATTACAAAAGGTAAATATACAATACTTACCAAGCATTATTGTATTCATAATTAGAAATTCTAAAAATCATTCCGAATTTTATAGACATTGTAACATTAATGTTCTTCAACATTACATGTAACATACTTTTATTGCAGGTACTTAATTGTCCATCTCTGTTGTCAAAAATATTTGTAGTGAACAGGACTCATTTTGTTATAACATGTCGTGACTGAATACACTACACAAGAGATGATTCATGCAATAGTGCATAACTCTATTTTACAAAATACATACTGTTACATGTTGGAATAGGACACTGTTGTCAAGATCAAACCCGGAGTCGCAGACACATTCATACGAACCAGGAGTATTAACACACATTCCGTTAGCGCAAAGACTAGAATCAGAAGTACACTCGTCAATATCTAAAGAAAATAAAACCAATAAAAATATAAATGATATGATCTGCTAAGTTAGTAATATTTCTTTCCTTTTTTTTTAACATCTATTTTATGCATTAGGTTCGTCTCTTTAAAAAAGAAAATCAGACAACTTTGACTGCCAACATGTTTCATAACAGTAACATTGTTCATATTATGTGATGTTTCCTGTATTATACTTAAATGGAATTACACGTAAAAACGATGTTTCTCTGCGCAAACAACTACGAGCGCATGGGCGGGAGAAGGTTCCTTTCACTCATGGACCAAGACTTTACTGTTTTCTTTGGGTAAATGCCACAAACATTCTCATAAATGTTATCCGATTCATAACATGCATTTACGACAAAATTTGATAGTACTGTTCTTTCAATCTGTGCAAACTTGAAAGATTGATCGGCTGAGCAATGCATACATGTGACATGTTAAAGGCAATTGCCATTACTAAAGTCCCAAGAGTTACCTTCAAAGTGTTCTCCCTCAACCATGACACAACAGCTAACTTGTCATGTTCACAAAGCATGTATGATTGATGCTATTGAAACAATATCTAATGTTGATTATTTCCATAAAGATAGTGGATTTTGCAATTTAAGAAAAACCTGAAAAATTTATGCTCATTCAACTATAAAATATCTGATGTCGGTTATTTCCATAAAGATAGTGGATTTTGCAAGTTTAGAAGGCATTAACAAACACCCAAATATGTGCTTACTCAATTATGAAAAATAGTAAAAATTATCTGGATTTCACATTATCACTTTAGCAGGGTTCCCAGCATTTCAAAAAACAAAATTCCCTGATTTTTCCCTGATGAAATCTAAAAATTCCTGATAATTATTTAAACCCATTCCAGTTTCGCGTATTTTCTTTGTTGTCGCCATAAACTATTTACCTTTATGAGACACTAGTCTGACTGACTACCGAACTTTCAAATTTTGGGCCAATCAAATTCCCTGACTTTTCCCTGATTTTGAAGCATATTATCAAATTCCCTGAAAAGTAAAATAATTTTTCCCTGATTTCCCTGATAGGCTGGGAACCTGTTTAGCCTTTTCACTTTTAAAAATTGTTATTTTACCTGTAACATGTGCTCATGTACATGTTCACTGATGAACTGTATGGACTATTTACATACCATTACAACCCGTGGTTTGTTCCATTCGCCATATACCCCTATTGCAAGTACAGTGAAAGATCCGATGTTATTAACACACGTTCCGTTATTACACAAACTTCCCTCAGTCACACATTCGTCAACATCTAAAATAGTAACAAAATAATAAATTCCATTATATTTTAAATGTTTTCAATGTAATCAATTTTCTGTGATTTGGTGCTTGAAATGTTATTCGGTGTTGGTTGTTGTTGCTGGACACCAGCGAATACTTGGCCAACTCCGCTCCTCACCGACAGCAACAAACCCCTTTTGTCCTTGTTGTTTTTCCATTTTTTTAAATACCGCTACAGCTGACAGCAGTATAAGGAATTCTATACACATGCAACTACAATGATTGTACAGTACCTTTTTAGACTATTGTTCAAAACTTATTACACAAGTACCTGGTAAATTTTTAATTGATGACAATAATATGTCTCTGTATAACTTCTCTGTATTGCAATTATGATATTTATACAGACTGTATATTGCATTCATCGCTGGAGGAGATAGATTTTAAACTTGTATAATTAACCTAAAAATGTGAACCATAAATTTCATATCTTACCTTCTTGTTTCACCACATTTTCCACACCTGATGCACCGAAGCGCTGAGAATTTGGTAAAGCACTAAAGAACGCATCTCCTAATATGTGTTATCATACCTGAAGACATTTCAACATCAACCCTGAAGTCAATTTACAACGTAGGGACTGGTCACATTTTGGTCTGTGACTATCACGTTCAAAACATTTCCCCCTAGGGCAGGAATCCCATTGAGATAAGCAACGACCTAGATATGAATAAGATTTTAACATCAGATTAATCAATTATATTTCTTCTTTCACAATATTTCAAACTCAATTTTTTGTTAGGAATACAGCATGCATTTTATTGGCACATTAATAAAAAAGGAAAATTGATTTGCCTTTACATACAAAGAGATGGAATTGATATCAATTTTATCGATTCATATCAATCAAAAACTTTATTAGGCAGGGTCTAGCTCTATGGTATTATAAACGACTGAGCAGGTTTTGGCTTTGATAGGAGTATTATTATTACATGAAATTCACTAAACAACCTACTGAACGACTACATTAAAAATGTTTTCTACACCTTCATTGAATTCATGATGTATTTCTTATTGTGTACAGTCAAGTAGGTGACTGCACTTTCAACATTAGAATGGATAATTACTAATGACTATTTAAATGGGGTACAATATGCCTTCCATTTTAAAAGCATGTGTGTGTGTGTGTGTTGTGGTTGTGTGTTTTTGTAAGGTAACGGTAAGGCTTTACATGTAAACAATCACAAATCTTTTTAACATTTATGTATTTGTCCATTGACCAAAAAGGGGTACGTGCTAGGCCAAGGATTCATCATGACATGCTTTTTAACGCCAATTGAACTACAACATTAATTAATTGATTGATTGATTGACTTCAAGATCACTGTAGGAAAAAGTGAGGCAAAAATTTACGTCATTCCTGGGTAGCAAGTGACTACATCAAGGGTTGGAATGACTAATTGAAGCAGGAGTGACCTAAAGCTTCTGAAAAATATAGTGCCGTTAAAGGACAGTCCAAATTTGAATTATATTTAATTGGCACACACATATTAATTCCCACCCCACACCACCTGCATCATTTAGGCCATGCAATAACAGTTTGACTTACAGCTTCTGAAAGTCGAAGTTGAGTTTTTTGAGATTCGACGACAGATGGATTATTTGCGATAATGACTCCTTGATAGCTTCAAACCTGACACTCAATTCTAAAGTGATAGAGGCTAAAGTGTGAAAGAAGAACAGATTTAATATTTACATCAGTGATAGAAATAACAATTATACGAAACACATTGTTTTGTTTACCCAGGTTTGACACGACATATTCATTGTTGATATCTACTCTTTCAAGCAGGACATACATATTTTGATATGTTACAATAACCGTTCTCCATTAATTAATGTAAGCAGAGCTGGCTCGAAGGAAGACAATCCTAATTTTTTAAAGCTTTGGTATGACTCGGCTACGGATTGAACCGAGGACCCCCCCCCCCATTCATGAGCAGGCACTGTAAGTGATTATGTCAGTTACAGTTACAACCCAAACTTATTGATTTTTAAAATTATTATTTCAACTTACCTATACACATACCACCAACATCAGTAACATTTCGGACACACACAACTGAAGTTTCCTACAGTGTTAGGCATACACGGCTGCCAACGCAGTCATGGGAGCCTGTTGAACACTCATCTTCATCTGTGCAAGTAAGAAAAAAATAAGAAAATAAATTATCTACAAAAACTCAATTCTTCCTCAAATAAATTAATCTGCCAGTAACACAAAGACTGGGGCTAGGAATATGTAGATATCAGTTGACTTTTTTTCGTTTACAAAATTAGTGTTTTATTCAATTAATTAAGGCTGTAGATGTTAATTCCATTGACGATTTGTATTGAAGTTTATTAGAATCGCTAAATATTATCTTAGATTACTGGCCATCTACATGTACATTTACATGTAAAGCAACTTTAACAAAAGTGATAATTGTTGTCACTTGTTAGTCATACAAGGATATTTATATTATTCAGGCATGAGACAAGAGAAATTTCAAAAAAAGAGGAAATTTGCTACCAGTGAGGGAGCGTAGCGACCGAACTTCCTGGGGGTGGGTTCGGGAGGGGGGTTCCCCCTCCCGCAGAAAATTTTGCAATTTTAGGTATAGAAAATTCATGATTTCTTTGGCTGCAACTTCGTCAAATCAATCTCGTGTTCCAAGTCTACACACAGTGAGAGCGGAAAATATTTCCAGAATACAAAATGAAAACACGCTGTGCTATGTAGACTACATGCAACACAACAAAAAAAATTTTTTTTTTTTTTTCTAGAATGTCAAAATCGGCGGAAATCCGCGGATCCGCGGAGAAAAATCATGCCTGATTATTATCATTATGTAAAGCACTTTAAAACAATACATATGAATCGCTATGCAAACTTTCATTATTATTGTTATAACTACATGTATTATTGGGCTCAAACGAGTCATATAAGAATATCAAAACAGTCAACCATAAAAAAAAAACCTTTTAAAAAAACAAAAAAAAAACCCATAATCCTCAATGCATAAATTTGATATTTAAAATTGACTAACCGACACAAGTCGTTGGTGATCATTTATGTATCCATCAGCACATGAGCAATTAAAGTCACCAGGAATGTTCACACAAGTAGATATGCTTTCAGGGCATGTGTTTAAACACTGTTGCATTCATTAAAATCTGCAATAATAGCACAAAAAAACAGTAAATATCTTTCTTTTCTTTAAACAGAAAAATAAAAATTAAAGCAATAATACAATTAACAGATGGTTGGAGTCATTCAAGAAACGATCTCAGAAGTTCACACTTGATTACATAAAAAACATACATGTATATACATACTAGTATTACAGAATAATCACGTACAGACACTCAAGGAACACACTTTACCATAACTACAAAAATACCCTATTGTTTTTCACATTATTTATTTTCTCTGTATGATACATAAGTTGGTGCTTGCTTTTATTTGATTGATTTAATGTATTCATGATTGTTTTTGTATTGTTATGATTTTTTTCAGATATCCTGAAGAAGGCGTACTGCTGAAAGCTCACTCTTAAAGGATTATTTATTTCTTCCTTATATCGGAGAACATCATTATTTTAAAGTTTATAATCATCAAAATCATGAAATTTATCTGCAAATGATGGGATCGGGGATGTCATTGCAAGGATTAATTATATATTAATTAACATTTTTATAACAAGATAACAAGGTTTTATAACAAGATATGCGACTGTACCTGTGCACATGCCATCTACATTTGAAATTCCAGTCATGCAGATACATTCAAAGGATCCAGCTGAGTTTTGTGCAGTTGCTGTTGGTCCACAATTTGCTTCAACGTTGGTACATTCATCTAAATCTATTCATAAAGTGAAAGATTTTTTTTTTAATCATATCTTATTATACAATTTTTCATGGACGAGGTGAATTTTAGGTATTCTTAAATGCCATGCATACATGTATCTAAAAAAAGGAAAATATATCATACAAAATGATTTTTGGATGAGAAGCAATTATATAGGCCTTAGGGAGAATTATCTTCAGTCTTAAATATCAAGAAAGAAGAACTCTCCATTTCAATCACATTGAAAAATGATGTGTTTCATTCAGGACACATAAATCATATCTGTCAAAAGGGAAGAAATACAATGCTCGACTTGGAATAGGTTATCTGAAAGTACATGTACTGTATACCTGGTGCAACTGCTTGTTCCGTCTCCCATGTACCCTTCATTGCATTCACAAGAGTAGTTGCCTGGATTGTTCACCACAAGATGCCAATTCATGACAATCGAATAAGGCTGGGTTGCACACTCATTGATATCTGAACATGACGCGTAGGGATCGCCTTGATAACCAGTCATACAGGAACATACGAATGAACCGTTCGTGTTCAAGCACCCAGTGTTATTACCGCAAGGTGAATCACCACACTCATTGATATCTGTGTTAAAAACGAAATAAATGGTGATAATTAAAATACAGTGTGTGTTTTGTTGTCAGTGACAATTTTTTTTCCTCAAAATTGTTAGAAACTGAGCATGACAAGCTTAATCATGAACTATAAAGAGAGTGGATTGAGAAAAATTCACTAGCTTTGTCAAAAAGGCATAAAGGCGAAAAAAATATCTTATCTATTGTTCTAAAATTATCAGAAAATGGATTTCAGAAAAAGAACTTATACATTACAAAGAAAATAATATGTGATGGAGTACAAATCAATACAGAAGAGATTAGTAATAATATTGCAACAATTACGATCCTCGACAAATAATATTTAGTAAATATTACATTTCATTAATTATGGTTACAATAGATTCCAAGTTGTAACTTATAGTAAGACACCACAAAATATACACTGCTGAAGCCCTAGATTCTTACCCATGCAATTGAATCCGTCTCCAGTATAGCCATCTTGACATACGCAGGAGTAAGACCCTGCAGTGTTATTGCAATCTGCATTGATGTTACATGGTGAGCTATCGCATTCGTTATCATCTAAAAAGACAGATGTAAATTTATTGCAGTAATCAAGGTTAAACCAGATACATAATATGCGTGGAATTTTGCAATGGATTTAACAGTAAAGTATTATAGTAAATAGTGGTAGAAAAATACTTGTCTCATTAGATAGATAGTACCACGTGACCTACCTTTAATTTGTTATATTGTACATATGTACAATATAACTTTCGGTTTTTGTAGGGTAAAGCCTGTGTTAAATGAATGGAGAGAGTATCGATTCTATCATTTGCTTTACTGCTAGGGTTGGGGCAAATAATGACTTTTTTCTGAAAAGTTATTTCAAACAAGTTTCATTCTATAGTCAAATTGATGTAGAATCCAAAAAGACAAATGATTTTTGTGTACGGATTGAATGTCTGACGTTCGCTTAAAGTGCAAAAACAAAATAGTTATTTTTGCCCATCATCACACAACTTTATAGGTCAAAACCGGTTTATTTTGTTCTTTATGATTTTGATGGTTTAAAAACTCAAAATCTGACAATTTTATCCTGACCAAAATGTTACCCTGTTATGGTATAGTGTTAATTAGGATTTTGATATGAGGTGATTTTTTGCTCGAATTGACTGAAACTTACTACCAAACTTACAAACAGTCAACTTAGGAGGATTAATCTATGTTGGCGTTCCTGGACACCCAAAAGACATAATAAAACGCCAATAAAAGGGGTTTTATTGTATAAAAAGTATGATAATTGGGCATAATACGCTATTTTGGCGGCCATTTTGGTTTTTGCAGTTTAGCGACGTAAGACGTCATCGTATGCAAAAGAATAATTGTCATTTCAGTTTCACGTCGAATTTACGTATAGAAACAACTTGTTTGAAAAAAAAAAGTTGAGATTCGCCCAACCCTATTACTGACGCTCACGCGTAAGAAAATGGGTGTGCACAAACAGCTTAAACAATGGATGCGCGGAGCAACAATGTACGTCACAATAGCTAAATTAGCACCAAAAATTTGCGAAAATAAAACCCAGATGTCAAGTTTAATATTAAGGTCTGTTTTACTATAGATGAATAGTGAACGTTCCATCATACAAATACTGGCGAATACTAGTATATAACTCCACATACTACTATAAATTATACCTCGGCAAATCTATTTTCACCTCGCTGGCGGCCTTGGTGAAACAAAACATGCCACTTCGGATTAATTGTAGTATGTGTCCCTATATATAATCCAGTATATTGTAGTTCAAGAGTGTCCACTATTATATTTAATATGAATAGAATATAATCTACTGGTATTCATTAGTGGCTCAATAAATAATATGTTTGATAAGAATTAATGTATTGTTTGTATTATTATTAACATATAAAACAAATATATTCTGAAGTAAAACAAATTATAATTTCAAAAGAAGACAAAAGGTTGATAAAAAAAAAGTGATATAAAGCAATGTCATTATGTATGTATTCTCACTTTGAAGCAGAAATTCTACTTGTTTAATTAGCTGTAATATTAATCTTTACTATTACATAGATATCAATGAATGTGTCAACGATCCAAATCTTTGTGCCAATGGAACCTGCGAAAACACCGCTGGTAGCTATACCTGTGTCTGCGACATTGGATTTGTATTGGATGTAGACGGAACAGCCTGTAACGGTAAGAATTTGATAATTACCAAACACTAAGGGGATAAAACTAGATCACAATTATCTGGGGAAAATCAAAATGGTCTCATGCATTTTTATAGCAATATTATATTGTCAAAATATAGACGAAATGCCTATCACAAAAAGAAACGTGACTCAGTGTGATTTAAGATATAAGATAATAGTTGTTCATATCCCAACCAATTGCTTTTGTTCTATATTTTAGACATTGATGAGTGCGCTGCTGATGTTAACCCTTGTAGGAACGGCACATGTATGAATAACAATGGATCTTACACATGTATGTGTAGCGATGGATTCGTCCTGAGTGATGATGGTAGTGCATGTGATGGTATGTCTAAAAATTCAACTTTATTTTAGTAGGTATTTATCATAGGTCATTTATGTTCCTTGTAAAAGAAACAATGATAAGGAATGTTACCATATGATTATGATCACCTGTAAAATATAGTTATTTTATATCATTGCTAATATTTAACTTTTCTAATTTTTTTTCATTTTCTTTTCATGTAAGTGCAAAGACTTAATAGAATCACCTTGATATGAATATGCGCTATAAAAAGTGTAATAGTATATTATACAATAGTCTTTTATTTATAAGCACTTTTTAAATTAATATAAATCACCTGTAACAATTTATGGATAGAGGATGTGTGACGGTTTGTCCAGACAAATTACATCCGTGCAAACTTGTGAACAATTTACAAAACATTGAATGCTATGTTTAATTTTTTTCCTTTGCTTTTTGATCATACTTGCGTTTTGCTTTTATTTAAGCTCAATGTGGAAGTACGGTCTGTGAAAACAATGGTGTTTGTACCACTCCCAATGCTCCTTGTGATTGTCCACCTGGTTTTGAGGGTTTTTCATGTGAAAATGGTAAGAGAAAAAACTGCTTTACAAAAAATTTATCATGAAAAATTGTTTATTCTCTCATTTGTATTTCTAGTGTTGTATGATGAAATGTATGAAAAGGTAAATTTTTAGTAATAAATATCATTTAATAAGAAAAAGTGTACCTCAAAAAATCAGGTGTGGTTTGCTGGGTTAGTATAATAATAATAATTTAAAGCATTTAAAGTACCCCATCTACATGTATCTAGTTATCTATTCAGAGGCGCAGAGGGAAATACAACAAAGGGAGGGGATTCATCTTAAATAGAGGACTACAATTTGATATCATTTCTTTGTCTTTCTCCGAGGAGAAATCTTGTGTTTAGTAAATGAGATCGTCACTTTTCCAATATTGGGAGCAGTAGTGGAAAAAATGGCAGAAATTAAAGCTAATATGGCAATGGATAAACACATCAACAGTATACGTTTTAATAGCATAAAGTACCCAAAATGTTTGAAGGATAATTATAGCAAAGAATTAGCATATGGACATACCACTTCATACAAACCAAAAAAGTGCATACGTCATATCCACATGTAAACAGATTTTGATGATCAGGACAGATTTTTGATTATCTATCAGAACAAATTTATAACACAATAATTTGTTTAAATAATGTTACTTTCATTGCTCAGTTCGCACCTTGGTGCTCTACCAAAATGTACAGTCAACCAAAAAAAAGTTTTTAGTTTGATAAACATGAATCAATTTTTTTTCTTTATCCAATATAATGTAGATACCAATGAGTGTAGTTTAGATTCCACTCTTTGTGCTAACGGGATGTGTGTGAATACTGAAGGATCTTACACATGTGACTGTGATGAAGGATATATTGCTGATGGTACTGCTACCAACTGTACTGGTATGTATTAACTCACTTTAAAAAAAAAAGAAGTAGTGCTTTTTTAGCTTTCAAAGCACTTTTAGTTTGGTCACATATTGACTCCCCTTTGAGTGCTTTAAAACTGCTCTTGAAGTGCTCTTTTAGCAATAACATGCGAGCTTACCTTTCAGCAAAAAAGGTGTGAATTGGTGAGATTTGAACCTGGGTCCCCTGTATGAGAAGCGCTGACGAGCATGCTACACTAACTCACATCTGACAAGTGCTACATGTAGCAGATCATGTTACATGATGAATTTGCTGTATGCAAATTTGCAGAAGCACATTACTATCTACTACACTTTCATAATTGAGGTAAATTAGGTAGATCTCCGCTGGTCTATCGGTAACATTTTTTTGCTAATTAAATCAGCACTCATGCGAGTGCTAAAATAGCACCTCATGTGCTGATATAGCTCTTTGAGTGCAGGGACTACTGGTATACATGCACCCATGAATTATCGCTTTGTTTTTAAACTTTACTATCAGGTCTTGCTGCGGTCGTTTATATTTTCAAATAGGGTATATGGTTGTACTGTTTGTATTACAGTCATTACAGTATTCGGTACATACACATGTATGCCCGTCATATGTATTTACGTCGGTTCGATATGAAATTCAGTTATGAAATATAATGCGCAAGAACAGAGTGACTGAGCTTAATTTTCTAGCTTTAAGTGCTAAATTGTACCATATACATGTATTAACCACTTGACTACTGCATTGCGCTAATTGTACAGTATGGGTATGACCAGTGTGGCGCTGGTGCGTCAAACAGACAAAGCTCAGACAGTAGCATGATCAAATAATATAACTTGGTCCTCGCACAGTGTACAAACGCCAAGCTCGTAATATTACGTGGTCCGCAGCCAAGTGGTTAACCCTAAAAAGGCCGGGTTATTTTTGCCATCTCACAGCCAGATCTCGGCCGCCGATCGCGCAAGCGCCGCGAAATTTTGCACAATAGTAGTGTGCAATGTAATCTACAAGACTGTATAGTTTGTTTTTTAGCATCATCACTTCAAACAAATACGCATTGGCTACATGCGATATGTATAGATCCATTGTTATTTATACATGGGTCCCGCCCTTCCATACATGGGTATACATCAGGCGGCACACTCACAAGGGTCTAAGAAAAAACATTTCAAGAAATAATTGTAAATTTTAAAGATATGAACATGTGTTTTCGTATATTACAATTAGACATTATATGCCGTTGTCTTTCTGTGTGGTAGAAATTTGTCTATTTGATAAACAGTATAAATATTGCGAAACCAATGAGATACCAAAGCGATAATTGGCAAGTTTAACTTTTAATTAAACCTCATATATCTTAGTTTTGGTAACTCATTGAGTCCTACCTATGCGAGTCGGTTCCTCTCATCCAACATAAATCCAATGTGGCAGCCAGTTGTAGTTACGATGGCTTTTGCAGGTTCATTGGCAAAGATTTGGATTGTTGACACATTCATGATATCTACATGTTGTAATGGAAAGAAAGCGAAAAATATGCCCATTGTAATTCAATACAATGAATGACTGGAAGGTAGTAGTGTTTATATCAGGATCTCAGTGCTACTTCTGAAATAATGATATTTTAATATTAAGGAATCATATTTTTCTGTGTACAAAATTATAAACAAGGCATATTACATTTGGTATTGATTGAAAGTAAGCAGATTTGTCTCTTTTCATTGTCAATAGTATATATAATCTAATGTTTACAGTTAAATACATTCAATTAGAGTAAACATATTGATACCTACCAATACAACTGGTAGATGAATTGTCAGCAATATACCCATCGTTACATGTACAAGTGATAAGAACCCCATCATTGTTTCACACATGTCCATCAGCGCACAGAGGGGCAGTACACTCTATACTAATAATTTTAAATGAAACATTCAAATAATTGTAATGAAATGCCTTACAACAGTACTGTTTTTTTGTTCAATCTTTAAGGGCACCCGAGACCCTCCTCGCTCAATCTGTTACCTCATCATGAGACAGTGATCGGTGCTATCAAATAGGTGTTCAGGCATTTTTCAAAGAGAAAAATCCAGTTACGATGAACAGAATATGAAAAGAATTGTCATACTGTACATGGTACATGGGCAGTTACAAGGGATCGACATTCAAAGAAATTTCAGCATTCAACAAATTTATCATTAATCTATTTAATCTTATTTACAAGAAATGGTTCATAGACAATAGGTTATTGCTACAAATTTTCAAAATGGTAACATTTTATGTTGTGATCCACTTAACCTGTTGGACATGAGCTGATTTGGGTA
>CALNVZ010003426.1:29249300-29274379 GCA_940671915.1 Paracentrotus lividus | reverse complement strand
ATGGCCCCCCCCCCCCAGTCTTGACAGCTACCAAAACACCCCAGTCTGATTAGGGTTAATGAATGACTTTGAAGTGTATATGATAAAGGTCAAGGGTTGCATATTAATGTGTAGCTAAAAACTTCTGTATACCCAGGCTTAGGCATTATCATTGTGATAGTTCAAAAAGACATTTGTTCTTTAAAGTTATGCTATGGTGCATTTCACGTTACTTTGATATGTTCAAATTGGTTTTGTCCAGCAATTTTCAAATTCGTAGTGCTTATCCATACCTTGCTCATTTGAGTTTTATTTGGTGTCAAAAGAAAGAAAAAAAAAAGTGAAATTTTAAATGGTGTATTTCATATTTCACTATTTGCTTGCATTCATAAAGAAAAATGACTTGCCCATTGGTTCCGCTTATTCTGGGACACCCTGTATTTAAGACAAGTGGAACATTTTATGTGTTTCTTCTAAAAACTCCTCTCTTGGGGTATGAAATTATATATAAGTTCATATAACTTGTTACATGTATGTATTCTTATCATTGTGTTAAACATGTCAAACAGTATTTATTTTGCTGAGGGTATGATTTAACAGACCCTGATTGGATGTCGCTTGTGGCTACTCTCTGGGTTGGATTGCATGGTGAATTATGCTATGGTGTCCTGTTATTCCCAGCTACCCACTATTATCACAATGCTGTATTCTCTAGTCACAAAGTTTATTGCATTTGCCGTACCCTTTTCCCATGAGTACAATTCAATCAAGTGTTAAGTTTCTATTGTCTATTTTGTTCTCTTGTACCAGTTGAACATCTTGTTCTTTTTTTTTCCCCCTTGGCTTACATACTTTTTGGGTATTATCTTTTATTTCATTAGTTTCAATTACAGAACCTCCAACAACGCCGACAATGACTTCAACCCAAACAGGTATTAAAAAAAAAAATCTCATATGCAATTGCAAAAGAGGCCCGTCAAATATGCATTCTGCTGTAAGATGTCGAACATAAAAAAACAGAATATAGATTTTATGCTTGAAAATTAAAAGGTGCTTTAACTTTTTCATCACGTGTCTATTTCAATTTATCCTGGTATTATTCAAATCCGTAGGCCTAGTTGTTGAATTTGTTTGACAAGTCCTTTAATTTTATTCAAAAGATAATCTATGCCATGTATATGCCGTATATGAAAAACAGAGCTGGTTAAGACTACTAATAATTTTTCAGATTATAGTTGTTATTTTCATTGTGTTGGATCCTGAAGGTCCAACATTGTGTAGTATCTCGTAAATGGAAAGAAGGTCTTTTGGTAACTGCCTATTGCGTTTGAAAGAACATGAACTCCAAGAATTTATATTCATTTACAGCAATGTAATTTTGAATGATTGATCAGGGATATTTGAAAAGGGCAGATAAAATTGCATCCTTGCATAATTTACATGATCATAGAGTCAGGGATGGGGCACCTAACATCATGTAGTGGCATAATCATCTCTGCATATGGCACCTGCAAAAAAAGTGAACTGTGGTATTCTAAGAACAAATTATATAGTTTTTATAATGTGTATGGAAATGTTCTTCATCTGAAGGTTCAATTGTTTTGTAAAGCTATTCAATTTTCTTTATTTTCTTGACAGTACCAATAGATACTAACACTGTCATTTCATCTACCACAGCAACCACATTAGCTTCAACAACAGGTATGCCTTTTCTTTTATTTAGTGTGGGCGATGAGCTGTATTAATGTTTGCCTTTGTCTGAATGACTTAATGAATGACTTTGAAGTGTATATGATAAAGGTCAAGGGTTGCATATTAATGTGTAGCTAAAAACTTTTGTATACCCAGGCTTGGGCATTATCATTGTGATAGTTCAAAAAGACATTTGTTTTTTAAAGTTAGTAATAGTATGTTTCACCGTAGGAAAATGATCAGATTTTATTTTGTTGTAGTAGGTCAAAGATAAAATTTCGCAGAGGTCGACTTCTGTTATTCCCAGTATTAGTGTCTAAGCAATATCTCAAATAAGCACTTCCCCCATTAACTTATCAATTAAACATCTTGTTCCGTTTTTTTTTTTTTTTTCTTCCTTGGCTTACATACATTTTGGGTAAATTTTTTTATTCATTAGCATCAATAACAGTACCTCCAACAACGCAGACAATGTCTTCAACTCAAGCAGGTAATTAATTTGTTTTTAAATCTAATATGCAATTGCAAAAGAGGCCCATCAAATAAATACTCTGCTGTTAGGTGTCAACCATGAAAAAAAAACCAGAAAATAGATTTTATAATTGAAAATTCAAAGGAACTTTTTCAAAATTTCCATGGTCAAAGAGGTCAAATAACGATTTAAACATGTATGTATTTACAGCTTTATCGCTATATCTCAAGAACTAGTTTAGTTATGAACTTGAGATATAATGCTTTGCCCCAGAAATTCATGCATATTTATTTCTAAAAAGGCTTGTTCTGTTGGCAGAGGTATAGAACCCCTTCTCATCTACTTTCCTGAACCGCTTTAACAGAAACCAGTTTAGTTGAAACTAGTTTAACATGTAATGAGAATTCCCAAAGCAGTCTTGGAACCAATATTAACTATTAAGCTAAACTCTTCTTACTATTATATGAGAAAAATAAGCCATTTACTTCAAATTGTGTGCTTAGGGGAGCCTAAAATGTACGGCAGTCACAATTCTGTTCGTTGGAAAGTGGCAAGTCTGCTTTTTTATTTGGGGTGTGATATCATCAATCAAAATCAACAGAAGAGAAACAATAGGAACTAAAAAAATACAACAGAAAAACTTCCACCTGAATATCTTCAATAGTAGAGCTGTAAAGAGGGATCAAATTGAAAATGTCACTTGGGGTAATTATGGCCCCCTATGCATAAACAGTGTATAAGCGTAGATGGGGACATTAACTTGTTTGATTATGTACATAAATATGCATAAATATATGTATTGCTATGACTGCAAATTTCATCATTTTGGCTGAACCAATTATTGATTAAATCATTGGTGGTGGTTGATCAGTGTATTACGAATATTCGACAACATTTATTATACATTACCATAATTAATTAGCGTAATATCTTTGAATTCAAACAGTCACTACAATAGGCGCCATAAATACCCCAACATGTGGGGTAATTATGGCCTCACAAAGTTAGGCCCTGTATGATATGTTGCACGTTTCATGGAAGCTTTTCCATGTAAAAATTGCTGTATGTTCTCGGCAGCGGATCACTTGATCATGATTTTCGTGAAAATGGTTTTAATAGCCCCCTTGCCAATCTTTCTAGGGTTGATGAGCTCCCAAGAATATAGTTAACACAATGATAAAAATCTTTTTTTTTTTTTAACACTAATTACTGTTTTTGTCTTATCCATAGAAAATCTTTAGATTTGGCCACTACATCAACATACACTTTGATCATTTTTAATGGGTTCACATTATACATGAAGGCTGAATGTGCATTAATTCTTCATTAGCCGTGTTACTTATGTTAATTGATTTTATATTTTTGCCCAACATGTTATCTACCTGATACAGATGTAAATGAGTGCGCCTCAGGCCCCTGCATGAATGGAGGAAATTGCACTGATGGAGTAAACTCATTCACATGCACCTGTGCTACTGGCTTTACTGGAACTACCTGTTCAACAAGTAATTTTTTGTTTCGTATTAAACTACACAGTGGCATATTTTAGCATATGCTTTACATATCTACATGCAATATTATCCTTTAAAGATTATTTGATAAGGTACCTTCCCAAAAGTTAAAGCCGCGGCCCGCTGCGTGAACGCCGCACAGCGGCGCTTGATACCGGATGTTTTAATTCCCTCCAATCAAGTCAATGGAAGAATAATAGGGGAACGGTATATCCTGCCTCTTAGCCCGCTGTGCGGCGTTCACGCAGCGGGCCGCGGCTTTAACTTTTGGGAAGGTACCTAAATTAATATTCGTTTCTCGGTTGGTTTCTTTTATTTAGTTCCAATACCTCTTTTTTTTCAAATGTATCCCCCTGATTTTAAACTGATTTATTTTATTTTCCCCTAATTATAGAAATTGTGAATAGATATAATGTTTGAGTGAGCCCAAACATATCCATTACACGTTTTCTATTTTCTTTAAACACTTGGAAAAAACCCCTTGTTTAATGACTGTCCTAATGGCTCAGTGTAAGATCTTTTACACATATCAACAATAATGGTGTCAGCTTCTAGATAAACACACAGGCATGTTCAATATATTACCTCTTTATTTGGTTCATTAAAAATGGGACTAGATGTGTGTTTCTTTGTATTGACTGTCCATATTCATCACTTTGTTTTCCTGATTTTTTTTTTCCGAAACAGATATAAACGACTGCTCTCCTGATCCGTGCATGAACGGCGGATCATGTACAGACGGAGTTAACTCCTTTACGTGCGCTTGTGTTACTGGCTTTACTGGAACTACCTGTGAAACAGGTAATTTATATTTATTTGGATTTTTAAAAAATGTAATATAATTATACAATTTCAGAGAATTGCTACAAACATAATAAAATTTACAAAATGGGTCGTTGTTAACATTTAGACTTACCAAAGGATATAGCCGCAGCCCGCTGAGTGAAAACTTTTAAGACCGGATGTACTAACCCCTTCCTATTTAAGTAAACAGAAGAATAATAGGGGAGTGGTATATCCGGCATATAATCCTGCCTTTCGGTATTCACGCAGGGGGCCACAGCTTAATCTTTTGCTAAGTTGCCTAAGGTGTATTGTAGGTAAATGTTTAGAATTAAATTTGCATTTCATGGCTAGAACAAAACAATAAAAAAAATGTAATACTAATTAATCAGCTGTTAACCACTTGACTGCTGCATGGTGCTAATTGCACAGTACGGGTATGACCAGGTGGCGCTGGCGCAGACAGAGCAGACAAAGCTCAGACAATAGCATGATCATATAATATTATGTGGTCCGCGCACAGTGTACAAACTCCAACCACGTAATATTACGTGGTCCGCAGCTAAGTGGTTAAGTAATTCAGTCAAATGTAAAAAGAGGTAAATTGCTGACATCTCAGGTTCTTGAGGGCGGAGACTTTGGAAATGCAGTTCATGTTTACAATATCCAAGTTCATTCAATAATAAATCAATGATAAACAAAATCTGATTTCAATTAAAACAGATATTAATGAATGTTCTTCAAATCCATGTATGAACGGAGCAACTTGTAATGATGGAGTGAACTTCTTTACCTGTACCTGTGCTGCTGGTTATACCGGGATCACATGTCAAACAGGTAATAATAGCTGCATATATATATATATATCCACCTAGGTGTTTCTAAGCGCTTATATTAGTAACCAATTATTACCCAGATTAGCTAGGCTACCTTAAAAGTTATTGCAATGTTAAGTTATTTCCTACAGTGTTATATTGCGAGGTATGACTTGCCCCAGTAAAATATAACCTGACTTGTTTACCCATCTGCTTTTCTATTTATTCTTGCACAGAGTGCCAACCAAGCACAGAACTAGACTACTGCTCTGAATTTTAATTTTCTCTCTTGGAAATGTTAAAAATATCATAAGAGCTGAACTTGCCATTCTATACAATTTTATTGCATGAAAAAAGGGGGGGGGGATTCAAAAGATTGTAAAAAATTTGAAGGAGCTGCCCAAGGCTATGATATAAAGCATTTAAATATTTAAATAGTTCTTTTTTGTCTTCTGAGGTCTCTGTCTTTCATTTAACCTCAAAACTGTATAAAGTGTAATTCCAACATGCCTCAGTGCCGCTTCAAAACGATCACAATATTCTGTACAGCTGTTTTAATTTCCTTGTTAGATTTTTTAATCAAATTTGGTTTCTTGAAAATTTTATAAACATATTGAGTTATATTTTAAAAGACCAGTCTGAGTGTCTCAACTTTTGATATACAGTAAATGGATATAATTTTTTGAACAGTGAAAGTCTGAGACAATGTTTGGAAATAATATCAAATGGTATTGAATGATATTCAACAATCAGTTATTTCTAACTGCCGCTTCATTTTTTTTATAGTCGTGAGAATGAATACTCAGAATCTCTGTTTACATCTGGTTACATATCATTCCATTCCAAATATTTGATAATTTCAAGTTAATATGAAGCTCCTCATATACATACATGTATTTCATCTTGACTTTAATTTTTTTCTTTTTTTTTTAATTATAATTTTATGCTCAAAATTTAGCCTATGTCTTTAATCATGGTATCATTTTTATGATATGTTTACTGGCGCAATAAAAGTACTGGCTTTCCACGGACATCAATGTCAACCATTTGAAGAAAAAAAAATATCCAAAATCTTTGGAAAATAATTACTTGTTAAAATAAATTGTAACACTTGTAGGAGTAACAGTTGGAATCTAAAGGCTTCTAACTTTCATGTTACTTCCTTTACCCTTTATCTTATTAGTGTTATGTGTAAATGGGCATTGTATAATAATTATAAAAATATTATTATTAATATTTTACTATGAACATGCATAATTTTCTGTATTGCCTCCTAAATATTCATAAATATTCCTTCTACCAAATCAGATATTAATGAGTGCTCCTCAGACCCTTGTTTCAACGGAGGAACTTGCATGGATGGCATCAACTCATTTACATGTGACTGTGTTACTGGATTTACAGGAGTTACCTGTGGAACAGGTGATTAAATTCTTATATTGAATGATAGCAAAAATCAGAAAAGAATCAATGGGATTATGTACAAGTGCAGAACTATTTTATATTTTGTTTTAGGTTGTTGTTGTTGATTTTTTTTTTTTTTTTTTTTTTGGGGGGGAGGCACCTGAAATAGTTGAATAGATGAATAATAATGGCAATGCAGGTTACTGTACAAGATCAGCCTAACATGCCTGTTAGGGCAAAATAGTGCCTAATTTGGAATTTCCTTTGATTGGGGTAAGCTACCAGTGGATCCAATACAGGTTCTGACAAAGTAATGTATCTGCCCTATTTTCTGGAGATATTACCAGCCATTAATAAATCTCTGTAAGAAGTGATGCTGGATATGCCACTGTAGGGTTCGTTCATGGGCAGGTCCAAGCTATTTTGCGCGGTAACAAACGGGACATTCAGAGCCAAAAATAGGGCTTGTTTGAAAAATCTGAAATGAAATCTCAATCCTTTGGTATATTCCTGAAGGTACTAAGAATGTTCAACAAAATCATAAAAAAAGTTTTAATAACTCCATTCATAATTAATTTATGATCGTTTATTCGTCGGTAACAAACGGGACCGCAAAAAAAAGGTGTTTTCAAATTTTGACTTTGTTCACATATAACTCTGAATTTAAAAAGTAGATCTAAATTTGCAGAGTCATTTCCTCTTAAACATGTAATAAACATTGTAAGGACACATGTTAACGTTAATACAATTTCGAGTTTTCTGGCAAAGGTCAAGTTTTAAAAACTATGTCAGGTAACAAACGGGACAGTAACACACGGGACAATTATTCCCTGTAATATTTTTTATTAAACAATTGGTGTAGCCAAGGCGTAGCAACATCTTTTGTTTAAAAAATCTCTCTGATAAAACAAAAAAAAACATAATACAAAACACAAATGTAAGAAAAACTTATTTTGTTTAATTTCTACAGGTGGGAAGGTGGGTAATAAAAATGTATGATTTTACATCAGCTCAGTAACTTTTGTGAGACTATTTCTGAGACCTGAATATTTTAAGTCTAAAAATATGGAAAGCTATGTGCTAGGTTCGTGATATTTTTACCAGAGTTAGCCAAGAAAATATAAAAACAGAAAATACTTACTTTTTGGTTGTACTCCTATGACAAACCTCTTTTTTTAAATGGTTGAAAATAACATTTTTAATGCATTTTATATATTTTTCATGAATATTAATGAGCCTTGTGACGTCATTTCACCTTGAAATGACTTTTTGACCTCATTTGCATTAAGTTCATTTCATATCCTTTATGGTGATATATGACACATTATGTATACCTTTATAAACCCACTGACACACTTGACACAAAAATGGTCAAAAAGTAGAAAAATCACCATCTCGGGAACAAATAGCGTGGACTTGCCCTCATATATTCAAGCACTGAGATTTCTAGGCAATTATTTTACTCTTCAATAGCGAATTTGATGCTAACTCTTTTTCTTTTCCTTTATTTACTTGAAATAGCCATATGTAATAACAGTGGCAGTAATTTTGTAAACGTCCATCAACATTAGAGTGTTAAATATAAAATTGAAAATACATTGATTTTCTTGTGATTTTACTGCAGGAAAATGAATATTTAACCCCGTATTAGTGTAAGGCTAAGTTCAAGTTTATCTTCCTATCCAGGCTGGGATATGTTGTACTTAATATCATGAAACTCTATTCAGACAAACTCTTCCCAATTTTTACTAATTGGAACAGCCATTCGTAGACCCATTTATTACATAAACCTGCTCTAGCATGTACCTCTGACAAATTTAACTCTCCTTCTTTACAGCACAATGTGGTACCTCTAGTTGTGAAAATGGTGGGACATGTACAGCAGTTGGACAACCATGTGCATGCCTGACCGGGTTTACTGGTAACATGTGTGAGACAAGTAAGTAAATTTATTTCGATTTTGTTCAACTGTTTTTAATTATTTTGATTGTTTGGTTAGTCAACATTTTTCTTTATTAATCTTTTAAAATTACGAACGCCAGCATATTGTTTTGAAGATCTCGATAAATGTTTTTCCTTAGCTTATTTTCATACTGCAAAACTTTAGAAATGTATTGTTTCATATACATGTACATATATTGTACTTGATCTGTTTAATGGGTGTACACTATATATACAATGTATTATGAATCAATTGTAATTAGTTTTGGTGCTTGGAACTTTGAATCACGTACATTTATATCTCTTTTTATAAAGAAATAGATGAAAATAAATGAATAAATAAATATTTTGATTTCAGTCTACACTTATAATCTGAACATTTTTTGCTAAATTTTAAGGCTACGAAAGCATGTCCCTGCCCTTTAGGGGAGACTGGGGTAATTATAGCCCCAGGGTAATTATGGCCCCTTTGTCTTTGAGAGCTTATAATTCTTAGCTGCATTGCACAATGATAATTTAATTTTTACACATGCCTAGCTAAACTCTTCCTACTATCATATGAGAAAAATAAGCCATTTACTACAAATTTTGTGCTTATTGGAGCATAAAATGTACGGCAATCACAATTCAGTTCATTGGAAAGTGGCAAGTCTGCTTTTTTATTTGGGGTGTAATATCAGTAATTAAAATCATTAAAGATGAAATTTTGATTGAAACAGAAACAATTGGAACTAATAAACATGACAGAAAAACTTCCACCTGAATATCTTCAATAGTAAAGCTGTAAAGAGGGATCAAATTGAAAGTGTCACTTGGGGTATATTATGGCCCCCAATCATAATACAGTGTTATAACGCGTAGATGGGGACATTCACTAACTTGTCTTGTATATATGCATACATAATAATGTATGCTGGACTGGAAAATTACATCATTTTGGCTGAACCAATTATGATTAAATCATTGTTGGTGGTTGATAAGTGTATTAGGAATATACCCAACAACATTTTATTACATTACCACTAAATTAATTAGTACAATATTCTTTATGATTCATACAGTCATTACAATAGGGGCCATAATTACCCCCAACCCATGGGGTTTATGGCCCCTCAAAGTTAACAATACATGGTACTTAATATGCAAATGAAGTCACAGGTTATACTTACTTCTTTGCATATTATAGGTTATATAGCTGACTGTATTTCTACATAATTAGATTATTGGACTTTCATTTAATAGTAGTAATAGGAAATTGGAAAGGAGGGCGGGCATAATTAACCCCAGTCTCCCATATATAAAAATAATGTACCAAATAAAAAAAACAACATCTGTAACTAACGATCAACGCTCAACAATTTTCAATTTCTTATCCTCCGGCTATCGATAAAATTTTGTTTTTGTTTCTTTTCTTTAATTTCCAGGAAGATACAAATATATATACTTCAAGTAAAGAAAGATAAATGCCAAAAGATTACTAAGGGAAACTTTTTTTTCCCCGTTTCATGATATAAATATAATACTTCAAAAGGAGTTTTTAAGATGGCCTTTCTTCAGAATTATGATTGTATAGATATTTTTTTTGTGTATATCTGATTATTGATTGTATTTTCTGTTTTGGGGTGCATTTGAAAAACAATACAAATAATAATTTTTTTTATCTTAAAAGTTGGATTATGGGAATGACATTTTTAATACAACCATGTTTAAATTAAACAGATATTGACGACTGCACTGCTAGTTCGTGTATGAACGGAGGAGCCTGTGTTGATGGAGTGAACTCATTTACTTGTACATGTCCAGCTGGCTATACCGGCACTACGTGTCAAACAGGTAATGTGCCATGTCATTCATGCTCATATATTTTGTTAACATACCTGTATTTAATCGTTAAGTAAGTATCCGGCTTTGTTATAACAAGACCAATCTTATATAATTATATATATTTATATATATATATCTAAGTGTGTGAAATCAGTTGAGGGTTTGATCCAAAAAGTGCTCGATGCCATTAGGGCAGAGCATTATAGGCGTATAGGTACACCTATATATATATATATATATGTTTTGATATCTCACAATTATGTAAATATGTGCCCAGTGTTCAGGTTAATTTTATTTGTGTAATGTGTGGTAACATACTGTCATTATTGGCAATATTTTATACCCAAAAAACAGATATCAACGAGTGCTCTTCGACTCCATGTCTCAACGCTGGAACGTGTGTTGATGGGGTGAACTCGTTTACATGTAACTGTGCCGCCGGCTATACAGGGAACACATGCCAAACAGGTACGTTAGTTTTGGGCACTTCCTCAGCCATATCATAAACAAAAGTACAAAGTTTGATTCTTCCCACTTCACAACTGGCTCTATATGCTCCTGCTCTGTCTACGTAGTTCCAGTTTAACGATTAACACTTTGCACACAGTGTTGTTCATCATTAAAAAAAAAATTATTTCATACCAACAATAAAAAGAAAATGCTTAGGGGCAAAGATTATTTATTATGGCGCAATAAAAGTACCTTAGCCTGGCTTTCCACGGACATCAATGTCAACTATTTGAAAGAAAAAAAATTAAAATCTTTGGAAAATAATTACTTTCTTTTTTAAATAACTTATAACACTTAAAGGAGTAACAGTTGGAATCTAAAGGCTTCTAACTTTCAGGTTACTTCCTTTACCCTTTATCTTGTTAGTGTTATGTGTAAATGGGCATTGTAGTATTATAATTATAAAAATATTGGTTATTAATATTATACTATGAACATAATTTTCTCTCTTGCCTCGTAAATATTCATAAATATTCATTCTACCAAATCAGATATTGATGAGTGCTCCTCAGATCCTTGTTTTAATGGTGGAACGTGCATGGATGGAATCAACTCATTTACATGTGACTGTGTTACTGGATTTACAGGAGATACCTGTGGAACAGGTGATTATTTTAATGATACTTTTCAGATATTGTCTCGTTTCAAAATAGAAAATACATGGATACTTAATATGCATGATGCATTTCAATTTGTGATATATTTATCTTGTAAAGGTATCTACATGTATACATGTGTGCGTGTATATGTTTGTGGGAAATTTGGTTTATATGACATCCCTGACATCATCATACATTAATTTTCCTACTTCCAGTTCAATGTGGTTCAACCGTTTGTGAGAATGGTGGGACATGTACATCGAATGGACAATGTTCATGTCTGACTGGATTTACGGGCAACATGTGTCAAACTAGTAAGCATATAAATGTTTTAATTTTAATGAATTACAATGCCCTTTTTTTAATAGAAATTATACTCACGTATGCTACAAACTTTAAGTTTTATCCTGAATAAAGAGGCATCTCTACACTATTTTACAGATATTGAATATAAACACATGGTACAACATGTGTTAGTGTGAGTGCAATGCTCTGCGGGATATTTTTTGATAGATGCCAAAAGGCACACTAGCTGCTTGTCGGAAGTTTTTAGTGAGCCCCATCTGAAAATTGTAACAGAATTGATGGTTTAAAGACAATCTAGATTTAGAAATAACCGGAAACTCCAGGCTTTATTCATGCTTTGTACCTGTCTGCTAAGCAGAGGATATGAAATTTTGTACATATTCTTTGCATTTTAGTTGGGCTGCACCTCAAAACTTTTATATGTCACATGAAAAAGTTTGACTGACCATGATACATGAAATAACACCAATTTTAGGATACAGTATAAGACCCTCCCCCCCCCCCACCTCAAAAAGTGCACTTACCGTATTTTGCAATATTTTGGTTCTCACCTTATGATAGAGTAATTACTATTTTAATGAGGGGCATGTGCATTACTAGAATAATGTTATTTAAACATTTAAGCTTTTATTAAAATCAAACTCAAGTTTAGCTTTATCTCTTATTAGCCTATTGTTATTAGATCAAATATGTAATCAATAAAAAATATTATATCACAATAAAATCCTTGATATCCTGATTCAATCAAACAGATATCAACGAATGCTCTTCAACTCCATGTCTCAACGCTGGAACGTGTGTTGATGGGGTGAACTCGTTTACATGTAACTGTGCTGCCGGCTATACTGGTGCTACATGTCAGACAAGTAAGGTGTCATTTTTTCAGGCAAAGAAACAGACATACAACTAATAGAATAAATGAAAGAGAAAACACTCATGACTAGTACCTGAGGAATATCTTCCCTAACATGAATAATAGATAGGAAAAAAAAGGCATGGTTTCTATTTTTCTATATAAATTTGATATTTCTAAGAGAGTATTATTGTGCTGAACATATTTTTTTAATTATCAATCTTATGGATATTCATACATGTATACTACATAAAAACAGTTTTCATTTTAAGTGCACTTGTCATGATACAAATCTACGAAAATTAAGTTGTGACAATGAAATTTTCAATACTACCATGTTTAAATTAAACAGATATTGACGACTGCACTGCTAGTTTGTGTATGAATGGAGGAACTTGTGTTGATGGAGTGAACTCATTTACCTGTACCTGTTCAGCTGGCTATACTGGTGCTACGTGTCAAACAGGTAACATTTAATATCGTTCACGCTTATCTGTTTAATGCGCCTGTATATTAATTCTTATTGGTTGCATGAGTGTATAATTTTTACATGTGAGGAATGTTAAGATTGACAGTTTTCCAAAATGGTGTTCACTTTTTGCATGCCATCATCAAATTCTTGCACCACCAAAAAAAAATGTAATCTTAATTATAAATGTTCTCTTTAATGCTAGTTCAAGAAGAATTGAAAAAGACAAAGACTACTTGTACAGTCTATGTAAAAAGATTTTGTCTCTGACGAAGATTCTGCTAGGATAAAAACCTCAGGCTTTTTTTTACTTCATTTTACACCATTAGCTCTCCTTTATTGGATAAGCAGTTTCAGCAGTTATCTTATTTTGTATTTTTAAAAAAATGGTACAGTCAGGGAAAAAAATTTTAGATATGAAATATTTTCAAATAATATGTGTATGTGGTACCAAATTAAAGTCAAAAGATTTTCCTTGTTGATGCGCTGTGTTCTGTATAATTTGCTTTCGTAAAACAAAAGTTATGATAAATTTTGTGCGAGAAGGAACAAATAAAAATTGTGCACTTCTATTGCTTTGGAGCGCTGAATTCATGGCCATTATGGGAAACATACACAAAGGCATGTGACTGCGTGCAAAAAATGGATTTTTGTTGCTTGTAGAAAACTAGTAATGTCCCAAAAATTACAGCACCAAATTCGATGAAAAAAAATTGCAGAAGAAAGTCTGATTTTCCTGCTTTATGAAAATACCAAACAATGCCAGGTTGTGATTCATATTCATACTATAAAAAAATGTTTTCCACTTGTACCATTTTATTTGACACAGACTGTATAGTGTCTGTGACGTATATATGTACAAATTATTTGTACCAAATTTTATTATTTCCAATTTGCTTTTAAAGCAACACAGATATCAATGCATGCTCTTCAAATCCATATCAAAGTACATAATCCTTTATTTATCAAATACATCAAAACAAGCCAAATTTTTGCATTTTCATTTGTTTTTTACTAAACAAAAATGACATTATGTTACATGTAAAATAGATTATGATGGGGAAATAGGCAATTTACGGGATTAAATCTATTGAAATTAATGTTTTTCAAACTCATGGAAAATAAAACATAGATATAGCCAGCTGGATAGATATTCTGTTTAGATTGCGAGTAAAATTTTGTTAATCAACAGCAGTACCATGTATTCTGAAATTGATTTATATTGTACAAGGTGAAGTGATATAGCAGATATCTGTGATTTACTAAAAATTGTAGATCTAATCGCTTTTGCAATGAAACTCTTCATATACATATATTAGGTACTGTATGAATATTAATCCATAATTTCATGTGTCTTTTCATTATATTATGCCAGACATTGATGAGTGTGCTAATGATGCAAGCCTATGTACTAATGGCGGATGCCTGAACACTGCTGGCTCGTACATTTGTATCTGCAACTCTGGATTCATACTGAGAGATAATTCTTGCAATGGTATGTCTTCCTTTCCTTTTGGTCCTAATTGTGAATGTTGATATTACTGTGAAGACCTTTTATGTATTTCACATACTCTTGATAAATTCATGCTTATATGAAATTAAAGAAAATTGTTATATCTTTTGATTTCTAAGAATGAATAAACTAATTGTAGGATTAGTATACGGACACCTCGTAAAGTTGATATACATTAGATATAGCTGAAATAGGAATTGTAAGTGTAATTTTTTTATGACATTGTAACTTTGTAACAATTTATAAGATATTGCTCATAAATTGGAATCGCTGCCTTGTCCTGACAACTAATTTGTCCATACTAGCCTATCAATGGTTATTCAATAGCTGTATCTCTTATAATTATCCATCATAAAATGCTATTCATTTGAAACGAAGACACTAATTCTCTTTCTCCACCACCTAATTTTCTCTTTCTATATTTCCATCCCCTTTTATCTCACTGGTTCTGACTATGCAGCCCTTTCCAGCACCGGTCTATTCATCAGTCAACTGATGGTACAGATTACAGGAGTCACTCTAGATGGCGTGCCCCTGAATTTTACCCCAGCTCTGAACGATAGGACATCGTCAGCATTTGAGAGGCATGCACTTGCTTTCTGTGATGCTGTAAGTAAAAACATAAAAAGAAATTTTGACAATTTTGACAATTTTGCCAAATATTAATAGGTGCATCCCATGCTCGAACACACTTACGAATAATATGTTGAAACATTGAAAATAATTTCGGCAATTCTTCAAATGCTCTAAAATGTCGCTTCTTGTTCTGGATTATGTTATTAAACTGATTACTATGTAAACTCATGTTTACATAGACTCGATTTCACATACTGGAAAGTTTAAAGTTTTATGTTCTCAGAAAAAAAATCAAAAATGCAGAAAAGTCACTTTTCAGAATTAGAGTGTCCAAATTTCAGTTTGGTACAAGTAACAAACTCTGATTTTTACTTTAATGTTTGATCTAAAATAATTGTATTTGTGTGGGTCACTTGGTTGTATTTTATAATTCCTTATTCAAATTAAACTCCACTTCTTTCCAAATGGTTGAATTCAGTATTAAATCCCTGCAATATTATCTTCTTTTTTGTTTGCTTAGTACATACGATATCTGAAAAATCGTCTTACATCTGCGACTGTTGCAAGCTGCGAAGTTGAGTCTTTTACTCAAGGGAGTGTAATTGCTGCAATGCTGTTGGGAATTGCTGGTAATAGTCGAAGTGAAGCAGATAGGATTGCTGCAATTGCAGCTTCTCTGACTTCAACAAATCCACTCAATATAACTGGGGATGTTTACACCTTGGGAACGACCAGTATATCAGCAAACGGTAAGGATAATATATTGTTTCTGAAACTCTCTTTATAGACGCCAGGGCCAGTATTCATTAAACCATTATACACTACTTGCCTTTTAATTGTTCTATAGTTTCAGAGCTGGTCAAAAGGCAACAGCATAATAAACCAAATCTTGCATATGTAACTACACCTCAAACATTGATGTTCTTTTTTTTCATACAGACTATCCTTTATGAATAATGAGGATTTATCTAGCAGCATTTCAGATATTTCTTTCCCCCACCTCAAGTAATCACCCTTTCTTTCATGAGTGCACAGTGTCTTGATTTATGAAGAACCCACATTACTATTCACAAAACCTTATTAGTAAGAATCTCAGTAACTAGGCCTAGTTGATATTCAAGATTGATCCTACATGTATGCAAAACAATTGTCTAAAATAAAATCAAAGAATGTAAATAAAATATATTGAAAACAAACATTGAGAACCAAGACGGTCCCTACCTCAGTTTTGGTCAGGCAGTTTGCTTGGCACTCAGCCCAAAAAATTTGTTACAAATTTGTAACTTATTGTAATTCTTCCTCATGTCATTTTTAAGGCCTCATGAAACATTCAATTTAAGCTACCCCAAATTATTATTATTATTATTAATGGGACATGTTATCACTTGATAATAACGGTATTGAAATACACTTTTATTGGTTTCTTTCTTTGGAAGTATTATAAGCTGACATAGGTATTGAAAAAACCCACAAATATTGCCCTATAAATTCAAATTTGAGGGTAAATTAAGTTACCCTATAAAGATTATAGGTGGTCATGATCAACTACTAAACTTTTTGAAGGATTTTATGTGATAAGTAATGCAAGGAAGTTTTTTTAATAACATTTATTAGATGTCAACTAAAGGCATGTAGGCAGCTCTGAAAGAATGAATCAGGCAACAATAGTATCATGAATATGTCATATACACTGTTGCTCATAAAGGTTGGATATTTTTGTGTGAACCAGCCACATCTTTTTGCTCCGGCTTAGATTTCTTGAAACTGTTTGTCCCTACTATCACTTTTCTGGGTCCTGGCTATACCTTGGACACTCTCCAGCCTATTCCTGAGGAATGAAAATAAAAAAAAGTTTGTCAACCCCCAGAACGCCTATTGTTGTCATTTTTGTTTCATTTTGGGGCCCCTTTTTGTTTACCCGGCTGACCAAGGTCCCCTCCGTCATACCCCCTCGAAAAGCGTCTGAAATATAGAGTTGATATTGTTCTTTATGATGAATCAAGGTTTAAAATCACTGGCGTTAGTCTCTTGTCTAGGGGAGGGGTTGAAGGAAAAAGTGAAATCGGTAAAAAACGGAAATATTCTATCCAACCTTTATGGTCAAAACAAAGAAAATGAAAAGCAATTATGAACCCTTAATTATTGTCATTTCCCCCCAAATCTTGTTTCAGCCTTAATGACAAGTTTGTAAACGGTAACCATTGTCTATTTTTTATTATGATTTATGTTTGGCTGAGATTCTACAATACATTTTTGAGAAGGTAGAAATTTCTATGTTGTAAAAATGAATAAATTCAATTTTCAACCCGAATCGAAGTAAACTTTGACCCTTCCCCTAAACAATAAATCTAAGTCTGTGACCATAAACTTAGATTTAACTCAAAGAACAATAACCACCCTATACATCACACGCGTTTGGTGAGGGTGGGATAATGGGGGCCTTGGTTAGCCGGGTAAACAAAATAGGGCCCTTAAATGAGAAAAAATAACAAAAATGGGCATTCTGGGGTTTGCCAAACTTTTGTTTTATTTTCATTCCCCGGGAATAGTTTGGGGGTGTCCAAAGTATAGCCAGGGTCCAGAAAAGTGAAAGTAGGGGCAAACAATTTCAAGAAATCTTAGCCGGAGCAATAGATGTCGTTGGATCACACAAAACAATATCCAACCTTTATGAGCAACAGTGTATATACATTGAACATGTCATATATATACATTCTTTAACTGGATCTCCATTTATGAGTGTTAGTGGTCAAGGATAGGCTCATGCCAACCATGTAAATATATTTTCTTATGAGCTTGAATACATTGACATCAAATGAAAAATCACTAAAGATATATATTCTAAAGTATTATTCCATTAATTTTTCTTCAACGTAGAATACAGCCATGAGCCATCAGCATGTGTTTTAAAATCCAAGAGATTTTTATATTTCAGTATTAACCTCTACCCTGCTCTTTTTTTCTTTTGTGACTTTAACCATTGTAGTCTGTAAGATAAGGACCATAGATGTTCACTTTCGGCAGAAAGTGTGAAATTTGGCACATAGAGGTATTTTTGGACGCTGATTTCAAAAATTGCCGGCCCCAAGCGATCCGATCACTCGATCGGCCGCCATTTTGAAATCCAAGATGGCCGCCATGAAAACAGTTGAAACTCCCTAACTTGAATTCTAAGTGGCATGTGGCATTGAAATTTGGTACAAAGATATATTTTGACATCCTGAATTCGAATATTGCCAGCCCCCATCGATTTGACCACTCAGTCGGCCGCCATCTTGAAATCCAAGATGGCCGCCATGAAAACCATTGATTTGCATAACTTGAGTTGTAATTGACATGTGGTACTGAAATTTGGTACACAGATGCATTTTGACATTCTGCATTCAAATATTGCCGGCCCTCATCGATCCGATCACTCAGTCGGCCGCCATCTTGAATTCCAAAATGGCCGCCATGAAAATAACTGAATATGCCTAACTTGGGTTATAACTGACATGTGATACTGAAATTTGGTACAGAGATGTATTTTGACATTCTAAATTCAAATATTACCGGCCCCCATCGATCCGATCAGTCAGTCGGCCGCCATCTTGAATTTCAAAATGGCCGCCATGAAAATCACTGAATATGCCTAACTTGGGTTATAAATGACGTGTGGTACTGAAATTTGGTACACAGATGTATTTTGACATTCTGAATTCAAATATCGCCGGCCCCCATCGATCTGATCACTCAGTCGGCCGCCATCTTGAATTTCAAAATGGCCGCCATGAAAATCACTGAATATGCCTAACTTGGGTTATAAATGACGTGTGGTACTGATATTTGGTAAACAGATGTATTTTGACATTCTGAATTCAAATATAACCGGCCCCCCTCGATCCGATCACTAAGTCAGCCGCCATCTTGAATTTCAAGATGGCTGCCATGTAAATCATCGATGTGCATAACTTGAGTTCTAATTGACATATGGTACTAAAATTTGGTACATAGTGGTATTTTGACATTCTGAATTCAAATATTATATATATTAATATACCCCAATCGGTCCGAATGCTCAATCGGCTGCCATCTCGATTTCTAAGATTGCCGCTATCTTGAGTCATTTATGATCCCTACCTTGCATGATGAATTACATGTGGCAATGTGTTTTTGCTATACTAGTTTTATCTTGAAAAATCCTAAATTCCACAATTTCCAGCTTTAAGAGCTTTGACTAATGAGTTGGCTGCCATGTTGAATTCCAAGATGGCGGCAATCTTGATTCATTGGAAATCCCTATTTTCAGTCAATGAGCCAAGTTGATATCGGTTCCACCATAATAAACCTTTGCAATGCCATTTTCTCTGTTAAGTTATAAAAAATATGTAAACTCCTAAACCAAACGTATTCAGAGCCAAATTTGATGACAATAACAGTGTAAACAGTCTCAATTCAAAGAATAGTATTGATTAATTATGGGAATTTCCCTGGATAAAAGTCATAAAGCCATAGCAACACAACCTGGATCTGAAGTAGCATGGTGTTGAATCAAAGTTAGAGAAAAAGTAATTAATCAACTTTGTATCTCTTTGAAATAAAAATGTCAAGTTAATTTAACAGAAGTAAACTGTATTTATGAATGTTATCATTTAAAGAATGAAGATATTATACAAGCGTTTTAAGAGAGTTTTAAACTACACTATTTATCATGTTGTTAATCCTTTTAAAGGGCAATAAATATGTGTTGCAAGAACAATTAGTATTATTGTTATTATAATATTTAATTATCAAATCAGTAAATGACCTTATTTCATGTTTTCATTTAAAATATGTTACTATTTAATGAGAAATGCCTATAACAATTTTACTATAGCTCAATATGTGAGAATTATTCTTATTTTACGATTATTATTAGTATTATTTGCTTTTATATTGTATCTTTGTATTTATTGTTGCTGAAAGATAATTGATTAATTGAAGAATTTACCTCAAATTAAATGAATAAAAAATATACATAAAAATAAATAGGGCCTATCATAGACAATTAATTTATTCATTTTTCTCCAAAGGAAGAAACCATGCAAATTGGTAGAAACGGAAACACACGCAACTGCTGTGTGATAAATATTGGAACCAGACAGCTATGAAAAGCTATAGGGCCTATCATGTACGTCATTTCGAATTCATGGTGTCGTAATTGTGCTAATTTTGGGTATGATTATGTTGGTCATATTTCTATGGGCAGATACTATTTTAATACGGGACATCAAAATACCAATATGTACCAAATTTGAGTGCCATATGTCAATTAGAACTCAAGTTTGGCATATTATTGATTTTCATGGCGGCCATCTTTGAATTTGAGATGGCGGCCGACTGAGTAGTTGAATCAATTGGGACTGGCGATATTTGAATTCAGGATGTCAAAATACCTTTGCGCATGAAATTTCAATACCACATATGTCATTTATAACTCAAGTTACTCACATCGATGATTTACATGGCGGCCATTTTGGAATTCAAGATGGCGGCTGACTTAGTGATCGGATCGATGGGGGCCGGCGATATTTGAATTCATAATACCAAAATACATCTGTGTACCAAATTTCAGTACCACATGTCATTTATAACCCAAGTTAGGCATATTCAGTGATTTTCATGGCGGCCATTTTGGAATTCAAGATGGCGGCCGACCAGGTGGTCGGACAGGTGGGGGCCGGCAATATTTGAATTCAGGGTGTCAAAGTACATCTGTGTACCAAATTTCAGTACCACATGTCAATTAAAACTCAAGTTAGGTATACCTATGATTTTCATGGCGGCCATTTTGAAATTCAAGATGGCGGCCGACTGAGGGGTCAAATCGATGGGGGCTTACAATATTCGAATTTAGGGTGTCAAAATACATCTGTGTACCAAATTTCAGTGCCACATGCCACTTAGAACTCAAGTTATGCCGTTTCTATGGTTTTTCATGGCGGCCATCTTGAATATCAAAATGGCGGCCGATCGAGTGGTCGGATCGCTTGGGGCCGGCAATTTTTGAAATCAGCGGCCCAAAATACCCATATGGGCCAAATTTCACACTTTCTGCCGGAAGTGAACAACTCGACCATTTTTTGGTCCTTATCTTACAGACTATTGATGTCTGTGTTTCTCCTATTGATATATACATCTTGATGACCCTTAACTTCTTATTCTCTGTCTCCCTTCCTTTCTATCTCTTTCTCTTTCTATCTGATATTTCTGACTCTTTCCTGATCTCCTTTGCAGGTACCTGTTTGACTGTTTTATTGGTTTTCTTTGTTATGAATATTGATAATTAACTGGCTCCTCATCAACTTCCCTGTCCATTGCAATTCTCTTTGGTATTTTATGCTTTGATCTTTATTATGAGAATTCCATTCGACAAGCCGATATCCATATCATGTCAACTTGTACCGAAAGTAATCTAACCATGTCAAAGAGATAAAAATGCATGTTGTAAAATCAAAATACGTTCCCTTTCCAAGCCATTCATTTTGCTGATCTGGCTGAGCAAAATAATTTAACGTTTTTTCCCACTTTTCTGTGGCTGTTAACCCTCTCGCATTGTGGGGAGTTTTCTGTCAATATAATTGCATTTTAGGGTAAAACTTGCCAATCCAAGTGATCGAGAACTATCATTAATATCATTCTGTTCATTTGAATATTCCTATTTTTTGAATTGCTCAACAAATTGATTTTTTGCTTTATTCAGTTGCTGGAAGTGGATCTTCTAGTGGATTGTCAACTGGAGCTATCATCGGTATTGCTCTTGGAGTATTTGGTTTCGTTCTCATCTTGATCAGTTGTTTGTGCTGTATTTTCTTGCAAGGAGTCAGACGTAACCAAGCAACCAAAATGATGCTGTCGTAAGTTTCATCGTGAAATTATATCAGTATACGATTTGTGGCTAAATAAACTATAAAGTTTCAATTATACTTCATGTATATAAAGAAGAAAATCATGTGGAATTCCTTGATATGAATTCAAATATATTTTGCCGTGAATTGGAATAAGATATAACTTATTTAGAAATTGCCGACTTTAAACAAGATCTAAACAAGAATGAAGATTGTAATATTGCTCCGTACAGTAAAGATTATGCCTTATTTAACTGACATGAAAATTATGAAATTATACTTAGGAAGTTTCTTTTAATAGGGAGGTACACTATTTTTTATTCTTTAGATTCAATTTTTCAATGATCATTCAAATGGTTCTTGAGTTATTGTGAGAACGAGCTATATATATATTTAGCTATTTACCTCTGTGACATTCAATTCTAGTTCATTTTTTATAAGGGAGTTGGGTAAGATAATTGGATTTACCACATTCCTTTGTATGTATTTTTTTTATACATATGTGTGGAAGAAACGATGCTTTCAACATGGATGCACCTTTCGATTTTATTATATTACATTTGGACCTGTTAAATATTGTTTATATTAAAAAAGAAATTTGGCTGGCCTTTTTTAAATTTTAGTGGACGGTATGACGAACCAGGAACACGAAACAGAGGCTACTTTGGAGGTGAAGCCTGGAGTGAAGGGCCGGACAACGACTCTCTTGATGATCGTCGATATGCTGTTGGTCGAGCTCTAGATCGTATCCGTGGAGATGACAGATCCTACGCCGAAGCCTTTGATGGAGAACGCGGAATGCCGGTAAAAATACATTTTTATGTTTAGTGATTTTTAGTACCAAATATGATAAGGGCAATTCCAAGCAAAACAGGACATGGAGCTGAAATGTTAATGTTGCGCTGTGCCTTTTAAAATGCAAATTAGGATCTGAAATTACCACAAAGTCTTCTTTGCAATACAACCAATCATTTAAGTTAAAGAAATTGCGATTCAGTATTCTTGCGCTGAATAATTGATCAAACCCAAATTTGCACATATGGGACTATGGGGCTTTAAATGCCTCTTATTCTTATATCTAGTCACTTTTTGCCGATTTTTTTTTGCTTAATGTAAATAATTTATCATGGACTACTCCAACAAACTTTGGTATAAATATTTCTTTATAATGCATTTCTCCTCACGAAAAAGACCGGGAAACCAGATGTCACTCCGTAACCGTCACTCCATAACCGGACATGGGTTCAAGTTTTAAGTCATAATGAACAAAATATTCAACCAATTTTTTTTATGCAAGGTGGTATATTATACCTAGAATAACATAGAATCCAATCAATAGCTCAAAATTGTGATAGCCATTTAAATTTAACAGAGTTTAAGCAAAATGTTTTCTGCTCAAATATGCATGTCCATTTTGCATCACTACCTAACCATGATTATATATATTCATATTTCATAAATTAAGAGTATCACTATAAAAAAAAATATCATTTTGAAAAGAGGGTACCATTAGCTTTTGTCATGAACCATTTCTTTGAACATAAAGATTAGAGTTTGAATGATAAACTTGTTTCAATGCTGAAATGTTGCTTCTGAATGGCACTCCGTTACCTTGGAACTGCCCATAACTAACAACTTCGATATAGGCATATAAATTATTCTTATTATATATAATTTGTGGATCGAGGTTATTAAAATAAGTCATCTCCTGCTAGCAGGAATGAAAAGGACCAGTCTCCCCTTTCAGAATATACAACAATGGTCGGCAACACCTTCGGCATGAATAGAGCATATCAAAATATTATTTTTAAAAATGCGCTGATATTAGGTATGTTGAAATGCTTGTGGCTTTTCAGGGTATGCTTACCAAACAAATGACTGACTGAAAATACCAAAGATCTTTCCTATGTAAACTGCTGTGTATAATAATTATGCAAACATACTATTGAATTGATGTCCCTAATCATTACCATTGATGTAAGTGTGGTATATAATTTATTTTGAAGTCACTGCTTGGTTTCCATATGCAATTGTGTTTTAGATAGGTCATATGAAAGAAGGTTTCTGATTGGTCTGATACACTCTCCTTGCCATTGCGTAATTCGTTAACTTAGTCTGTAAGATAAGGACCTAAAAATGGTCGAGTGGTTCACTTCCGGCAGAAAGTGTGAAATTTGGCCCACAAGGGTATTTTTGAGCGCTGATCCAAGATGGCCGCCATGAAAAACAACTGAAACTGCATAACTTGAGTTCTAAATGGCATGTGGCACTGAAATTTGGCACACAATAGTATTTTGACACCCTGTATTCAAATATTGCCGGCCCCCATCGATCTACGCACTCAGTCGGCCGCCATCTTGAATTCCAAGATGGCCGTTATGAAAATAATGATATGCCTATCTTGAGTTGTAATTGATATGTGGCACTGAAATTCGGTACACAGTTGTATTTCGACATCCTGAATTCAAATATTGCTGGCCCCCAACGGTCCGAACACTCGGTCGGCCGCCATGAAAATCATTGAATATGCCTAACTTGAGTTATAAATGACATATGGCACTCAAATTTGGTAAATAATAGTATTTTGACATTCTGAATTCAAATATCGCAGGCCCCCATCGATCTAACCACTTAGTTGGCCGCCATTTTGAATTCCAAGATGGCCGCCATGAAAATCATTGATATGCTTAACCTGAGTTCGAAATGGCATGTGGCACTGAAATGTGGTACACAATAGTGTTTTGACAACCTGAATTCAAATATTGCCGGCCCCCATTGATCTACGCACTCATTCGGCCGCCATCTTGAATTCCAAGATGGCCGCCATGAAAATCATTGAATATGCCTAACTTGAGTTATAAATGACATATGGCACTCAAATTTACTTCAATAATCACATGACCCTCTCTTACCTTGCTTTTGTTCCCGAGAACAATGCTAAGACCGAACCACAATAGACTACCAAA
>CALNVZ010003426.1:29233852-29248516 GCA_940671915.1 Paracentrotus lividus | reverse complement strand
ACACTCAAATTTGGTACACATTGGTATTTTGGCATCCTGAATTCAAATATTGCCCTCTCATAGCGATCTGACCACAAGGTCAGCAGCCATGAAAATCCTGGAAAATGCCGAACTTTAGTATTAAAAGACACGTTGCACTGAAAATTAGTACACTGATGGTCGCATCTCACTTGCCATGAAATGGATTTGAGATTTGAGACATTTCAAATTTAAGACAAGTTTCAAACTATAGTCACGGAAACATGTCAGTGAAGTTTCAGCAGACTCAATCCGGCGACGTCTCATGAGTTTCTGCAACGTCTTATGACAAAATAGAACATGTTCATATCTCTGATTATTTTTTTGTCGCGGAGACGTCGTCATAACTAATGACAGGCTCTACAGATTTTTCAATATTGTAACTGCTGCTTTATTGAAATCTAAAATGGCGGCCAATATTCTGTTCACAGCCATTTTTAAAATCAATATGTAGGCTCATCTGAAATTAGCATGTCAGTTTTATACCCACATATACCAATTATCAGCCCCTCGTACCATTTAAAACTAAAGGTAGGCCGCTTATGTGTTTTCTTTTTCTCCATAAGATACAACGCTATCTATTTTATGGAGTTGTACTCTGCAGTGGGTAAATGGCTACTCAAAAGATCGCACTCCCCAATTTTTGGTTGAAGGAAAAGTCAGCACTTAGATTATTGGGGCATTTGATGTGAGACCCCAAAAAAAGTGACTTTGGGCCATTACTCTTGCGTGCCTTTCTTTTTACAAAATTACAAATTTTGATCTTGATGACATCTGCCTACAATTAGATTGATGAGGCTCAACAGCTTCTTTTTCATGTTTTTAGGATAGTAGAAGGATGTGACAGGGTTGGAAATGCAGAAAAAACATGAGTTTAGTACAATTTACCAGAGCATGACTTGTTGAGAACCACCACAGAAAATGTCCAAAGGTGGCGTAGGATTTCATATAGGCCTACATGGAAGTATGGGGAAAATTAACAAAGTCAAATGAAAAGGTCAGAAGGGCCTTGAAAGATCTCAATAAAGGGTGCCATCTGAAAATCACTCTTGTACTGAGTTTCTGTATTTCGCATTGCGGAAACAGGAATTACATACTCTATGACGTATATGGACACTTGAGAAATTTCTTATACAAGAATACCCAACAACCAGCAGTTGTTGGATACAGTAGGTAAAATATCATCAATAAGTTAAATGCAGCTTGTCGGTAATGGACTCAGTCCAAGATGATCAGGATGCCATTACATAGAACCTCCTCCTTTTAAATTTTACTTTGCCTTCAACAGTAACTTTCATAAAATACTGGATTTTAAATGACCGTTGTGATAATGTTAACATGGTAGTTACTATCATGGCAATAAAAATTCAAGGTGTCGGAAAACCATGTGGTCTAATCTATTGAAACTGACAGCAAATTCAAATTCAGGATGTCAATGTTCCATAATATTGTTTACCAAAAATAAATTCCACAGGTCAATTAGAACTCAAAATAGTATTTTTTAATGTTTTGTCAAGCCATGGACCTATAATTTTTGAAAGTTATAGGTCCATGGTCAGGCCGACCATCTTCAAATTTTAGATGGGGACGACCTAGTGGTTACATCACAAGGGATCGACAATTTTTTAATGAAGAATGTCAAAATACCATATTGTGTACCATTTTTCAGTGCTACATATCTTTTTTAATGCAAGTCTGGCATTTTCCATTATTTTTATGGTGGCCATCTTGGAATTCAAATTGGCGGCCAACTGTGTCGTTGGATCGATAGGGGCTGGCAATATCTGAATTCAGGATGTAAAAATACCAATGTGTACCAACTTTTAGTACCACATGTCATTTATAACTGAAGTTTAATAGGCATATTGAATGATTTTCATGGCGGCCATTTTGGAATTCAAGCTGGCAGCCGACTGAGTGTGTAGACCGGTGGGGGCCGGCAATAATTGACTTCAGGATGTCAAAATACCATTGTGTACCAAATTTCAATACCACATGTCATTCCAAACTCTATAGGCATATCAATGGTTTTTCATGGTGGCCATCTTGGAATTCAAGATGGCTGCCGACTGAGTGGTCCGATCGATGGGGTGGCGGCAAGATTTGAACTCAGAATGTAAAAATACCATTGTGTACCAAATTTGAGTGCCATATGTCATTTGTAACTCAAGTTAGGCACATTCAATGATTTTCATGGCGGCCACTTTGGAATTCAAGATGGCGGCCGACTGAGTGGTTATACCGTTGTGGGCCGGCAATATTTGAATTCAGGATGTCGAAGTACAAATGTGTACCAAATTTCAGTGCTACATATATATCAATTAGAACTCAAGTTAGGCATATCAATTATTTTCATGGCGGCCATCTTGGAATTCAAGATGGCTGCCTACTGAGTGATCAGAATTGATAATGGGCAGACAATCATTTGAAATTCAGGATGTCAAAATACCATGAAGTACCACATTTCAATACCATCTCGATGATCATTCCGAACTCGATTTAGTTAGGCATTGATATAGGGGGCGACAAGATTTGCTGAACTTCAGAGTGTCAAAATACCATTGTGTACCAAATTGTGAGTTTCCATATATCAATTAGAACGTCAGTTGAGCGCCATATCAAGTTACTTTTCATGCCAGCCATCTTTGGAATTCAACGATGACGCCGGCCCCGAACTGCAGTGGTTAGACAATCTGTCTGGGGCCTGGCAAATATTTTGAAATTCAGAGCTAAATACTATTGGTGTTCCAAACATTTAGTGTCACATTGCCATTTAGAAGTAAAGTTAGGCAGCTTACATGGTTTTTTCACATGCGTGGCCATCTTGGACTTTCCAACAAGGGCGGATACGCACTTCGAGTCAGGCTCGGCGCATCACTTCGGGGCCGTCAATTTTTGAAATTCAGCCGCCCTAAAATACTCCTTTGCCAGCCAAAGTTTCACACTTTCTCCGGAACTTGACCATTCTCATGGTCCTGTATTTCTGCCAATTATCATGCCGCCACGCACCCATTGCATATAACAAGTCTGATAGTAAAATAGTTGTAGTACTTTTAAGAGTGTGACTGCGTCAAAATGATTTCCACGCTGGTCATTCACGTTATCTTGTTATTACTTGCACGTTTTTTGTTGTTGTTATAATGCCACCGTTAAAACCCCGTGTTAATATGCAATGGTGAAGAAATCGATTGCCTCTGTTGCCGCTTAACGCGCGTAATCAATAGCAACACAATGCCCGTGAGCACAAAAGCTTAACAGCCAATCGGATACGCCGGGACTCAGCAACGGATTATACCTCACAATACCTAATTAGCCACCCAAAGTTTGGCCAAGATCAAACTAGCATTACCGGCAAGCGTTAAGAACTATAGGTGTCTATTTTACCTATAATAAATAGTCACTGCCCTCTATTAATCCAACATTACTGACTATGTGAATTCCAAATACTAAATTTATTCAACTCAGCACCATACAGGGCCTCGCGTGAAATAATTGCTGCCCCCTTGGCATTAATTTAAGTATTGTTGCTGCCACATAATCTAGTTATGTTGCATGGTAGAGCCATGCCACTATCTATATTAATACCTCCCTATTGTTTTTTTGTGTGTACCACCAAATTCCCCATAGTGATGAGTACGAATGAGCCTGTGTTGATAATGATCGTAAGGCCATTTCATTTTTCCAATTCTTTACTTTTCGACAACCCCCCCCCCCCCCCGCCCAAAAAAAAAAAAATAATAATAAAATCAAAAAAAATAAATAAATAAAATAACCACAAAAAAAAAAAAAATTTAACAATAAATAAATGAATACAAAAAGAAAAAACACCCCTGTGAGGGGGGGGGGGTGCAAACACAAAATTTTGGGCAATGTTTTATTTATTTATTTTGATTTTTTTTCATTAGAAAGTTGCACATTCTTATATTAAAAAAAAAGAAAGAAGAAACAATGTGAGCGGGCGGCACAAACAAAATTGTTTGGGCGCTTTTTTTTTTTTTTTTTACGTGAAATTTCTAATAAAAAAAGAAAAAAATAATTAATTACAAAGAAAAATAGGGGGGGGGGACAATGTCTTCAAATTCTTTATGTAAATAAGATGGTCAATTCCCCAATCAGTTTCCCATCCTATATAACGCATAGTACATGCTTATTGTCGTCAAATAAAATAAGCATCCATAAATTAAGAATTTCTCTCGTCAATTGTATCTCACCTCGGCCTACGGCCTCGGTGACATATAATTCACTTGAGAAATTCTAAATCTATGGATGCACATTATTACGGTATATTTGACGACAATAAGCATGTACTATTATATATTCAACTCCAGAGCATGAACTAAATGTGTAATAATGTACAGGAAATATACAGTCATATTATATACTGTTGCATAACTGATACAATTATGAATTGTATTTTATGAATAACTTTGTTTTTATTTTTCTTTCCCTAAAACAGCGTCGTGGCCGTGACAATTTCAGGACCCCGTATGTGGTAGATGGTAGTGAAACCGTAAGTATATGCCACAGTAAAATTCATCTTACAATTGCTATTTCGATCTATGCTATTTGGAAAAAGTTGTGACAACAATTATGATGAAACCTGACCGAGAGTCAAATTCTTGTATTCTGCTTTGGATGATAATAAAGAAAAATAATGAGCTACATTTAAAAAAGTCAAGAACTTTTGTTTATCATGATTTATGCAAACATGGTGAACTCCTAGTTGAGATTGTTGGAAAGAATAACAGATTTTTACAATTTTTATGAGCATTTTTTAATTAATTCAATTTTTGAGTGAATTATAGTAGACTAAACACCATAAATTTAGTTAATGAAAAAATAATTAGTATAAAAATCATATAGTTTCTTTATTTATTTGTGTCAAAACTAGACTTTTATGCATTGATTACTTTTACATTAAGGAAAAAATTGGAAAATAGGCCTATATGCAAGAGTTTATTTCTGAAAAGAACTATATCAACATAACCAAACAAAATGCTGCTATAAATAATTATTGAAACTTTAATATTTCTGATTGACACACATTTGTTAGGTTGAAATTATGTTTGTATTGATCATTGATATTTTTTAAATCTATTTTTACAGAGCAATCCAGTGGAACGTAATCCAATTCATTATTAATTTACGTGGATCCTACTGACAGAAACGAATCATGACGATGGAACTATCTTATAGTAGATTTTATTGTTATCCTCTTATCGTAGACGCTATCTAAGGAGCAAAAATTCATATTATTCTTATTTTTTATAATTAATATTATGAATGTTGTTATTATAAGATTCAAGTTCACGTTTATAGACTTGAAATTATTATTGTATTCTCTATTGCTTCCATAGTAAGAGTAAATAAAAAAAATATTGCTTTTTCTGCCAAAAGATGCTAATTTAGTATAGACAAAACATAATTTGTATTGCTTATGCTTCGTAGAATGTATTGGATATATTGATACTTTTGCTTAAACACACATACCTGATACATATTTTTAATGCTTAATCGATGGATTATTAGTTGTATTTAAAGCCTGGTATACCAACAAGGTTGCTCTGTTTCGACATTAGCAAACATCATTAACCCGTTGTATACTAAGCCTGCATATATGGGGGCTGAAAAAATATAGGACATCCCTCTTGTCGACCGTTTATTTCACTCATGGTTGCATAAACATATAAAGACCTTACATAATTTAAATTACCTGACATTGATTTATTTAAAGCTGTCTTTGTTTTACCTTTAAATGAAAAGAAATTTCTCACAAGCATGCTTGACAACCACGATTCATTCGGCTTTGTAAAAAGTTCTCAGTATACAAAGGATTAAAAAAAATTAGAAGTAATAAACATAAAACGAAAGTAATTTCTAATTAAAAAATATGATTCTAAACTGTAACTTATAATTTTTTCAGGGTTTGCCAAAAGTAATCATCACATGAAGGAATCATTCGATCTTAAACTCTACGGCCCATATTCTGCTATGAAGACTGAGTTTGTATGCGTCGCAAGTTTGTACAAAGCTATTTTGCTACCCATGTGATCCTTTAGACTGTTGCAGATCGCACAATAACTTTATACGAACTCTCGATGCATAAAAACTCAGTCTTCATAGCAGAATATGGGTCTAGGAATATTCTTTTTTTTCTTCTTCATTACTACATGTATGTGATATTAATGAGTTGCTTTTCTGAAATAATATTATTGATTGAAATTTCCAATTTTGAATGACGTTTGACAATCATTTACATTTATAGAGTGTGAAATTTACCTTACTTTCATTGACTTCAAATTGAAACAGTACTTCCAGGTTTAATAACTACATTAATGTGATTTTAATGAATTGCTTTCCTGAAATAATATTACGGATTGTAATTTCCAATTGTCAATGACGTTTGACAATCATTTACAGAGTCTGAAATATACTTCACCTTCATTGATTTCATATTGAAACAGTACTTCCAGGTTTACCCCTCCCCCATTTGTATTCTGCTGTATAATTGTTACACAATGTATTCACTGTCTTTCAAAATGTATTCCTGTATAATTGTGAAACTTTTGTTTTGACAGTTAAAAGTTTTATATATTACAGAGCCTGTATGCAATACAATGTTTTCCCTGAAACAGTAATACAATATTAATTGTACACAACCTGAGGCTGATTCAGGATTTTGAGATCAGAGAGTGATTCTGAAACGCACATTATTTTGACAGTATTCTCGAGTATTAACCTGTGGTTTCCCAAAATATCTTAAGCACTGTAGGCCTACGTTATGATAGTATTATGAATAAACATAATTCTATGTAGAATGCAGATATCTTCAAACACTACACATCAATGTTCGAAATCGAAGTCATCCAAAAGAAAACCTGGACCTTGACTGCATTAACTATATTGGTTCTAATTGGCCGTCTTACGCTTTACATTAGGCAAATCTGCCATGTGTAACAATTTTTTAAAGATTGTAACGTTGGCCAGGTATGCAAATTCAAAGATCTTTACCTCGGAGAAGGGTTTGGACGTTTTAATGTATTTCCAAAGAGTGATCAACAGGATAAAAGTGTGATATATGCAATATCTAGAGAAATTGTTATATATAAATGCTGCTTCTATGTCTTTCATTTTGTTTTATTATTATTTTTTTACAGATCTATATATTATATATTTTTTAATAGGATGATGTATTTAATCTGAAATAAATATTCCTATAGGGAAACCTGCAACAGACTAAGACGATTCAGTACTTGTACTCCTTTTTCAAATGAGTTTTAGCTAACGGCTATCGACTGATATGATACGCTTTTCATTTTGTAGATTTATTTTATTTTTTCTTTTTTGTTGTTGTTGTTGAAAATGTGCCTTTCTTTGGAAACCTGCTTCGTGGGTGCCCATAGGGTACATGCAGGTAATATGGGCTACCTAAAGCAAATCATGTGACCGGTGATCGGTGTGAGCGCCATTTGTTGTTCATATGAACTGTTTACGAAAATCTATCGTGAGAGTATCTGATGCCGAAATTTCTCTGAGAAAATTGCTGAAAACGAACAAGGTAGGTAAATATTACACTTTTTTTTTTTTTTACCCGGATGTAAAATTTTATATTTCACAGAATGTGATGGTGAAAAAAACGTTTGAGGGGGTAACCTCAGCTGTTTGTATATTTAGCAAGCTTAAAGTTTCATTTTGATCATAATAGCGTGTACAGGTCAATTTGTTGTAATGAAGGGGTGCAATGTGCATTGAATGATTTCCTGACATAGCAAAAATAAATGCAGATAATATGGGCAGTCCAAAATGGCGGAAATGATTCTGGCACTTGGTATTGGGATGAGGCATCAATCTCTTTGCCAAGATTTTTTTTTAAATATTTACAGTATATTATTAAGAATAATAACTAGAAAAAACTTATTGTATATTGATTTGTATAATGAAAATAATATAACATTTCTTCAAACAAGCACACATTTCAATTAAAAATCTAGTCAAAGTATTGACTGAAGGGTCTCATAATTTCAAACGATATCTTAAAGTTTATGATTTTCAACATTTTCAGCAAATTCCAGACATATTAGAGTCATTGTAGTTTTTTTTTTTAATACATTAAATACATATGCTCATATCACCTGCACATGCAGTTAATACGGGCACTTTGATGAAGACGTCAACATTTGAATATTGTAGACAGGAGGGGGGAGCGTTGGTGATGATTGTTTCTCTTCACAATTAAAGTTAGAACAGTAGTTATTGATTCATTATAAACAAAGATTAAGCTGTGTGTCATTTTGTAATTTTATGCGAATTGTGCAAATGTGCTTGGGTGGCCCATAAAACCTGCATGTACCCTATATGTAGTGAATTAGGCTTACTTGAAAGTCAAGTATTTCAAAATACCCGTAGCATAAGCAAAAGATCCCAGAAAGTCGGGGGGAAAAGTATATAATTTAACGCACATTATTAGGGCGAGGTAATGGAAAGACCGTTCATTTCACCTGCAGTGTGTACGTGAAAAGATTTCACATTTGTATACATTTAACGTTGCTTTAATCACTGGTAGCTTTATCTGTCATAGTGGGTATCATATTTTAACAGTTAAGATTCAGGGCTCATTTTACGAAAAGGCTTCTACAACACAACAATGCTGAATATACGCCTACATAGGGAAGAGAAAGAGCATTAAGAAAAGAATAAACTAGAACTGCAATCGTTGACATGAACGATGGGCGTGCATTGACGCTTTGACTAAAATATATCAAGGATTATAAAAATGTAAACGTATATTTTGAAATTATTGGTAAACGGAAATAGCCTTCACATGTAGAACAAATGTGTGTTAAACGATTGCGATTTGTGTACGTTGTTGAGTTTTTATCTTTATCCTTTTCCTTCATGGCGTTCCATAGTAATCTGAGCACTTGTGGCTTTCTCGATTTCGCGATTATGAAGCAAGCTGGTATAATGGTTTCTACATAAACTGGATTTACTCAAAATTTTCTGTTGCAACCTATACTATATATAGTATCAATGGAAAGGCAATTTCAATGCGGTCAATATGATGTCAATTTCAGAAGCAAATATCGAACGACAATGACGTAATGCATTGTAAATTCGCTATTTTTTGTCCATAACTTTTCGATGACGTCATCAAATTTTACAAAAATTGGCAGATAGTTGTGAAATGTATTAATACATATGCCTGCCAAGTTTCAAGCCCCTAGATTAAATATTCGCAATTTTAGGTTAAGTTAAACTTGATTTCCTGGTATCGATAATTTTTTACTTTCTACAACATTTTTGAGCAATTTGGTCAATGAATCGATGTATTTTTCTTTACATTGCTAATCCAAAAAAGGTACGGTTTTAACAAGGAACTAAGCAGATGCAGCCTCTTGGATTTTAGCCAAATTTTGAAACTTTAGAGGGCGCTATTTGCATTTTGCGTATTTACTGGAGCGTGAAACTAGTGGATTGTGTGCACACTTATTAGAATATCGTGCCCTGAACATTTGAAGCAAAATGAAATTGATTTAAGAAAGTTATAGCCATTTTTGTGTGTTTTTAGTCACAATTTTTTATTTCATAACGGAGTTGATTTTCAAAATTGATTTAAAGTATGAAGATGGTTTTGAAATAAAAAGTTGTTGGATGCATATGAAAGGCCAATTCCTGGACTATTTAATGCACTTTGTTAGAAATTTGTAGGATTCCAAATAAGGGAGCAACGGAGGCTGGAAGAATGGCAGTTATATGGCCAAAAATGGACAAGATGGCTGATGGATGGTCATGGATGAGTGATTTTGGAAATTGAAATGTCAGGGGATCAATAATGGATCATGCATGACATGTCTACGAAGTTTGAACGAATTTGAATGAGTAATTGGAACCTTGACAGAGATAACAAGGATCATGTGTTAAATGAATGGCTTTTTTGGCGGAAAAAGAAGAAGATGGCGGAATAGGAATATAGAACGATAACATGGCATTGTCGCTAGAGCGTCAATGCAATTAGACTAGGGTATTTCCGTCGTGACCAACTAACATTAAAACTGGTCCGTCGTTACAGACTAACTTGACGGACTATAGCTTTAAAGCTCGTCTGTAGAGACCGACGAGCTGTAAAAGACGGAAAGCTAGTCCATTGTGGCTGACTAGCTTTAAAGCTCGTCAGTCTGGGCATCACTACCACTACCTTTTATGCTAGTCGGTCTACCCGTTTAGGTTTTCAGTGCAGGTTTATCTCAATGACCTTTATCTGTGTATATGGTTATGCCCAATTTGTAATTACGAAATGGCCTTGTTACACCTCGAATATCCTTAGATTTTACTGAATACGCTGTAATAAAAAAAAGATGTTAATATCTAACACCGAGCTGGTTATTGAAATTGTGGTGTTAAATTCCGGAGTCGGATGGATATCGGTAGAAATATCTCACACCATGTGGTGTTAATACTAAATCTGAAAATCACTCTGTCGAACTTTTTGCTGATAAATGTAATTTATTATTTGATATATTCTTATAATAAAAATCATTAAGCACAAATAGCTAAATTTGCTTTAGTTTAAATTCACCGAATATTTGCTAACACCCAAAGCCGGTGTTATTTAGGATAGGCATTTAATTAATATCTTATTTCGAAAGAAGATGCTAACTTTAGATAAAGAAACTTGAGAACCACAACTACCTGGTAACAAGAATAGTCGGCTTTATGGACAATTATTGTCTGCTTTAATCTCATTGCCTATTATTTGGATTGCTGTCAAATACCAAACATATTTGTTGCTTTCCACAAATTGGATAATAAGAATTATTATGAAATCATGCTTAACTGCTTTAAAAAAAACACAATGCCCGTCTATCCAAATGACCTTCATAGGCTCGTGCCCAAATTGAATTACTAAATGGCTTATAATTAGTTACACCTCGAAAATCTGTATTTTTACTGAATACACTGTAATAACAAGGGTGTTTAATATCAATACAAAATATCTAACACCATCATGACCATGTGGTGTCAATACAAAATCTGAGAACCACTCTGTTCAATTTTTTGCAGATAAAAATAATAAATTATTTGATATATTATATCATAAATACCATTTAAAGCAAATATTTGTTAACGCCAAAAGTCGGTGTTATCTTACACGGCCAGCCTGGCAAAAATCAGTAAACGTCCAAGGTGTCAGATTAAAACGCATCAACAGCAACTTGTATCGGATTGGAAATTGACACTATGTAAAGTGTCAAATTGGCACCAACATGACAAATAACACCCAGGGGTTTAACTTAAAGTGATGTTAGCACCCAAAAAGATGTCAATTCAAAACCATTGAGTGTGAGTGATGCTATAGATTCTTGGGCAGTACTAAGTTTAAAACCAGTGGTGTTAAATCTAACACACCGTTTTTTGCAGTGTGGATAGGAAAAGATGCTTTACTATATACACTTTGTATCCCACTTTATTAACATTCTTAAATCAGCCGATCCACAAATTATCCCTGGCTTGATCATGGATAATGACTGTTATTATCCGTGATACCGATCTGTATATAGACGTGCATCCGTCATTATAGACTCATTATCACTGGCAAAACCCTAACCCTAACCCTAACCCTAACCATCTACAGGATCAGCAAAATATGTTGTGGCATCCATGATTCAATCAGGGAAAATATGTCATTATTGACAAATATTGTCTTTGTACTGATCATCACCATGGATAATAAAAGCTATTATCCTTGGTGTTACCAGTGGATGTTTTGTGGATCAGGTGCTTAAATATCTTATAAATAATATCGGTTATGGCATCATTATTTTGCAGCAATGATATTTGCATATTAATTATGCAAATGAGTATACCATTCACTATTGCATACCATTGAAATACCATTCGGAGGTACCAGTGGAATACCATTCGGAATACCATTGAAAATACCATTCGACCTAATTTAAATTTTTCGGCCAATGGTAGACCTCATTTGCATACCAATGGTATATGAATGGTAAATGAATGGTACCATAATGGTATAAAATTGGGCTACCATTGGGTTACCATTCGGTTATGGCATCATTATTGTGCAGCAATGATATTTGCATATTAATTATGCAAATTAGTATACCATTCACCATTGCATACCATTGAAATACCATTCGGAGGTACCAGTGGAATACCATTCGGAAATACCATTGAAAATACCATTTGACCTAATTTAAATTTTTCGGCCAATGGTAGACTTCATTTGCATACCAATGGTATATGAATGGTACCCCAATGGTACCGCTACCGCGGTAACTACCGCAGTAGCGGTAGAAACCACCAAAGAGAGTCCACCATTGGTCTACCATAGCGAGTCCACCATTGGCCTACCAAAGAGGGTCCACCATTGGTCTACCATAGAGAGTCCACCGTTGGGATACCATAGAGTGTCCACCATTGGTCTACCAAAGAGGGTCCACCATTGAGGGTCTACCAAGAGAGTCCACCATTGGTTTACCAAAGAGAGTCCACCATTGGGTTACTATAGAAAGTCCACCATTGGTCTACCAAAGAGGGTCCACCATTGGTCTACCATAGAGGGTCTACCTTGTCTACCATAGAGGTCACCTTGGTCTACCAAGAGGGTCCACCATTGGTCTACCAATAGAGAGTCCACCATTGGTCCTACCATAGAGGTCCACCATTGGTCTACCATAGAGAGTCCACCATGGGTCTACCAAAGAGGGTCCACCATTGGTCTACCATAGAGAGTCCACCATTAGTCTACCATAGAGATTCCACCATTCGTCTACCATAGGGGTCCACCATTGGTCTACCATAGAAAGTCCACCATTGGTCTACAAAGAGGGTCCACCATTGGTCTACCATAGAGAGTCCACCATGGGTCTACCAAAGAGGTCCACCATTGGTCTACCATAGAAAGTCCACCATTAGTCTACCATAGAGATTCCACCATTCGTCTACCATAGAGGGTCCACCATTGGTCTACCATAGAAAGTCCACCATTGGTCTACCAAAGAGAGTCCACATTGGTCTACCATAGAGGGTCCACCATTGGCCTACCATAGAGGATCCACCATTTGTCTACCATAGAAGTCCACCCTTGGTCTACCAAAGAGAGTCCACCATTGGTCTACCATAGAGGGTCCACCATTGGTACTCCATAGAGGGTCCACCATTGGTCTACCATAGAGAGTCACCATTGGTCTCCATAGAAAGTCCATCATTGGTCTACAATAGAGAGTCCACCAATGGTCTACCAAAGAGGTCCATCATTGGTCTAACATAAGAGGGTCCACCATAGAGAGTCCACCGCTGGTCTACCATAGAAGAGTCCACCATTGGTTCTACCATAGAGGGTCCACCAATTGGTCCTACCATAGAGGGTCCACCATTGGTCTACCATAGAGGGTACACATTGTCTGCCAAAGAGGGTCTACCATTGGTCTACCATAGAGAGTCCACCATTGGTCTACCAAAGAGAGTCCACCATTGGTCTACGAAAGAGAGCCTGCCATTGGTCTACTATACAGTGTTCACCATTGGGCTACCATACATACTCCACTATTTGTCTACCAGCTTTACAGAGTTCATCATGTGGCCATGCCACAACTGAGTAAACTCAAGTGAACGTATAGTAATTAGATTCTCTAATAATATTGTAAAACCAAAAACTTGACAAATAATAATGAATGACTATTTATCTTGGTTTATTCCAAATGTCTCTATTCTTATCTTTATTCTGACCTTTAACAAGGAAGACAATTTATGTAATAAATTCATAGGTTCTTGGTTTCACGAATTAAAAAAAAATTAACCGATGATACAAAATATTTAACACATTATATGAATGATATTATAAAAGATATACAATGTAGTAAATCATAATTATAAACACAACACAAAAAGAAATTTCCTCCCATGTTAGGAAATTTAAGTTGCTATTGTAGGAGCGAACTTTGGGAAAAATCATCAAGTCATGCTTCCATGAGCAATGGTTGAATGCAATTTTTTTTTTGAAGTTCACAAGCCTGAAATCACAACTTTGATTCAATGATATCGACCCATTTTCAGATTTTAAATATTTTACACGTCAGAATGTATGTAAAACGTGCTTCCAAACATACTGAAAGTAAATTTTCTGTGAAATGTCACGATTGAGTGAGCATGGAGAAAATTTGCCCAAACTGCTATTTTTACTTCTTTGCCATGGTATATTCGATCAAATATGATGGAATTCCTGTTTTGGAAGTGTATGCAATCATTCCTCATTCACTGCTGAATGAACCTATCAAACAACCAAAAAAATAGGCAGTTTTAGAATTACGAAGAGGTATTGCAGTAATTTTGTGCACTAAAAATCATCTCAATGAATTTTTGGGGTCGTATTTATACTCTTTGGGCACATGTCAGTGATCCCATGGCATTTATTTACAAATTAATGCTTCAATGAAATCATGAGACTGGAATAGCCCTTTTTTTCATATATGGACTAAAATTTAAAGTCTTATTTTGATTGAATACAACAATTCTTTTCGCGGCATACTTCGGATTTTTTTTCACCAAAATCCCGATATTCCATGCAAATGAGAAAAAAGTTTAGGGCTTCGTCATGATTCATTGACTTTTCGAATACGTAATTTT
>CALNVZ010003426.1:29217016-29233102 GCA_940671915.1 Paracentrotus lividus | reverse complement strand
CTGGACGGGGTAATGATTAATATTGTCTCCTTGACCTTCATTTGGAAGAATTTTTAACCAAAACATATCTGTAACACTGCATCTAAAATTGAATATTACCCAAGCAGTATTTGATCTATGTAAAAATACAAATAATGGATATCGACATATCCTATTCCAACCTTCAAATCAACTCTCACTATATTATGAAAATATTATTCCTAGATTAATACAGTGTGTCCCTAAAAAGGTAACCGAAGTTCAAAGTTCAGTAATTTCAAAAGTATCATTGTTTATTTTTTGTGATTTGTTTACTAAAATATTAATGAAGACATCAGCTTTAATTTGATACATTGCTTACGTCAATATTGTCAGGGGTCACAGAGTTTGGTGGGTTATGGTCCATTAAAGGTGACAAGTACAAAAACCCACTTACGGTACGAAAGCAACTTTTTGGTTTAATCGTTTTTGGGGCGTTTTTTCACACAAAGTTTCAATGAAATGCAATCTGATTTGCCAACTGGCGATGAGATTCACTTTCATAGTTTCTCTATCATATGAGTCTCTTGAGTCGTGGAGACGTCGTGGTGACGACTCCTGAGACTTCAGGGTGTCGTGGGAAATTGAACAAAAGTCTAAAAAATTGTCAAACCTGTTCGATTTCTTTTAATTGCCAGCAAGTTCCAACAACGGCTCTGCGTTGTGGATACTTAGGGGACGTCGCGGCAACCCCGCAGAGACATCGCAGAGACTTGCTCTCGTCTGAAAGAAGTCTACTAAAACATGGAACATGTTTGATATATGTTTGGTTTTCTCGCAACTTCCTGGGGACTCAGGAGACGTCACCATAGTCACGGCGACCTCTCCGAGACTCCAGAGACTCATAATCGAGAACGCATCTCATTAGCAGTGAGGAATCCACTTTAGCAAAGATAACATTTCATTGAAACTTGCTGAAAAAACGCAATGACATCAACTAGTTAAAAGAAGGTTTCTTTCATACCCTACAAACCACAAAAACTTGAAAAAAGTGGGTTTTGTACCTATCACATTCAAAGGACCCTAACTCTGTTACCCATGACAATTTGGACGTAAGCAATGTCACAAATTAAAGCTGATGAAGTACTTAGTATTTTAGTAAACAAATCACAAGAATACACCATGTATTATTAAAATGACTGACCTTTGAACTTCGGTTATCTTTTTTTAGGAACACTATATATATGTCAGCTGTTTATAGCTAAATATTATAATTGTAAACATCTTGTATTCATAGCAATAAAGAAGGCTACTGTCATAATGAACTGCTCATGTGTCAGGCGCGGATCCAGAATTTTCCAGAAGGGGGGGGGGGAGGGGGCCTAACTTTGAAAAAAAAATCTTTCGAGCGGAGCGAGCAAACGAGCGCGAGTTTAAAACATTCCCCGATTTAAAGGCCTATACTGACCTAAAACGAGGAATTTAAACAATTTTATTTTTACTCCTCTGAAAAAAAAATAGTAGTATATACTAACAAAAAACAAAAAACAAAAAAATAATAATAATAAAATGTTTTAAACAAAACTTTAGTGGTTTGAGTATGTATTTTAAATTGCCACCATGAATACGATTATTGCTGTATTATAATTACATCAGACGTTGCGAGCGCAAACCTTGTCATTTAATTTCCTGGAAGAACGGCATGTTATGCCCAATTATGCCAGAGGCGGTGGAAGGAATTTGAAAGTGGGGTTACGATGGAAAAGGGGCATTTTCCTGAAGAGGGGGCAATTGAGACCAGGGGCATAAAGAGAAATGTATCCGGATGACTAGGGGGTGCGCCCCCAAAAAATTTAGTTTCCGAAGCGTGACATGAAAAATTTGAGATAAAAATCTGAGTTATTTGTACATTATAATTTAGCATCCGCGAGCGCGAAGCGCGAGCCGAAATTTGGGATTTTAAAAGATATATGGAATTAATAAAGGGGCACTTTTAAGGAATTTTTTTTTTTAGATAATTGTGTATTATAGACCCTATTTGGTATCCGCGAGCGCAAAGTGCGAGTTGAAAATTTTGAGGTAAAAATTGGAATTATTTGTGCAATATGATTTAGTAAATTAAATTTGGGTTTTTAAAACTATGGATGGAATAAATAAAGGGGCACTTTCTAGTATATTTTGTTTTAGATAATTGTGTATTATCTGATTATAGACCCTATTTAGCATCTGCGAGCGCGAATCGCGAGCTGATTTTTGAGGTAAAATGTTGAGTTAATTGTGCATTATATACCCTACTGAATTGGTATCTGTGAGCGCAAAACGCGATCCGAATTATCTGTGCATTATGATTTAGTATCCGCTAGCGCAAGCTAAAAAATTTAGGGCAAAAATTTGAGTAATGTGTGCATTATGATTTAGTATCAGCGAGCGCGAAGCGCGAGCCGAAAATTTGGGCTCTAAATAAAGAATTATTACCAATTTCATATGCATATTTTGAAAGCCCGCATTTTTCTGCGATTCCTGTGCAATTTTTTAAATGTTTCGCTTCATTGGTTTTGATTACGCAGGCTCTTTTGTAAGAGTAGTCATTTTTGGCCCATTCTAAGTTTGATGAAGAGGAATACCGTACGTTACAAAATGCTATACATTATTCAGTGCTTAACTTTTATTTCATTATAACAACTGTCATATTCATGCTTTTGTGTTCAAGGAACAATGCCATATCTTATTGGCCAGGAGTCTAGACTAGTTCGGGATTTGAGTCTCGAGAGTCATGGAGACGTCTCCTGAGTCTCTAAGGAAGTGTGTGGAAATTAATATCAGAGTCTAAAAATAGTTTTCCAGTCTCTTCTATCTACTAGTCATACACAAATCGGTCACGAGTAGTTCGCGACTCCAGTCTCTGTAGTCTTCTGGGTCTCCAGGGAGTTACCTAAAAAATAAAATAAGACTTTAAAAAAAAAAAAGCCAGACATGTTTGATTTTTAAAGACATTTTCCTTTTTTTTAATAATAGCAAGTCAGAGTGACTCTTTAGTCTACCAGTCATGTACGAAATTATTCACGGCGATGACATGACTTGTTCACAATTGAAAATGTCTGGCTTTTTCAAAGTCTTTTAATTGAATTTTTGGGGCGACTCCCTGGAGATCCAGAAGACGTTGTGGCAAAGTCTTCAAGACTACAGAGACTGGAGTCGCGAACTAGTCGTGACCAATTTTGTGTATCACCAGTAGACAGACGAGTATCAGCGATATCAGGTTGACTTCAGCTAGCGACTTGATAACCTGTTTTTTAGACTTTGATTTTAATTTCCACACGCTTCCCTGGAGACTTAGGAGACGTCTCCACGGCTCTCGAGACTCAAATCCCGAACTAGTCTAGACTCATGGCCAGTACGATATGGCACTGTTCCTTGAAAACAAAAGCATGAACATCACAGTAGTTAAACTTAAATACAAGTTAAGCACAGAATAATGTCTGGCAGTTTTGTAATGTACTCCTTTCATCAAACTTGGAATGGACCATAAATGACTACTCTTTCAAAAGAGCCTGCGTAATCAAAACCAATAAAGCGAAACATTTAAAAATTGCACAGAATTCGCAGAATAATTTGGGCTTTCAAAATATGGAAATGAAATTGGCAATAATTCTTTATTATAGAAGTTATTTAGCGCCCAATCAGAGGGAAATTTTTTGGGGGGACGCGCTGTAGAATAAATAAAGGGGCACTTAATAGTATAAAAACAATGTAGATAATTGTGTATTGTAGACCCTATTTAGTATCCACAAGCGTGAAGCGCAAGTTGCAAATTTTGAGGTAAAAATTGGAGTTATTTGTGCATTATAATTTAGTATCAGCGAGCGCGAAGCGCCAGCCGAAAATGTAGGGTTTTAAAAGATATATGGAATAAATTTAGGGGCACTCTCTAGTGTTATTTTTTTTTTGGATAATTGTGTGGTATTAGTATATACCCTATTTAGTATCCGTGAGCGCGAAGCGCGAGCTGAAAACTTTGAGTTAATTGTGCATTATACAGTGCGTCCCAAAAAGAACTAAACACTGCCAAATTAAAAATATATGATTATTGGGGAAAAGGTTTAGATGTATATAAAGCTCACATCCTCAACTATCATTATGTCACAAAAAAAATCAGAAAATAACGCATTCTTCAGTGAGTAATGCCCACTTTTACGAAGGACACAAAAAAATAGCCTGCGCAGGAACTTGCTATTCATTTATCACCTGGGTATGGCATGCCAAGAAGGATTCAAGTAATAATGGAATAAATCGGCTAACAAAGACAAAAATAAACAGAAGTGATAGCAAAAACCAATGATGTTAAAGCAAAACGGTGAAAAACTACATTTTGCATAATATTGATTGTTTATTTCTGACTTTTGATATATCTTTTACTCTGTTAGCTGATTCATTCCATAATTTCTTTTGAATCCTTCTTGGCATGCAATGCCAAGGTGATAAATGAACAGCAAATTCCTGCACAGGCTATTTTTTGTGTCCTTCATAAAAGTGGGCATTGCTCACTGAAGAATGCGTTATTTTCATGATAGTTGAGAATATGAGCTTTATATACATATAAAACTTTTCCCCAAGAATCATATATTTTATATCATATATCTCAAAAAACTGCTTTAGAGAGAAAACTTACTCGACAAGGCCTCTAACGCTTTCTTTTTTGGTTCTCCTTTTTCACATTTCTACTTTTTGGATATAAATGCTTTATATGCTCTATAGGCCTAGTATACTATGTAATTGCATGCAATATTTTTAAAATGTAAATTATTCAATGTTATATATTGTATGTTTTTTAATGAAATGGAAATAAATACGAATTTAATTTTTAATTTGGTAGCCTTGTCAAAAGTGTATAGTTCTTTTTGGGACGCACTGTATACCCTACTGAATTGGTATCTGCGAGCCGAAAATTTTGAGCTCAAAATTTGAGTTATTTGTGCATTATGATTTAGTATCCGCGAGCGCGAAGCGCGAGCCGAAAAGTTGGGGTTTTAAAAGATATATCGAATAAATAAAGGGGCAGTTTCTAGTATTCCCACGAGGCCGACTATTTTTCCCACGAGGCCGAGAGCCCACGAGGCCTCTTTTCTTTGCAAAATTTTGAAACTTTAGTTTTAAATATTATCCTTATTTCTACTTTTCGACAGTAATGTATTTCTTTTTCTTAAAAAACGGCGTTTGAGAAATATACTGCAAAATACAATATGAGAAAATCGGCCTCGTGGGCCCTCCCCACATTAAAGGCCTTAGTTATGATCGTTTAGAACCCAGCTAGACCTATTTCGCGCTTCTTATTAAATATAGTTGGGCGAGAATTGTACAATCATCTGGCCTTAACTCCCTTCTTAATTTTTCTTTTTCTTATTTCTCTCTCCCTTTTTCCTTCTTTCTCCCTTTTTTTTTGGGGGGGGGGGGGGGCCGGGCCCGCCCCCTGGATCCGCGCCTGTGCATATGAATAAACTATCCTTCGTCTTTTGAGAATGGTAGGTAGAATTTGAGAAAAAAACTACTTACGTGCATGTGAATGATGCTATAAAAAGAAGGGAGTTTTTATGTCTTATTCCAATAAAGAATTATGATTCCCTAAATTCAGGAACGCAATATAGACAAAATTCAACAATTTGCCCAGTGACTGAGAACAACATCATACCTGCACGTGTATTATGAAAATCTGATTGAATGTGATAGCTTTGAAAAGGCAAACAAAAGTGCCGAAATGAGGAACATGACGTACAAGTTTTCGATACTTGGTTTGTCCGCTAACAGCCATCGCATGTTATCGGCCTTACCTAATACACGTACAGGTATGGGGTTCTTCTTCGTTACGGGGCAAATTGTTGATTTTTGTCTATATTGCGTTCTTGACTTTAGCTAATCATAATTCTTTATCGGAATAAGATATAACTCTCTTCTTTGAACAGCATCATTCAAATGCACGTAGGTAGTTTTTATAAAAGTTACAAACAATGTTTTATACAACTATTCATTTAAAAAATAAAAAAAAACTTCGCAAAAAAAAATGAGAAATTTATTTTTTTTCATCACAACTCTCACAGTTTTCGATTTCAGTCTGATTTTAAAATAGCACAAGCGTTAAGACAATTTAATACTCTTTATTTTGACATCAAATTCAGTGTGTTTAGGAAATGAATTCTGCTATTTTCATTCAAAATAAAAATTTGGGTAAAATGGGCACTCATTTTGGACACCCCCGGCTGTAGGGACTTTGTGCAGCAGAGATGCACTGCCAGATGTTTAGTTTGGTAATTGTGGGCTTCTTTCTCATGTTTTCCAATACTCAGCTGCTGGTACCTCGTTCATCGATCTACTCAAAATCCTGTCAGCTGCCTGACAGAGTCCACCATTGGGCTACCATAGACAATTCACCATTAGTCTGCTATACATTTACACAATCCACAATTGGACTAACATACAGTGTCCACCACTGGGCCACCATAGGCCTACATTATGATCCACCATTGGGCTACCATAGACAATTCAACATTAGTCTGCCATTAGTGTGCCATACAGAGTCCAACATTGGGCTACCATTGAGAGTCCACCATTGGTTGACCATAGACAATCAACCATTGGTCATCTTTTAACAGGGAGTCTACCACTGGGCTACCATACACTGAAAACCTAACCTCGTCCATCAATGGACTGACTAGTTTTAAAGCTAGTCAGTCAAGACGGACTAGTTTTAAAGCTAGTCTGCCATGTTAGTCCGTCAAGACGGACTAGCATACAACTGAATCTACACAGGTTATTCAATGACCTTTATCTGTGTATATGTTATGCCAATTTGTATTACGAAATGCCTGTTAACACCTCGAATATCCTCTAGATTTTACTGCAATAGCTGTAATAAAAAAAGATTTAATATCTTAAACCGAGCTGGTATGAAATTGTGGTTGCTTAAATTCCGGAGCGGATGGAATCGGTAGAAATATCACATGTGTGTTATACTAAATCTTGAAAATCACTCTGTCCGAACTTTTTGCTGAAAATGTAATTATATTTGATCTATTCTATAAAAAATCATTAAGCACAATAGCTAAATTTGGCTTTAGTTTAAATCACCGAATATTTGCTAACACCCAAGCCGGGTTATTAGGATAGGCTTTAAATTAATATCTTATTTCGAAAGAAGATGCTAACTTTAATAAAGAAATTGAGAACACAACTACCTTGGTAACAGGAATAGTTCGGCTTTATGGACAATTATTGTCTGCTTATCTCATTGCCTTATTATTTGGATTGCTGTCAATATACCAAACATATTGTTGCTTCCACAATTGGATATAAGAATTATTATGAAATCATGCTTAACTGCTTTAAAAAAAAACACATGCCCGTCTATCCAAGACCTCATAGGCTCGTGCCCAAAATGAATTACTAAATGGCTTATCATTAGTACACCTCGAAATCTGTTATTTTAACTGAATACAGTAATAACAAGGTGTTTATCATACCAATATCTAAACCATATGCCATGTGGTGTGTCAATACAAATTGGAACCACTCTGTTCAATTTTTGGATAAAAATAATAAATATTGAATATTTATATCATAATTACCATTTTAAAGCAATATTGTTAAACGCAAAAAGTCGGTGTTACACGGCCAGCCTGGCAAATCAGTAACGTCCAATGTCAGATTAAACGCATCACGCATTGGTTATCGGATGGAAATTGACACTATGTAAAGAAAATGTCATTGCACCAACATGACAAATAACACCCAGGGGGTTTAACTTAAAGTGATGTTAGCACCCAAAAAGATGTCAATTTCAAAGCCATTGAGTGTGAGATGCTAGATTCTTGGGAGTACTAAGTTTAAACCAGTGGTGTTAAATCTAAACACACCGTTTTTGCAGTTGTGGTAGGAAAAGATTGCTTTACTTATAACTTGTATCACTTATTAAACTTCTTAATCAGGCCGATCCATTATCCCTGGTTGATCTGGATAATGCTGTTAATTATCCGTAACCGATCTGTTATGCGTTTGCATCCGTCATTATAGACCATTATCACTGGCAACCTACCCTAACCCTAACCCAACCATCTACAGGAATCCAGCAATATGTTGTGGCATCATGATTCAATTCAGTAATATGTCATTATTGACAAATATTTCTTGTACTGATCATTTCACCATGGATAATAAAAGCTTAATATCCTTGTGATTACAGTGGATGTTTGTGGATCAGTGTTAAATTCTTATAAATAATATCGTTGCAATCATTATTTGCAAGCAATGATATTGCATAATTAATTATGCAAATGAGTATACCATTCACTTTGCATACCATGAATACCATTCGGAGGACCGGAATTACCATTCGGATACCATTGAAATCCTTCGACTAAATTTAAATTTTTCGGCCAATGGTAGACCTCATTGCAACCATGGTATATGAATGTGGTAAAGAATGGTACAGTAGGTATACAAATTGGGGCTACCATTGTTACCATTCCGGTTTAGCATATTATTGTGCAGCAATGATATGCATATTAATTATGCAATTTAGTATCCTCACCATGATACCATTGAAATACCATTCGGAGCGGTCCGTGGAATATACCATTCGGAATACCATTGAATACCATTGACCTAATTTAATTTTTCGAGCAATGGTAGACTTCATTTGCATTACCATGGTATATGAATGTACCCCAATGGTACGCTACCGCGGACTACCGCCAGTAGGGTAGAACCACCAAGATGAGTCCACATTGGTTACATTAGCGAGTTCCACCATTGGCCTTACCAAAGATGTGTCCACCGATTGGTCTTACCATAGAGAGTCCACCTTTGGATACCATAGAGTGTCCACATTGGTCTACCAAAGAGGCCACCATTGGTTACAAAGAGACGTCCACTGGTCTACCATAAGGGTTCCACCATTGGTCTACCAAAGAGTCCACATTTGTTACCCAAAGAGAGTCCACCAATTGGTTACTATAGAAGTCCACCATTGGCTACCAAAGGGTCCCATTGGTCTACATAGAGGGTCTACCATGGTCTACCATAGAGGGTCCACCATTGGTCTACCAAGAGTCCACCATTGGTTCACCATAGAGAGTCCCATTGGTCTACCATAGAGTCCACCATTGGTCTACCATGAGGAGTCCACCTGGGAGTCTACCACAAGAGGTCCACCATGTCACTAGAAGTCCACCATAGTCTACCATAGAGATTCCACCATTCTCTCCATAGAGGGTCCACCATGTCTACCATAGAAAGTCCACCATTGGTCTACCAAAGAGGTCCCCATTGGTCTACATAGAGGTCCACCATGTTACAAAGAGGTCCACCTTGCTACCATAGAAAGTCCACCAATTAGGTTCTACCATGAGATTTCCACATTCGGTCCTTACATAGAGGGATCACCATTGGTCACCATAGAAAGTCCACCATTGGTCTACCAAAGAGAGTCCACCATTGGTCTACCAGAGGGTCCACCATTGGCCTTACATAGAGATCCACCATTGGTCTATTGCCATAGAAGTCCACCCTTGCGTTACCAAGGAGAGTCACCATGGTCTTCCATAGAGGGTCTCCATTGCTACATAGAGGTCCACATTGGTCTACTATAGAGTCACCAGTTGGTCTCCATAGAAAGTCCATCATTGATCTTTCAATAGAGGAGTCCACCAATGGATCTACCAAGAGGTCCTCATTGGTCTAACATAGACGGGGTCCACCTAGAAGTCCCCGCTGGTCATACATAGAGAAGTCCACCATTGGTTACATAGAGGGTCCCCATGGTCTACACCATAGAGGGTCCACTTGGTCTACCATAAGAGGGTACCCATGAGTCTGCAAAGAGGGTCTACCATTGTCTACCATTAGAGGGTCACCATTGGTTACCATAGAGAGTCCACCATTGGATTTACCAAAGAGAGTCCACCATTGGTCTACGAAGGAGCCTGCATTGGTCTATATACAGTGTCACATTGGGCTACCATACATACTCCACTTATTGTCTTACCAGCTTTTACAGAGTTCATCATGTGGCCAATGCCACAACTGAGTAAACTCAAGTGAACGTATAGTAATTAGATTCTCTATTAATATTGTTAAACCAACTTGAAAATTATAATGAATGACTAATCTGTTTATTCCAAATGTCTCTATTCTATCTTTATTCTGACTTTACAGGAAGACAATTTATGTATAAATTCATAGGTTCTTGGTTCGATTAAAAAAAATTAACCGATTGATTACAATATTTAACACTATTATATGAATGATATATTAAAAGCTATACAATGTAGTAAATCAAAGTATAAACACAACCACAAAAGAATTTCCTCCATGTAGGAATTTTAAGTTGTATTGTGGCGAACTTGGCGGAAATCAATCAAGTCATGATTCCATGAGCAATGGTTGATGCATTTTTTTTGAGTTTCCAAGCCTGAAATCAAACTGATCAATATATTCGACCCATTTTCAGATTTATATTTTACACGTACAGATGTATGTAAAAGTGCTTCCACATACTGAAAGTAATTTTCTGTGAAATGTCACGAATTGAGTGGGCATGGAGAAAATTCCAAGTATTTTTACTTCTTTGCCATGTATATGATCAAATATGAGGCCTGTGAAGTGTTATGCATTCTCATCACTCTGATGAACCTTCAAACAACAAAAATGCTTTTAGAATTACGAAGAGATTGCAGTAATTGTGCACTACTCAATGAGGTCGTTTTATACTCTTTTGGGCCAATGTCAGTGATCCCATGGCATTTATTTCAAATTAATGCTTCAATGAATTCATGAGGACTGGAAAGCCCTTTTTTTTCATATATGGACTAAAATTTAAAGTCTTATTTTGATTTGATAACAATTCTTTTCTCGGCATTATTGGGATTTTTTTTCACAAAATCCGATATTCCATCAAATGAAAAAAAGTTTAGGGCTTCGTCATGATTCATTGCACTCCGAATAAACTAATGTAATCAAGAACTGTTATTAGAGACCATAGAAGCTTTCAATCATTCAAAATACTACAGTACAATAGAAACAAATTTGACATTTGATATATAGCCAATTTCACTTTTGTTATACCTCTGTACATAAAGTCCAACGTGAAGGAGCCGATGCAATCCCGGTAATGGGGGAATTGAACGGTGTCGAACTTTGAATTGCTTTCATGATAAACATACCTAGGGGAGAACATTTTGCTGAATAAACAACATTTCAGCAACAAATTACATGCCTGCATTGGGAAAAAGTGACAGTTATCAGGGAACAAATAATCGTAAAATCGCAACATCTCACGTCTTGACTATACATTGTCAATAGTCATTTCAGAAATCATGGTGAACTATAAACTGTGTCGGATTTCCTCGTTGTTTTTCAGATCCCTTTGATTTTAGGGGTAATATGGCATGGAATGTTCATAAATAAATTTAAAACTAGAAAATAATCTAAAGAAATGAGTAAACAAAAGACTTAAAGCAATTGTTTTAATTGAACGTCGCCATTTAACCCCACATGACATGATGATTGGGGTAAGGGGACGCACCAATCATATATTTTCAATTCATTAAAAAAGTTTACAAAAACGTTGTATCACAGGTCCATTCATGAAATTTACCCTCACTTACCCCCGACGGGGTATGTTAATTTAGTGCTCCTGAACCTCATTGGAAATTTTTAACCAAACATATCTGTACTACCTCCTAAATTGATATTACCCCAAGCAGTATTTGATCTATGTAAAATTACTACAATAATTGGAACTCACATATCTTTCCACCTCAAATCACTCCACTAATATATGAAATATTAATTCCTATTATCAGGTGTCCCCTAAAAGAGTAACGGTCAAAGTTCAGTAATTTCAAAAGTATCATGTTATTTTGTGGTTGTTACTAAAATATTATGAGACATCAGCTTTATTTGCATACTCTTACGTCAATATTGTCAGGGTAGTCCAGGTTGTGGGGATGGTCCATAAAAGTGACAAGTACAAAAACCCCTACGGACGAAAACAACTTTGGTTTTACGTTTTGGGGCGTTTCCCAAGTTCATGAAATGCAAATCAGATTGCCAACTGGCGATGAGAATTCACTTCATAGTTCTCTATCATAGCAGCAGAAGTGTGGAGACGTCGTTGGTGACGATCCCGACTTCAGTTTGTGGGAAAAACAGAAGTTCTAAAAAATGTCAAACCTTATCGATATTCCTTCTGTAATTGCCAGCAATTCCAACAACGGCTCTGACGTTGTGTATAGGGAACGTCGCCGAACCCCGCAGAGCATCCGCAGAGACTGCTCCGTCTGAAAGATCTACTTTAAAACATGATGGATATATTCTTGTCTCGCAATTCTGGGGACTCGAGGTCCGTCACGGCGACTCTCCGAGACTCCGAAGACTCATAATCGGAACGCACTCATAGCATGAGCTCCTTAGAATGATACATTTTCATGAAACTTGCTGAAAAAACCAATGACATCAACTTAGTATAAAAGAAGTTTCTTTCATCACCCTACAAACCACAAAACTGAAAAAGTGGTTTGTACCATCACATTCAAAGACTCCTAAACTCTGTTACCCATGACAATTTGACGTAAGCAATACATAGGTAGTCTTAGTATTTTGAAACAATTCACAAGAATACACCAGGTATATTAAATGACTGACCTTTGAACTGTCGCGTCTTATCTTTTTTAGGAACACTATAATGCTCAGCTGTGTTATACATAATTTATAATGATGAAACATCTGTATCATAGCAATAACAAGTCTATTCTAATGAAACTGCTCATGGTAGGCGCGGATCCAGAATTCCAGAGGGGGGGAGGGGCCTAACTGAAAAAAAAAATCTTTCGACGGAGCGAGCAAACGGAGCGCGAGTTTAAACATTCCCCGATTTAAAGGCCGCTATTACCTGCAAACGAGAATTTAAACAATTTTATTTTTAACTTCCTCTGAAAAAAGATAGTATAGTATCTACAAAAACAAAACAAAATATAATATATAATAAAATGTTTTAACAAAACTTTAGTGGTTTGAGTATTATTTTAATTGCCACCATCGAATAGATTATTGCTCGTATATATAATTACATCAGACGTTGCGGGCAACCTTGTCTATTTTCCTGAAGTATTAGTTATTGCCATTGCCGAGGCGTGGGAAGGAATTTGAAAGTGGGGTTACGATTGGAAAAGGGCATTTGCTCCCTGAAGATAAGGGGCAATTGGAGGAAGGGCATAAAGAAGATGTATCCGATGACGTAGGGCGTTTGCGCCCCAAAAAATTTAGTTTCCGAAGCGTGGACATGTGAAAATAGAATCAAAATGATTATTTTTGTACATTAGAATTTTAGCATCGCGAGCGAAGAGCGAAGCGCGAGCCGAAATTTGGGCTTGTAAACACAATATGGAATTAATAAAGGGGCATTTTAAGGATTTTTTATTTTAATAGTGTATTATAGGACCATTTGGTATCCGCGAGCGACAAAGTGCGAGTTTAAAAATTTTGAGGTAAAAAATGGAATATTGTGCATATTGATTTGTATAAATTTGGGTTTTAACAATGAAAAATAAGCACGTTCGAACGAATAGGGAAAAATAAAAGGTCACTCGTCAATACATTGTTTAGGTAATTGTTCGTGCATACATGTCTTAGGACTTTTGCATCTGCGACGACAGGATTTTGGAAGTTGAGTAATTGGCATTATTACCTTACTGAAATTGTACCAGTGACGCAAAACGATTCCGATAACCTGCATATGATTATAATCCGCAGCGCAGACTAAAATTTAGGGCAAAAATTTGAGAAGTGTTGCATATGGAAGATCAGCGAGCCGAACGCGACGAAATTTTGGGCCAATAAAACGTAATTTATACCAATCATATGCATAGAAGCCCGCTTCGCGACCTGTGCAATCTTTTTAAAATTGCGCTTGCATTAGGTTGATACGCAGGCTCTTTGTAAGAGTATCTTTTTGGCTTAAGTTTGATTGAAGGAATTCACCGTACGTACAAATAAGCTATACATTATTCAGTGCTTACATTTTATTCTATAACAACTGTCATATTCATGTTTGTTCAAGAACAAGCCATAATCTATGGCCAGGAGTCTCTAGTTCGGATTTGAGTCTCGTAGTCATGGAGACGTCTCCTGAGTCTCTAAGAGTGTGTTGGAAATTAATAATCAAGGCTAAAAATAGTTTTCCAGTCTCTTCTATCTACAGATCATACCACAATGCGGTCCACGAAGTTGTGCGACTCCAGTCCTGTAGTCTTCTGGTCTCGCAGGGGGTTCCTAAAAATAATTAAGGACTTTAAAAAAAAAAAGCCAGACATGTTTGATTTTAAGACATTTTCCTTTTTTAATAATTAGCAAGTCAGATGACTTTAGTTACAGTGCAGTACGAACGTTATCACGGCGATGACAACTATTGTTCATCAGGGATTTGAAAATGTCTGGCTTTCAAGATCTTTTATGATTTTTGGGGCGCTCCCTGGAGATCCAAGAGACGTTGTGGCAAAGTCTTCAAGATAAGAGAGTCGAGTCGCGACTAGTCGTGAGCCAATTTTGTTGTATCACCAGTAGACAGACGAGTTATCAGCGGATATCAGGTTGACTTAGCTAGCGACTTTGATAACCTGTTTTTTAGACTTGATTTAATTATTCCACACGCTTCCCGACGACTTAGGAACGTCTCCACGGCTCGTCGAGACTCCAAATCCAACTAGTCTAGACTCATGGCCAGATCGATATGCGGCACTGTCTCCTTTGAAACAAAAGCATGAATCATCACAGTAGTTTAAATTAATACAAGTTAAGGCACAGAATAATGTCTGGCAGTTTTGTAATGTACTCCTTCATAAACTTGGAATGGACCATAAATGACTACTCTTTCAAAAGAGGCGCGTAATCAAAACAATTAAAGCGAAATTTAAAAATTGCATCGAATTCGCAGAATAATTGGTGCTTTCAAATATGGAATATAAATGGCAATAATTCTTTATGATAGAAGTATCTTTAGCGCCAATCAGAGTGAAATTTTTTGGGGGCGGCTGTTAGAATAAATAAAGGGCACTAATCGTATAAAATACAATGTAGATAATGTGTGTATTGTAGAACCTATTTGAGTATCACAGCGTTGAAGCGCAAGTGTGCAAATTTGAGTAAAAATATTGGAGTTTATAAATGTGCTATAATGTTAGATCCAGCGAGCGCGAGCGCAGCCGAATTTAAGGGATTTAAAGATATTGGAATAATTTATGGGCACCTCTATGTATTGGTCTATGTTTGTTTTGGATATGATTGGTGGTATCTAGTAATATACCCTGTATGTGAGGCGCGAAGCGCGACTGAAACTTTGGTTAATTGTGCATTATACAGTGCGGTTCCAAAAAGAACAAACACTGCCAATTAAGAATATATGATATATGGGGAAAAGGTTTAGATGTATATAAGCTCACATCCTAAACTATCATATTCACAAAAAAATCAGAAAATAACGCATTCTTCAGTGAGTTAATGCGCTCTTTTAGAGGACACAAAAATAGCCTGCTGCAGGAATTTGCTTCATTTATACCTTGGGTATGGCTGCCAAGAAGGTTCAATTTAATAATGGGAGGGGAATAAAATTTTGGCTACGACTAGCTTTAAAGCTAGTCAGTCTGGGCATCACTACGACTAGCTTTAAAGCTAGTCGGTCTACCCGTTTAGGTTTTCAGTGTACAGAGTCCATCATTAAGCATGATCCACCATTCAACACCATTCATCATAATAGGACCTACACAATTAAAACCCCATTCACTATACAGACTCCACCATTATAACACCATTTACCATACAGACTCCACCATTAAAACACCATTCGCTATACAGAACCCACTATTAAAACACCATTCACTATACAGACCCCACCATTAAAACATCATCCACCATACAGCCTCCACCATTAAAACACCATTCACCATACAGACTCCAACATACAAGACCATTCACCATAGGGCCTACAGACTCCATAATTAAAAACCCGTTCACCATACAGACTCCACCATTAAAACACCATTCACCATACAGACTCCACCATTAAAACACCATTCACCATACAGA
>CALNVZ010003426.1:29178305-29211719 GCA_940671915.1 Paracentrotus lividus | reverse complement strand
CACGCCTCAGGCTCTGATTGGAATGTTATTATTTCATCCGAGATAAGGTGATTTCCCCATGTTTTATCAATTACGAGTCCCTTTAAAGGAAACCAATACCCAAGGAAATAATCACTCTCATAGGAAAGAGAATAATAAGAGGAGCAATTTAAAGAAAAGTTTCATCAAAATCGGTTATGAAAGAAGAGAGTTATGGAAGTTTGAAAAGTCTCGTTTTACCTTCTATGGGGATCCTCAAATTGGCAACATCAGCTTCAAAATGGCCGACTTTATGGACAACTATCCATTGGTTTTGTACACAAATTTTCAGACTTTCCCCGTTTTCTTTCAAAATGTGTCTTATTTACTTCTGAGCTCAAAATATGTCATGGGAAAATATATTTCACACAACATATATTGAGCTCAGAAGGAGGTAAGACATATTTTGAAAGAAAATGGGGAAAATCTGAAAATTTGTGTACAAAACCAATGGAGAGTTGTCCATAAAATCGGCCATTTTGAAGCTGATGTTGCTAATTTGAGGATCCCCACAGAAGATAAAACGAGACTTTTCAAACTTCCATAACTCTCTTTTTTTTATAACCGATTTTGATGAAACTTTATTTAAATTGCTCCTCCGATTGTGCTCTTTCTTATAAAAATGATTATTTCCTTGGGTATTTGTCCCCTTTAAACTTATGGGAGCCATATTTATCTAAAACTTAGGAAGCGCCAATTGACCTAAAGTTTCGGGGCGCCAATTCCGTCTAAAACTAAGAGGCTCCAAGGTGCCAAGTCGATAATAAACTTAGTGGTAAAAAAAAATGTATGTAGGGTACATGCAGGTAATATGGGCACCCTAAGCTCATATGCCTAATTTGCATAAAATTACGAAATGACACACAGTCTAATCTTTGTTTATATGAATCAATAACTACTGCTCTAACTTTTATTGTGAAGAAAACAAATATCACCACCCCCTGTCGCAATATTCAAATGTGACGTCATTACCAAAGTGCCCATATTACCTGCAGTGCGTAATATGGCACATTATTCAATGTATGTTTAAAAACTACAATGACCTACATGTCTGGAATTTGCTTAAAATGTGAAAATCAAACTTTAGATATATTTGAAATTATAAGACCTTCATAAATCCTTTGAACATATATTCATTTATTATTTGTTAATTATTTCTTTTTAAAAATTATTTAAATATTTATTGCATTATACAAACAATATAGGCCCACACTGAAAACCTAACCTCGTCCGTTCAACTGAAGGCCACTTTAAAGCTAGTCGATCAAGACGACTAGTTTTAAAGCTAGTCCGTCATGTTAGTCCGGCTTGACGACTAGCTTATAACTGAATCTAAGTCTCCTCAACCTGACGGCATAGCTTTAAAACTAGTCCGTCTTGACCGACTAGCTTTAAAGCTAGTCCGTCAATTGACTGTCGACGACTAGCTCACTAAAAAGTAGGTAGACGGACGAGTTTAACCATATAAGTGATCGGCTAGCTCTTGAATATACATACACATTTGCAATGTCGTTTATTATTCAGGTTATTGAAGTTAATGATATATAATAATGCAAACGTCGTACCTATCAAGCTAAATATTTAAACGCAAGATTAACAATAAATTTGATATGAAATTTCTTTAAATTCCTATTTAATATTAGTATACTGTGACGTACTCAACAATTTTATTGGTGTGTTTTCTCTTTTTGTAGCCTATTATTAGAGCATTCCATATCGTCTGTAGGAGACCGGGGACAATGTAACACGGAGCAATTGTAACAGGGGCTCCCTCCCTAGCAGAAACATGCTACAAACTTAAAATTTTACAGGGCATGCTCATTTCATCGCTCCACATGCTGTTGTAGTTTAGCAGATTTAACGAGTTCGTGGAACTTTCTTACAGCAAAAAATCGTTTTTTGAGCAGGAAAAGTAATATTCACATTACCCATTGTTTTCTTCTGACAAATATGCAGATGAACTACGGCTGTCATTTTTATATTCTAGAAATATGTTACTTAGGCCATATTTTGCTAACGTTTAACGAATGAATACCTAAGCTAAGATAGAACAAAATCTCTCCAAATAAGGTCGCCTCTGTCAGGGGCAATTGTAACAGGCTGTTACAATTGCCACCTAAAGACTGTTCTGTTTCTGCTTCTGTTAAAGTAACTACCCGTAGGAATCATCGCGTATTAAGTCAGCTGTTTCCGCTGGCCTCACTAAACACCAAGCTATATATAAACGCAATCTCGGGGCGGGTGGAGCGTTTTTTGAAAGTGAGGAGGCTAGCGAGCATTGGGGGGTGGGGGGGGGCTGCAACTAGGCAAAAATCACCAAACATGAGTAGATGTCATTTTTCCGTTTTGTACACGATTTGCTGAGACAAAGGGGGGGGGCTTTAGGAAATGAGAATTGCATAACGTTGAACGTATCTGTCAATCATTTATTTTATTTACAAGGGGAAAAAAAATATTCATAAGCTCAGACATGAGAATTAAATTACTTTGAACATATCTGTCGAATATGTATACGTTTTGTTGAAAAGGCAAAGAAATATTGATTTTGTCCGAAAAAGCGTCTTTAGTTTGTTATCATTTGTTTCATTGTAATCAGAGCCTCCAGCATATTTTCCTGGGTTTTTTTTTCTTCATAATTTACATCATTTTACTAGAAAAGAAAAGGTTGAAAATACGAAGAAAGTGAACAATGCCAAAATTGTAAACACGAGTAGACTTGGAAATAAAGAAAAACAGCAAAGAGTAGCCTCGTCGATAAGCTCTAGCATCAGAACTTCATAGTTTTGAATGTATTGTCAATTATCATGTTTTACAAAAACAAAAGGTAACCATATCTATAAGCTGAGACATGAGAATTAAATAACTTTGAACATATCTGTCCAATACGTTTTGTTGAAAAGGCAAAGAAATATTGATTTTGTTAGAAAAAATTGCATTTAGTTAGTTTATCATTTTGTTTCATTGTAATCAGAGCCTATTTTTTTTATTCTTGTTGTTTTAATAATTTATATCACTTTACTAGAGAACTTCAGAACTTTGAATGTATAGTCAATTATAGTGCTTTGTTTACAAGGACAAAATTTAACCTTCTATCTATGAGTTCAAACATGAGAATTAAATAGCTGTGAACATATAATTTGATTTGATTTGATTTGATTTTATTCATCGAGTGTACATGGTATAAGAAAATATATGAAAGAAACACTGACAGGATAGCCCATGAAATCCGAAAAGGCTTATTTACAATAGGGTCCTATAAAATGAGAAAGAGATTACGGAACCCCCTCCCCCCCCCTCATGATTTGTTTTTTCTTATTAAAAAAAACACAAAAAACACACACATTAAAAGAGAGAAAGAAGAGAGAGGAAGGGAGGGAAAGGGAGATTGAAATATATTTGCAATATGATACCTGAAAATATATGCCCAATACGTTTTCGTAACAGGGCAAAAAAATATTGATTTTCCCAGAAAAAAAAGTGGCGTAAAGTTTTAAGATTGATTTTACAAATAAGCTGTCATTTTTACTTCTTCTCTGAAATGTATCACTTTTTTTTTTGGAAAGGAAAGATTTTTTGAAAGTTTAAGTCAAACGGCGTAGGCCTAATATAAAGTTTTATACCACAGTTGTCAGTTTAAGGATATATTGGGTAGGTACAAAGTAGATAAAGAACCAAAATATAAATTCATGAAGGTTATATAGTTCTACAGTTATAGGGTGAAGCTACAACAACCTTTAAAAAAAATTATTTAAAAAAATCAGAACTCTTGCTCCATATCATGCATATAACAAGTGGAAAATATAATATAAATGAGTCAAGCATTGTCATGTTTCATTATAATTAGTTTATGTGCTTAATGATGTTCAAATATTGGATCTGTCATGTGCATAGCTTTGATAAAGAAAAACAAAATGTTACAATTTCATGTGTTACAATTGCCTCGTACGTCTGTTACAATAAGCGGCTTTCGGAGCAGTACGGTAGCATGACTACGGTAGCTCTCCAGAGCAAAAATCGAATTGCGCATGCGCAACTCCCTTTTCTTCTTCCCAAACAGGACGGTAGTCGAGCGATTTGGCGTACGGTGTAGAATGACTACGGTAGGCAAAGTCTTGGTATGTTTTGTGTACATAAAATCAAAGAAATACATTTCAATGATAAACGCAAATGGAAGGAAGAAATATTTAATAGAAATGAAAGTTGAAGGACAAAACAAAGAAATACATAAGAAATGATTTAAGAGAAGAGAAAAGAAGGATAAAACAAATAAATACATAAGAATTCATAGGAGACAAGAGGAAAGAAGGATAAAACAAAGAAATACATAACAATTTAAAGAAGAGAAAAAAAGAAGGATAAAACAAAGAAAAACATAAGAATTTATAGGAGAGAAGAAGAAAGAAGGATAAAACAAAGAAATACATAAGAATTTATATGAGAGAAGAGGAAAGAAGGATAAAACAAAGAAATACATAAGAATTTAAAGGAGAGAAGAGGAGAGAAGGATAAAAAAAGAAATACATAAGAAATTATTGAAGAGAAGAGAAAAGAAGGATAAAACAAAGAAATACATAAGAATCTATAGGAGAGAAGAGGAAAGAAGGATAAAACAAAGAAATGCATAAGAATTTTATAGGAGAAAAGAGGAAGGAAGGATAAAACAAAGAAATACATAAGAACTTATAGGAGAGAAAGGAAAAGAAGGATAAAACAAAGAAATACATAATAATTTATAGGAGAGAAGAAGAAAGAAGGATAAAACAAAGAAATACATAAAGACGAATTCTATAGGAGAGAAATAAGAAAAAGGAAGATAAAAACAAAGAAATACATAAGAAATGTGATAGAGAGAGAGAAAAGGAATAAAACCAAAAGATATACATAAGAATTGTATAGGAGAGAAGAGGAAGAAGGAATTGAAACAAAGACAATACATAAGAATGATAGGAGAGAAGAGGAAAAAGACGGATAAAACAAAGAATACATAAGAATCTATAGGAGAGAAGAAGAAAAAGGATTAAAACAAAGAAATACATAAAATTATAGTAGGGAAAGAAATAGAAAAGAAGGATTAAACAAAGAATACATAAGAATTATATAAGTGAGAGAAGAGAAAGAAGGACATAAACATAAGAAACATAGAATTATGAATTTATAGGAGGAGCAGAGGAAAAGAAGGATAAAACGAAGAAACTACAAAGAAATTTATAGGAGAGAGAGAAAAGGAGAATAAAAAACAAAGAAATACATAAGAATTGATAGGAGAGAAAGGAAAGAAGGATAAAAAAAGAGTTATACATAAAGAATTTATAGGAGAGAAGAGAAAGAAGATCAAAACAAAGAAATAATAAGAAGTGATAGTGAAAGGAAGAGGGAAACGCGGAAATAAAACAAAGCATATAATAAGAATCTATAGGAGAGAAGATGAATAAAAGGATTAAAAACAAATGAATACAATAAGAATTGCTTAATTTAAGAGAGAGAATAAGATAAAGAAGTGGATAGATACAAAGAAGATACATTAAGAATTTATAGGATGCAGTAAGAGGAAAAGACAGGGACAAAACAAAGAATACATCAATATATTTATAGGAGATTGAGGAAAAAGGGATTAATAATCAAGAAAATACGTATGAAGATGTAGACAAGATTGTATGAATGAAAGGACAACACAGAAAAAAAGTAATTACCTTTTAAAAATTGACAATAGAAAAGAAGGAACCAGAAGACAAAAACAAGAAATACATAGGTGAATTGGTTTAAAGAAGAATGAATATACAGAGTGAGTAACAGATAATTGACTATTTCACCGTTCGTGTCTTCGCAGTACTTGCGAAAAGCGCTTTACAAGTGACGGACGGGACGTTAGTGCAGGAGTGCGAGGAGAGTTTTACGGTCGATTAAACCCCACCGTCTTCCTGATAGAGAAGTGACTCTTAAAGACGTCTTAAATGAACATCCACGCTCAGACGTCTCTTAAAGACGTCAGGGATAAAAGACTCTTTATGACGGTAAATTTGCAACCACGTTTTGTGACGGTCTTAAACACGACATCGTATATTTTCGTCATTTTAAACGTCTAAAAATGACAATTCTTTAGTGACCGTAAAAGGGACGCTCCAAACGCGGTGGCAATTTAGCGTGCAAATGTTTTTTTCTGGACGGCTTTAAGAGCGTCACTGTGTGCTATCAGGGATGTTGACATTAATACTGATCCTTATCCTATCCTATCCTAACCTATCCTAATATTATAACCTGATGCCTGTTCCTACACAAAGGCCTATATATCTGGCATGTGTTTGTCCGGTCCTGCTATAGTAAAGTTCTTACAGACAGATGTTTGGAAGCAAGAAAGACGTTATTACTTATTATAAATTACCAATTTGTTATGAATATGAGAAATTGTCATAGAGCACCTTTAGAATGTCTGCTACCGGTATACATAAAATTAAATAATTTAATCACAATTTTTGTATTATGTCAATAAGCGCGTGCATCGCCGGTTACATGGCTTTAAATGTGTATATTTCTATCTCAAATATTTCTCCCCCCCTTTTTTCAAAATTCTAGGAATTACTGCTTATGAATATTCATGACCAACAGAAACATTGTATTTTTGTCCAAATGAAAGCAAAAAGTTGTTTATTAGACCGTTATAGAAGACTGTCCTTTAAAGATTCGTATTTGGGTTCAAAAAATGACAAGATAAAGTGGTCCTATAGACGTCGGTAAAGACATCAAAAAGTGTGTCTGTATAGAACGTTTTAAAGACGTCTTAGAAGATGTCGTATTTTGTGGTCAAAAAATGACAAGAAAGTGATCGTATAAACGTCGTCGTAAAGACGTCTGCTTAAAGATATCATATTTGGGTTAGAATAAATAACAAAAAAAGTTGTCTATAGACGTTTTAAAAGACGTCTTAAAGATGTCGTATTTTGCGTGCAAAAAATGACAAGAAAAGTGGTCTTATGAGACGTCGTAAAGACATCAAAAAGTTGTCTTTTATAGACGTTTTAAAGGACGTCTTAAAGATGTCGTATTTGGTCAAAAAATGACCAAGGAAAGTGATCTTATAAAACGTCGTAAAGACGTCTTAAAGATATCATGATTGGTAGAAAAATAGAACAAAAAAGTTGTCTTATCGACGTTTTTAAAGACGTCTGTAAAGATGTCGTATTTTGGTTCAAAATGACAAGAAAAAGTGGTCTTATAGACGTCGTAAAGACATCATAAAGACGTCATATTACTGTCATAATTTTTTGCTCCAAAATAAAAATTCACGTCATTTGAAAGTCATTACCAAGAAAACATAACACATCGCATAGAAACATGTACAGATATTAAATATTCAGAATTCTATTAATCGTTTGGAAGACGTCGTTAAGACATCGTAAAGATGTCGTGTTTACGACGGTATGACGAGTTGATCAGTTTTGACCAGTTGAAGACGTCTTTAAGACGTCAGTCTGCTATCAGGGTTGTTACCTACCGTACTGTTCCCGAAAGCTCATTATTTGCCCCTGGACACGGGGCAATTGCAACACTCGACCTCTTGTTTTGAAATGGTAATGGCTTAAAAATAACTTGTTGTATTTAACCCAAACCTATTCATATGTCAAGCTAAGATATGCTTATTTCATTTTATTTAGTTTTAATAAAGTTGATAGGTCAAAATTGGAAAAAACTGTTACAATTGTCCCCGGTCTCCCCTATTGTAAATTAGGTGCGTGTAAATACACGCACCTATTCCATTCATTCTGTTTCCGAACAGGATCAATGTGTATTATTTTTAAACAAAGGTTGTTTTTGGTTGACAATCTGAAAGTTTATTTCTACATAACAACAAGTAATCTATAGGCACGAGTATAGATTCTTAATATTGTCGTTCATTATTTAATTACAGGCTATAATTGAATACCTCGAACCCAAGAAATAGCTATTCTTATAGATTGCTGATGAATGCCCGGCTTAGCAACAACAGTGAATGATTCACCTTTCATTCACATTCACTGTTGTTGCTAAGCCGGGCATTCATCAGCAATCTATAAGAATAGAGTCCATCCACTGAATAACGTGCGCATTGCGGAAAGGACATGATCTATTATGTGCATTATCTGATTGCGAATTCGATTTTACGTGTAAACCGAAAAGATGCAGATTCGATATACACCACACATATGTTCCTCGCCTATTGGTTGTGTTTTCGCTTGGCGAGGTTCGTTGAATATTTCTTTTCGTGTTTTTCTCATGTTGTCAAAACGAGTTTGACAGCAACATTCTAAAATCCAACGAAATACTCAAAAAACGGCAAAACGGCGAATATACACCTCTACTCTGGATATTGGAGTATAAAAATAAACCAATTCAAGAAACAATTAGGAGTTTTTTGTTCAGCTTTATGCTTTTTGAAAGCGTTATCAAAATAATCATCAAAATATAGAAAATATGAAAGCTTTTGTAAATTTTACTATTATAATGTGTGTAGGATGGCCTTTCTTCTTTACCTCCCTGCTTTTTGATGGCACAGTGGTATACATGTAATCAACTTTAACCCGTAGCAACTGCTAAGGGTGCAGAAAAGTGGCCCATTTCCATGTTTTTCTTAATTGATGAACTAATTAGGGCACCTAAAACTAATGATGAAAATGATGAAAAATATTTAATTTTGAAGATATATAACAATAAATTTGTAATTGTATGATTATGTGAGATTTTATAACAAAAATACGGCTAAAAATGGCAAATTGTGCAAATATCCGCTAAATTATTGCACATTTCGGACTACCGCGGACATTTTGAAAATTCATTGGCTTATAACGCAAATATTTTTAAAAACTAAATGAGAATAAAACAAACGTTTCATTTTTAGGTTCCTATTATATCAATTCTACCAAGAATAGATCATAAATTGAGATAACTAAATATGTTTGAATATGGAAAATATTAATAATTCATATAATTTTTTGAAAATATATGACTTTTTTCGATGATAATTTTTCATCTTGAAACGTCCAAAAGTCTCAAAAATTTCGAAAAAAAACCTCGTCAAAAACTATTTGAAAATCAAATCTCGGATACATATGAATATATGATTATTAATTCATATATGAATATGAATCATATTTTTGCTGAATATTTCAAAAATTATGGGCTCTAGATTCCCCCAAAAAAACTATAAAAAACACCTCAGCAGTTCAAGCGGTTAAGGGCATTCAATGCATTGTTCGAACACTCTTTAAAAGTTTGGTTTTATCTAAACTTTGAAGTCTTACTAATGCACTCTCAGCATTGTGAATACTTCTATTACAATTTGTTGTGTCGATTGGTATGACACTGATATTTTGAATGAAAAGATCACATCAAAAGAGGTGTACCTCATTTTTGGCCTTTTAATTAAACCAAAAATAACTCACAACTCACCAATGAGACTTAAAACTTGAACATCCGTAGTAACAGAAAATGTTACTAACTTCAATAATTTTTAGCATGGTTACTCAGCGTTTACTGATGGTTACTACGTTACCACTACAACGGTTTAGCCCACGTTACAGTTTTTCTTTATCATTTTTAAAATTAAAATGGGTAATTTTTTTAATGATTTGGATAGTCATCACCATGTCAAATTATTGTTTGAAGGAGAGAATTTAAGTCCCAACCAATTAACTGTGAAGAAATTTTTCTCGTCAGAAAACAAAGTCAGTTTTTTTGGTTACTCACTTACATCACCCTGAGCCGGTTTACAATATTTCTTTTTGAATGAGTACTTACAAATTTCTTCGAAAGCTGTTGTTAATTTTAAGAGTAATTTGACTCTTCTATAAACTTCAAAATATATAAAGTCGGTATGATGTTGCAAAACAAAATGGTAATAAGGCATATTTCATTTTTACATCTATTTTTCTTGTATTTTGCGCATTTATTAAACAGCGCATGTTCTTGTGTGCGCCAATAATTTATGCATTATTTTATGACAAAAAGATAAGACGCTCCCAGAATACCGATTTTGTCTTATCTCTGAGATAAGATAAAATACCGAGATAAGACACTGCCCAGAATTCCGCCCCAGGTTTCTAAAGGTTTTTAAAAAGTATTCTAGACGTTCTTAAAACGTTTTTTAAAAGTACATTTCAAGGTTATTAAAACGTTTAAAAATGTTTTAAGAACGTTCCAAACGTTTTTTTAAAGGTTTTCTGCATGTTCTAACAACTTCCACAACATATTTAGAATGTTTTCAAAAGGTTTATTTTACGTCTCGAGCTTCCGATAGGTTTTTAAAGGTTTTTTATTGGTTCTTTTAACGTTTATAAAACGTCTAAAACCTACATTTTGACGTCCATAAAACACAACTTGGAACAAACGTCCAAAAAACCAACTTGGAACGTTTTAAAAACGTTTTTAAAACGTCCATTTGTTAGTTGGAAAAATACCTTGGTCTTGGTAGGGTTAACCTGAATAGGATATAAAAATAAATTTAATAGAAGAGAGAAAAAAGAAGGAAAGCACGCATTCGCAACGCACTATGCAAATATCACCGCATACTTGATCTGCGTATAGGATGCACAGGTTGAAGTAAGCATGTTCTTTTTTCCTGCGACTCTTGAGATTTCGCGGAGATTCAGGAAACGTCTCTGAGACGACTTCAGACGTTTTCGCGCACTGAAAACCTAAACGGGTAGACCGACTAGCTTTAAAGCTAGTCGTATAGTGATGCCCAGACTGACTAGCTTGAAAGCTAGTCCGTTAAGATAGTCGGTCAAGACGGACTAGTTTTAAAGCTAGTCTGTCGTGACCGACTAGTTTGACGGACTAGCATAAAAGATAGTCGTAGTGATGCCCAGACTGACGAGCTTTTGAGCAGGACTAGCTTTACAGCTAGCCCGTCAAGGTGTCAAAACTAGTCCGTCGCGCTTATCTGTCGCGATGTTCTTGCTTCTGTCTTGACCGACTAGCAGTACAGACTAGCGCAATATGGCTTCATCAGATTGTCAGAGACGTCAAATCTGAAATATTAGAAGACATTTGAAAGATACGATTAAAAAACATATTTTTTTTTTCACAAGAATTCAAGCCAAAAATATTCTATTATGATATAAATCAGAAGACAGGGATTATTACAGGAGGCATCATTAGTTTACATTATGGCAATTATCAAATACACTGGCGTAAATCCAGTCGCGGTTTCTATTAATCAGGGGGGGGGGATGGCGCTTTGTATTATTATTATGTAATATCCCCCCCCCCACTGATGAATAGCATTATTTACGGATTTACGCCAGTGATCAAATAATGTGATGTTGAGATTCAATTTGGAAAATCAAATATGAAATAATTACACTGAAGCCCGGCCAAACAAACAAGCAAGTTAGATGCAATCCATAAAGCTAATAATATGCGTTTTGAACTAATACTTATGCTTGCTTCAAGGGCGGCGATTTCATATCACGACTGGGGGGGGGGGGGACCGGAAACGCCGACAATTTTGCCTTAAAATAACATTTAGCATTATATTTAACATACATTTTCCCTCTTTATTAGCTTCACTAGCTGATCACTTTAAAAATCGAAGGGGACGATCCCTCAGAAAAAAAATCGAGGGGGACATGTCCCCCTGTTCCTCTGGGGTCGCCGCCAATGGCTTGCTTCATCATTACTTTTTTGTTGCCTGTTTTAGCGTTTTCTTTCTACGCTTACCTTTCTTGAGAGCCACCTTTAATCCAAACTTCTGCTCTTTTAGATATAAATAATCTAAAAGAAATAGTGGCACATATATTTATTATTAGACTTAGTATTTAATTTTCATTATTCAATGAGATTGTTATTATTGTTGTAACATACACACAATTCATAGATTAATTTGGCAAGACAGATTTCTTTCGCGTTGGTGATTATAGCATTAATCCATGTGAAAAACATAACGCTATCTATGAACTGAAAAATAAGGAATTCAAAAAGAGTACTCACACATGTTACATGAAGGAGATTGCCATCATAATTAAAATCTTCAGTTTTACGAGGTATATCGGATCTGCTTCCTTACAGTTTGCTCATTAAATAGAATTCACATACAGACAATACAAATGATAGATCGCAATGCGCATGTTATTCACTCGATGCTATTCACCTTGTATTCACTGCTGTTGCTAAGCCGGGCATTCACCAACTATCTATAAGAAAAGACCAGATTCTTGGGTTCTATAGTAACGAGGTATTCAATTAGCCTGTAATTAGAGTATAGACGACAATATTTGGAACTTATACTCGTGAATTGCATACTTGTCGTGATTGATGTTATGTATCGTAAGGGTGCTATCTCACTTCGCGGAGACGTCTCCGCGACGGATGAACAGTATTAGAGACTTCTCCGAGACGCCTCCGCGACAATTTATGAAAAAAAATCAGTCTCCGAAATTCAGGAGACGTCTTGGAGACGTCTTGGAGACGTCTCGGAGACGTCTATAACACTATTTATCCGTCGCGGAGACGAAACTTCTATTCTGTCGCTGAGACGTCTCCGCGAAGTGAGATAGCACCCTAAGCTTTCAGATTGTCAAGTCAAAACAACATTTGTTTGAGAATAATGCATTCACTTCATTTTGTTCGGAAACAGAATAAATAAGAGTACGTGCATGCCGTTCTAAATTTCCAATGGACATTGCAACTGTGTGTATATCAAAAGCTAGTCAGTCATTCTAATGGGTAAATTGAGTCTGCCTACCTACTTTTATTGAGTTCGTCCGTCGAGTCGACGGAGTCGACGGACGAGCATCAAGTGTGACAGACTAGCTTTAAAGCTAGTCCGTCAAATTGAGAGATTTAGATTTAGTTGTATGCTAGTCCGTCTCGACGGACTAACATGACGGACTAGCTTTAAAACTAGTAAGTCTTGACCGACTAGCTTTAGTCCATCCACTGACGGACGAGGTTAGGTTTTCAGTGCGACTAGTATCAAACCCGTCCTAAACTAGTCCCAAATCTGTCTCCTGGTAAGTGAGATACCACCATAAAGGTGGTACCTCACTATACGGAGACGTCTCTACGACACGGACACTCAAGAACATCTCCAATAATGTTTTTTTCTGTCGTGGAAACATCTCAGAGACGTCTCTGAGATGTCTGCGCGACGGCAAAACATTCAGGTCACTTAAGACCGTTCTTCAATATTTTCAAAAATATGGTAACAACTCGTTCGGCGCGATGGTGGTATAAGCGAATAGATCTGCCGTTTAATTGTTAGCCATTAATTGTGACAATGGAGACACCTAACAATTTTTTAAGGGAAAAAATGACCAACGGGCATTGGTCTGAGTAGAACGTGTAAATTTGACCAAATATTAAGAATGGAGACGCCAATGTGTTCGTATAAGCAGTCCTCAATATGTCCATCACGTCTTTACCTCGTTTGCAGTTCGTTGGTATCTAGTTAGGATCTGGTGAAAATGACTGTTCTTACGTTGCAGACCCTGTTTCAAAGAGAACCGTTTCAAACAAGCACAACCCGTCCACAGTTATCAGAACGATCAAAGTACGGCGATTTCGTTTGTAGTACGTCCATCTCGTTTCAGGTACCTTGCCAGGGCGTTAGATTTTAAACCGGGATGGGTGCCCGATTTTTGTAAAACATTTTTCAAACGTTAGACTATGGGATGGTTCCCGATAATGTCGCTAGTTTTCCATTTCCTTGGGGTTGAAAAATCAACCACGCTCCTGTCATATGAAAATCCGTTTTAAAACATGGCAACATCAATGCGATATGTCGTGTATCTTCTAACTTGCATTACAACTAGGAAAAAAAGATAAAATATAACCGCACACTCCAATTTGACTCTGCTGAATCATTTGGAAAACTCCGGCATTAACTGTGTGTTTTACGTATATTAAAAGCAAATGCACGGCATGTACCCGTCATTGATCAATGCAGCCTCGTTCAAAACATTTCACATTTATTTACCCCTAGCGATAGTTGCGTATGTAAACAAACAAGATCAAACCTCGACGTCTGATTCCCAGTGAAAAGTGAAAATGAACGCTGAGACAGGATTATTGGGGCCCCAAATTAGTTTTATACTTCTAGTACTATATAGTAAATATTCATAATCATGGATTCTTTACCTGAACTTTTCAAAATATGTCCCAACATCAGGAAATAAGCAGTCATAACTAGTAACCAAACATTATCAATGATCTGAGAGAACCACAACCTAAGTTCGTATCACTATTGTTAATGAAAGAGTAATGAACACATGATCTGAATACAACTGAATCAATTTTGTTGCAAGAAAACAGGTGCGGCTTGGGTCTGATATTTTGCAACGAAATTGCTACCCTCTCAATTTATTTTCTCCCTATTATAAAGAAAGAAGAGAAATGTGATCAGTGTATTCATTCCAGAATTATTACTAAGTTAAACAAATGATCTCCTTAATTTTCACTCGTTTGAAATGCAACCACATCTGCTGTCTTTTAATGACAACAGGAAGCAAGTGGCATAAGTCATTTTTAATTATGCAACACTTTAGTATCTAACTCTATGTGCCCCTCATGTAGGCTAAAATTTCATTTCGCACTCCATTCTTGCTGTATACAGACACGTTAGGCAGAAGATATTATGGTTTTGATGAGTAACGTACAAAACTTGCTTCCTTTTGCTATTTGATGAATAAGAAAATACTGCAGTTTTCTCCAAAACAATTCACTAAAACACAAAACATGTTTTAAAAAAAAAAATATTCTATTATCTACAAGATATGAAAAACATGCAACTAAATGCTACATGCTCATTCATGTACCACATCTTCCCCTATCAATCTTCCTAGCCATCATTGGAGAGATAGAGAGAGACAAAAGGCAATAATCATGTACACTTGAATGGTAAAATTGACAATGAAGCCAGAGTTATATCAAAACATCATGATCGGACATCGGAAGATCAATGATGGGTTGATATAGCTATGCTGTCATTGTCATCTATACCCTTCATGTGTACATGATTATTGCTTTTATAATAACATTAACCGGAATTCTGATCAATCGCAGCCTTCGAAATAGAATATTCTCAGACGATTAACGAATAAACCCGTACGAGGCTGAGAATGCCTCGTGGTATTGCACGTAGGTGGTGAAATGTGTAATACACGCAAAAAATGGGGACATTGCCAAGTTGATCGATTTTCGTAATGTTGTTATTTTTAAATTCTTTTTTGAATGCGGGTGCAAACATTGAGATACGCGACATTTAGAATTTGCTTTACATATTATTTTATATATTTTCATATCCCTAAAGTGTGGTGGAATGGCTAACCCCAGGAGAAGTCACAATCTGAGCCACCATCCTATAGTCTACGTCAGGCATCTATCCGACCGAGCAGTTCTTGAAGTTCGTAAACAGATCGAAATAAGTCTTTAATAGGGGAGACCGCGGATGGAAGTTATACCCCCGTCACATTGAGCTCGTTCCTACTACGTCCTTGCAAATTTTGCCGAACGGGCATAGTCTGTGTGTATACTGAGTGGACGTAGTAAATACCTCTTACGATCTGTTTACGAACTTCATGGACTAGCTCGGTCGGATTTTCAAAAAAGTGTTAAAAAAAATCGGGCGCCCATCTCGTCCTAAAATTTAACGAGGTGGCAACGTACCTGAAACGAGATGGACGTACTACAAACGAAATTGCCGTACTTGAATCGTTCTAAAGATGTGCTAGGACGTCTTAGAAACGAGCATTGTATATTCATTATCAGCTTGAAGTTACGAAGACGCATGAGGTCTGGGAAAAACGGGCTAGGGTTTTTATGGGAAACGGGCACGCATTTGCGTTCAACACGTTCTAGACACGGATAATGACGCAGTAAGAACGGGATGAACTTTCTGGAGGCCGTTGGTCGACGTAAGAACGAGTAAGAACGGATTTTGACGGATTAAAAACGACCCAGAACTAGTTAGGTAGGGACGAAACGCATTGGAAACGAGTTGGAACTGATCAAGAACGGGTTGAAACTAACTGGGGACGGGTTTGGATTGTTTCAGACGGGCTCTGTCTCGTGGAAACGGTCATTTTCACCCGATTTTAACCAGATACAAACAGACTGCAGACGAGACAAAAGCGTGATGGACGTATTGAGGACTGTATACGAACGTTGTTCATCTTAATCCAGAAATAATTAGGTCAAATGTACGCGTTCTTTTTCGGACCAATGGCCGTTTTTCGTATTTATTCTAAAAGTTGTGAGATTTCTGTAATTGTAACAATTAATGTGTGGCAATCAAATAGCTGATCTATTCGCTAATACTACTATCACACTGAACAATTTTTTTACCATGTTATTGAAATTATTGCAGAACGGGCTTAATCTATGTACACACGGAGTGGACGTACTTGAGACCTATTTCAATCTGCTCAGGACTTTATAGCACGGGCTTGGATAGCAATACGTTTCAATTTTTAAACAGAACGGCATGTCATAATTCCCGTCACACTGGGCTAGTTCTCACTGCGTTCTTGGTAGTTCTTGTTGAACGGGCTCAGTCTGTTTACAAACGGACTGAACGTAGTACAGACCTTTTATAATCTAGTACAGACCGTTTACAATCTGTTTACGAACTTGGCGAACGGGCCCGAACGGAGAGAACGGAAAGGCATTCCGATTTTTTTTAACATGTTAAAAAAAAATCGTACTGGCTTCTAGTTCTAAATTTAAACGTAGTGACAACGTTCCTTAAACGGGTAGGACTTACTCTGAACGAGAAGGACGTACTACGAACATGGTACCTAACTTTTATCATGCTGCGCATAGGCACTTTAGTGACGGTTTGGACGTGCTACGAACGGTATAGAGTGAACGAGCTGTATACTCGGTCTGAACTGGATAACAACGTATTGCGGACGCGATAAAGACGGAATTGACGTAACGAGAACTATTTATGAACTGCCTAGTATTGTATTCAAGAAATTATTTTTCAAAGTTATAAGTTCCAACCCGACCAAAGCCCGTTCAGCAATTTTTTTAAAGAACGGGCAAGAACGTTATAGAACGTTATAGAACGACCTCAGTGTGACGCCCCCTTTACAAAATTCACATTTTGGGCCAGATAAGTCTAATAAAAGAACTCACGCACTCCATCTTGGGTCTGTAGTTAGCCTATTATGTTTGCTAAAACCTGAGGTATATAAAACTTGAAGATAATGTTTTTTGTAACAACCTACCCCGTATACGGTGGAGGTTGTTACACAATACGGGGTAAATTGTTACAAAATGTAAACATACGGGATAAGTTGACAATGTGTAAGTCTCTTATACCCAAGCGCGGCGATTACATGTCACGACTGGGGGGGGGGGGACGGAAACACCCGAAAGTGAAAAAATAATACTCAAAATTCGCAAACTTCGCACATTATGCAGAAACTAATGAAAATGTTTGCGAGCGCGAAGCGCGAGCCGGAAATTTTGCCTTATAATACCATTTAGCATTGTATTTGACATACATTTTACCTCTTTATTAGCTTCACAAGCTAATCACTACATAATAATATGTTGAGCTATAAAAATCGATGGGGCCCCCCTGAAAAAAAATCGAGGGGGGGGGGGGGGACACGTCCCCCCCCCCATCCCCCCGGGATCGCCGCCAATGCTTATACCATACTTTTATTTCAACTTTCCAGTTTCTTGGCATCGTTAAAAGTAGATCAAGTAGAGCACTAGAATAGACAAAAGTAATAATAGAAACATAAAAATATAAACACCTGAAAATTGAGACAAAATGTAATTCTACATGTGTAATGTAATTGGGGTAAGTTGTTACATCGACATGGGGTAGTTTGTTGTAAAAACTTACCCCATGGGTGATTTTTCACACAAAACATGCAAAATCAATTGTACCACAGCCATTTGGCAGAATTATAGGGCATGGCTAGGGGGTATATTAGTGACATTCATGTACTATATTTACAATACCAGACTATCATCATGTGCCTTCAGTTGTAAAAGCTATTACAAATTTCAATTTTTGTCAAAAATTTACTTTGAACTGTAATAAATAGTTTTTGTTGATTTACGTTTTAATAAAACAACGGAGAAACCTCACGACCGGCAATTCATCACAGCTATGTGTAGGCTGTATAATGATGCCAGTTAGAACATCCTCTCTTTTTTTCCAGCTTAGCACAATGAGAACTGTAACAACTGACCCGTGTAACTTCCATCCCCGATCTTCCCTACGTCCACTCGGTTTATACACAGACTAAAGGGCCTGTCCCACAGAAGGCGATCGTTGTGGCGACAACCTATGCATGTTAGAACCTTCCAGAATCGTGTCAGAATTTCAAATTTCAATTTCAAAAATCAGCGGCGACTGTACAGTATCTGAATGGGAGGCCAATCCTGATTTTGGTGAATGTTGGTGGCGACAAAGGCCGTAGCGGCTTAAATTTCACTGGCTGTTAGGTTCAGTGATGCGTGCAACGTACGCATGGAGCGCGACAACCTACAACTGGCCGCCGTTCCGCTGTGCTAAACAAGTTCTATCTGGCGACAATCTACGATAGCACCTTGTCGCGACAAGAGAAGACAAGCTATGGTCATTGACGTCAACCAAACTGACGCTATATAGCTATTGTTTAACTTGTTGAGAAACCAGCGGCGAACAAAATTTTACTACGTATTTGTTGGCGACAGACGTGATGATTCACGATTTTATAGGCGATTGGACCTGCGCATTAAGGGCCTGTCCCACAGAAGGCGATCGTTGTGGCGACAACCTGCGAACTACATTTTAGTACCCATCGCCACCATGCGCAGGTCCAATCGCCTATAAAATCGTGAATTATCGCGTCTGTCGCCAACAAATACGTAGTAAAATTTTGTTCCCCGCTGGTTTTTCAACAAGTTAAACAATAGCCGGCGTCAGTTGGGTTGACGTCAATGACCGTAGCCTGTCTTCTCTTGTCGCGACAAGGTGCTATCGTAGCAGAGCGGAACGGCGGCCAGTTGTAGGTTGCCGCGCTCCAGCGTACGTTGCACGCATCGCTGGGCCGAACGGTCAGTGAAATTTTAGCCGCTACGGCCTTTGTCGCCACCTACATTCACCAAAATCAGGATCGGCCTCCCATTCAGATAGGCCTACTGTAGGGGAGACCGGGTATGGACGTTACAAAATTCACATTTTGGGCCAGATAATTCTAATGAAAGAACTCACGCACTCCATATTGGGTCTGTAGTTAGCCTATTATGTTGGCTAAAACCTGAGGCATATAAAACTTGAAAACATGTAAACACTAATTAACTACAGCTTAATTAGTGAAGACATTTTTTTGTAACAACCTACCCCATATACGGGGTAGGTTGTTACACCATACGGGGTCAATTGTTACAATATGTTAACATACGGGGTAAGTTGACAATGTGTAAATCTCTTATACCATACTTTAATTTCAACTTTCCAGTTTCTTGACATCGTTAACAGTAGATCAAGTAGAGCTCTAGAATAGACAAAAGTAATAATAGAAAAATAAAAATATTAACACCTGAAAATTGAGACAAAATGTAATTTTACATATGTAATGTAATTGGGGTAAGTTGTTACATCAACATGGGGTAGGTTGTTGTAACAACCTACCCCATGGGTGATTTTACACACAGAAATCAACTGTAGCACAGTTATTACGCAGAATTACAGGGCATGGCTAGGGGGTTTATTAGTGACATACATGTACTATATTTACAATACCAGACTAACATCATGTGCCTTCAGTTGTAAGAGCTATTACAAATTTCAATTTTTGTCAAAAATTTACTTTGAACTGTAAAAAATGGTTTTTGTTGATTTACTTTTTAATAAAACAACGGAGAAACCTCACGACCGGCAGTTCATCACAGCTATGTGTAGGCTGTATATAGATTCCAGTTAGCACATCCTCTCTTGTTCCATCTTAGCACACTGAGAACTGTAACAACTGACCCGTGTAACTTCCATACCCGGTCTCCCCTACAGTCGCCACTAATTTTTAAAATTTTCAAAAATCACTGACGACCCAAATTATAATGCGCGACTGCGAGGACTCAGGCCGCCATCAGGTAGAAAACACTCGATCGCCTGTGCCAGTCGCAAGGATCGCAATTAAGTTCATATTTTGGTTGATTTTAAGCTGCGACAAGAGAAGTCGAGCCGCGAGATGCGAAAAGGTCGAGGCTATTGTATTATCGGATACCAGCTATTGTTAGCCTATTGTTTACGTGGAAGCAAGTCGTTGTGGCGACAACCTAAGAATGTTAGAACCTGCCAGAATCGTGTCAGAATCGTAGGTGACCGAAGATCATATACGTATCTACGACTCTGTCTACGATATGCTACGACAACGACTTGCTTCCACGCAAGCAATAGGCTAACAATAGCTAGTATCCGATAATACAATAGCCTTGACCTTGGCGCATCTCGCGGCTTCTCATGTCGCAGCTTAAAAATCAACCAAAATATGAACTTGCGCACTGTGGCGATCCTTACAACTGACACAGGCGATCAAAAAAAAATAGAGGTCGTCATATTCTTAGTAGACACATTTGACCTTGAAATAAGGTCAAGGTTCATAGAAAATTCGGTTTTTGTCAAATTAATGCCATTTCCATTTTTTAAAACATCATATAAATTGACCTTTGACCTAATTTCAAGGTCATAAGGGTCACCAGAATGTGGCAACAATATTAGGCTAGTATGATTCACGTTTTAATCTTGATTAGTTTTTATCAATATTGTCTATGGATATGTTGTGTCTGATCGCCGTTCTACTTGACTGTATTATGCATTCAATTATGCATAAATAAATTAATTTGCATATTGCTCAAAACTAAATGGTCGGGTGAAAAAATGATAATTGACGTAATTGTCAGTTATAAAATTACCTACAATTTGATACCAAATTTGACACAATTTGAACAAAATTATGTTTATGTTAATGAAGCCTGACCTTTGACCTTCATTTTGGGTCACAAAAGGTCAATTAAAAAATTGGCGACATATATTTTCTGATTCGTGTGATCAAGTAGGCCATATATATAAATGTTGCCAAACATTAACATGACTTGCAAACGAAACTACATAGGATTCCACACCAAAACCTAAATATAGGCCATGGAAAAGCATGCGCAAAATAAATTTTCTTGATTATAGAAAAGTGATCATAGGGTACATGCAGGTAATATGGGCCAGCAGGTAATATGGGCCACCTGAAGCAAATCATGTCGTGACCGTCGACCGGTGACCGGTGACCGGTGTGAGCACCATAATGTTGTTCATATGAACTGTATACGAAAATATATCGTCTTGAGAGCATCTGATGCCGAAATTTCTCTGAGAAAATTACTGAAAACCAACAAGGTAGGTAAAACTTACGGCATTTTTTCACCCTGATGTAAAATGTGATATTTCACAGAATGTGATGGTGAAAGAGTGTTTGAGGGGGTAACCTCAATTGTTTTGTTTATTTAGTAAGCTTATAGTTTCATTTTGATCATACTAGAGTGTACAGGTCAATTTGTTTTAGTGAAGGGGTGCAATGTGGCATTGAATGCTTGCCTGACACAGCAACATTAGTGCAGGTAATATGGGACATCCAAAATGGCGGAAAGGATTCTGGTACTTAGTATTGGGATGAGGCATCAATCTCTTTGCTACGATTTTTGGGGGTATATTCACAGTATATAATTAATATAAATAACATATTGTAGGCCTATATTGACTTGTATGATGAAAATAATATTTAAATAATATTAAAAAAAAATATATATATACAAAATACATAACAATGAAATTTATAGTCAAAGGATTTACTGAAGGGTCTTATAATTTCAAATTATATCTTAAAATTAATGATTTTCAACATTTTAAGCAAATTCCCGACATGGTAGAGTCATTGTAGTTTTTAAAACATACATTAAATACATGTGCCCATATTACCTGCACATGCAGGTAATATGGGCACTTTGGTAATGACGTCAACATTTGAATATTGCAGACAGGGGGGTTGGTGATAATTGTTTTTCTTCACAATAAAAGTTAGAGCAGTAGTTATTGATTCATACAAGCAAAGATTAGACTGTGTGTCATTTCGTAATTTTATGTAAATTAGGCAAATGAGCTTTAATAGGGGGCCCATATTACCTGCATGTACCCTATCTCAAAATCTACAACACCAAATGAGATTTAAAAAAAAAATAAATGCTGAAGATTGTCTGACGTTCCTCCTTTATAGAAATATTGAATACTATTAGATTGTGATTAATTTTCATAATTAAACCAAAAAAAATTCCAACTTCACCATTTTATTTGATACAGCCTGTATAACAAGCAATCTTAAAACCACCATGACCATCGGTAGAGTTTTTTCAGGCTTCGACAGCAACTTCCGATGCATCGTCAAAATGTAGTTTTGAGATTATGTTGGTGATGGCGGTGATGAAGATAATAATTATGATCTTAGTGGAGGATAAGGATAAAAATGAAGTCGGTAGGGGTTGGAAGATTTGCTGGTGATTATGATTTTGATGATATGGTGGTGGTGGTTGTGAATATGCACGGTGATAATGAAGATGACGAGGATAATTGTAAGGGTGGTGAACAGCACCACCACCACCTCCATCATCATCATAATATCACTGCCATTTGTTATCATTATACAATGATTTAAGTTAAATTCAAGTTCCAAAATTAACCCTCCTTAACACATTTTCTCTAATCTGTCCAAAGTAGCTTTGACAAAATTGATTTCGACACAAAGTTGTCAAAATTAATTTCCTCTGCAAAGGAAAAAAAAAAGTAAATTGGGTGACATTCTAAACACAACAAATGTATAATATTTGTGCTGTTGCTTTTTGTTTTACTGATTTTTCACTGGAACTGTTTCCGGTTAATCTGAAACTGTCTCTGGTTGCTGGATATTATTGAAGTCTTTTCTTTTCTCAAATCTGCGTCCCCCAGCTATCTTCTTCCCCCTGCCTTTCCCTACCTTGGGGGGGGGGGGTTAATTTCGATTGGAGTCAAAGGAAATTCAAATATAGCTCTACAGTACAGTGTGTTCTGCTCCCGATGAATTATGATCAGCAATTGGATTTCCCGCGGTCTCGTGAAGATTTCTATACAAAAAGGAGGTCATGTGATGCTTTCTTCAATAAATCTTATCATCCCACGCGCAAACATAATAAAGCCTTTATTGTCCCAAGACAATTAGCCCCACAGAATGTATTCAATTCGGCAATCTTGGATTCTCGCCTGCGATGCCCAAACGACGTCGTTTGACATTCGTGTCTCCTTCGGGTAAACTTCTTATTAAAAATTCACATCTTCGTGTACCCTTCGCGTGTGATTCGTTGTGCCGTCGTGTAACCTTCTAAACTTTGAGCAAACCCTAAAAATGACCCCATCGTATATCCATAGCAGTTGAACATCCGTATTGCTGCACAGCCACACAACTTAACTATCATACAGGTCTATGCCCCTACTACTTCACATGACGACGACGAAGTAGAGGAGTTTTATGAAGAACTAAATTCCATCATAGACAAAGTACCAAAGAAGGACATACTAATAGTTTTAGGTGATTGGAATGCTAAAGTTGGCGCAGATGCCTACCAGGACTGGGCAGGAACAGCTGGGAAATTTGGCTTTGGTGAAACCAATGACAGAGGTGTCAGGCTCCTTGAGTTTGCTAGAAGTCACCATCTAACATTAGCAAATACACTGCACCCTCATAAGCCATCTAGAACTACAACTTGGCACTCACCGGACGGGAAAGTGCACAACCAGATCGACTACATCCTGGCTCCACAGCGATACAAGTCAAATACAAGGCAAATACAAAAACATTCCCTGGTGCTTATATTGGCAGCGACCATGACCTTGTGATGGCAACATTCAAACTTAAGCTGGACTCAAGACGTCGCCCAAAGAGCAGCCGTATTTGTTTTGACTTGGACAAACTGAAAGATCCCCAAATTGCTGAGGTGTTCCAGGCCTAAGTGGGTGGAAAGTTCGCAGCCCTCAACATCATTGACTGCGACAATGTTACACTCTCAAACAACATCAAAGAAACCCTAATCACAACAGCTGATGAGGTGCTGGGTAAGAAACGGAAGAAAATCAAGCCTTGGGTCACAAATGAAGTTCTTGACCTATGTGACAACAGACGAGAGCTGAGGAAGGAGAAGCATAAGAACATCGAAACGAGGAAAAAATACCAACAAGCGAACAAAGAAGTTAGGAAGAAATGAAAGCAGCGAAAGAAGATTGGATAGAACAACAGTGTTTCCTTATGGAGAGGAGTTTGGAAACAGGGAACAGTAAGGAGGCCTATAAAACCCTTAAGGCTCTCACAAAGACCAATCAGCCAAGATCGACTGTCATCGAAGATAAAGATGGTAATCTCCTAACAAACAACGATGATGTTCACACGAGATGGACAGGATACTGCAACGGTCTGCACAACTATGAGCTTCATCCAGATACCTCAATTCTCAAAGCTAACGAAGCCCCTGCAGTACAGGAAGAAAGCCCAGAAGTTACTAAATGTGGAATGGAAGCAGCAGTGAAGGATGCTCACAAGCAGGCAAAGTCTCAGGCGTGGACAATGTACCTGCTGAGTTACTGAAAAATGGAGGAGAATCAATCACAAGAAGCCCTTACACATCTCTGCCAAAAAATCTGGAAACAGAAGAAAATTGCCAAGGAGTGGACACAGTCACTTGTAATTCCGCTTCCTAAGAGGGCAATCTAAAACAATGCCAAAATTAACAGAACTATAAGCCTTTATAGCCATGCTCCGTGTTATCCTTAACCGACTGAAATCCAAGGCAGAGGAACTACTTTCAGAAGAGCAAGCTGGCTTTAGGGCTGGTCGGAGCACTGTGGAACAAATTTTCAACTGTAGGGTCCTCATTGAAAAACACCTACAACATCAGAAGGACCTGTTCCATAATTTCATTGACTCTAAGAAAGCCTTCGATAGAGTTTGGCATGATGGTCTCTGGCAAGTCCTAGAGGATTCAACATCGACGAGGGGCTGGTTCAAGTCATCAAGCCCTTTATGAACACTCAAGCAGCTCAGTGCTTTAAACAACATGGCAGGAGAGTTCTTTCCCAACAACTGTTGGTGTAAGGCAGGGGTGCCTCCTTTCCCCTGTTCTTTTCAATTCTTTCTGAGCATTGGTGGAAGGCCTGTCTGCAATCTTCGCTTTGCAGATGACATTGACTTGATGCTGCAGTAGCAAGAAGGATCTGCAAGATCTCACCACCACACTTGTACTCCAGAGCCAGGGCACATATGGTATTGAAGTCAGCACAGAAAAGTCAAAAGGTCATGGTAAACAGCACTAAGAAGCGTTAATGTCAACAATCACCATGAATGGAGAATCCTTGCAAGAAAGTTACCAGCTTCAAATACCTAGGAGCAACACTATCGAAAAGATGGCACCTGCACAGCAGGAGATTCGCATCAGGATTGCTACAGCCACTGCAGCTATGGCAAGACTAGCCAGGACTGAAGAGTAATATCAATTTTTCCCGTCAAGTTCAAGATTGTACAAGGCCCTTGTTTGTCTCCATCTTTCTTATATGGTTGTGAGGTTCTATGACATCTCCCCCGGAGGACAACTCCCCGGGGACAACTCCGGAGGACAGCTTCCCGGAGGACAACTCCCCCGGAGGACAGCTCCCCCGGATGACAGGTCCCCGCAGGACATCTCCCCGGAGGACAGGTCCCCCAAGGACGAGTCCCGGAGGACAGCTTCCCCAGGGACAACTCCCACGGAGGACAACTTCCCCCTGGACAACTCCCTGGAGGACAACTCCCCCGGAGGACAACACCCCCCTGAGGACAGCTCCCCCGGAGGACAGCTCACCCGCAGGACAACCCCGAGGAACAACTCCCCGGAGGACAACTCCCCCGGAGGAACAACTCCCCCGGAGGATAAGTCCCCAAGGACAACTCCCGCGATGACATCTCCCCTAACTTTAAATGCTTTATAACATTTTGATGTTATGCAAGCCTGGTTTTCTTTCTGTTACAATAATTTTTTACATTACTTTTCGCATGGAGTAACCCTTCTGTAATTGACAACGAGGATGGGAATGGTTGTTTAATATTGCTAATAATCCCATTGGAACCACCCCTTCCAATTCTATGAATGGTTTGGCAGATTCAGAGGTACCCCAACAGAATGTGACCTCAGAAAAGGAAAATTAATGAAAATGCAAGAAATAAAAGAAATGTTGAAATAAAGGAAGGAATGCTAAATGGAACTTAGAATATGAAGCTACAGGAGTAGAAAAGAGCTCGAAGGGCGAATTGGCCTACATATCTCAGTCGTCTTACAGCAAGGGGGGGGGGGTGAGGCACGATAATTAAGCTTTAATTAATAAACATAATCACACCCTACACCAATTAGAATGGGCGCAAAAGTTTTAAACGAGAACACAATTTTTATCTATCAAAAGAAATTCACAAAACTCAATTCAACATCATCACTTGTTTTGTCATTTTTCAAGGAATAATGTAATACAATCATTGTCATATGGGTTTAAGTTTTACAGACAATTGTTATATCTGAACGGTGTGTGTTCATAGTATGCACTTGCATAGCTTTGCATTTCATGCCGTGTCATCGCTATCATAAGAGGGTGTTATATGCAACTTTATGTTGGTATGAAAATATCTCCAGTAGAATGAAAATTAAAGCATCTCGGTATATTCAACCAATTTTTCAGTATTTCCGTCAACATATCCGATGAAAACATTTATAATTCTAAAACATTTTGCTGAAACAAGCTCAAAACAAAACGAAACAAAACCTTGTATCAAATTATGTACATGTATTTTTGTATAATTGAAGAGGATGTGAAAATTTTCCACTTGACGAATTCGCGCTTGAAAATCCCTTTTTTTTTTTTTTTTTTTTTTTGGCTAAAAGAAATATAATCGTCACCGTTTGTAAAACAATAACAACACAAAAATAGAACCATAAAAGTAAATATACTGCTTCGGGTCATTTTTTAGTCAAAAATTTCGGCGCCTCAAGAACCATCCTTCAAAAGGTTCATTTTTTTTCAGATTTCGTAACACCCGCAAAAATCCTAGTTACGGGCACTGACCATTAACCTACAACTCTAAAATCTAATAAGATCATCCTCATATGGAGATTAAGAACTAAAGTTGATATCTCTCTCTTCTTCTTGACGATAAAATTCGGTTCATATATAGCAGTACGCCTCTATAGCTGCCAAACTTTAACACCCTTCGCCGGAAAAAAAAAAAAATTGCCAAAGATTTTTGTATTTTCCATGAATGCTATTTCGGTTCAAAAAAAAAAAAATCACAAATGAGCAAAAATTAACCGAGTGCATGTGGATCTGTTATCCGGATGGTTCGAGTTGTCCTCCGGGACTTGTCCTGCGGGTAGTTGTATGCTGCTGGGGGAGTTGTCCTCCGGGGGAGTTGTCTCGGGAAGTTGTTCCTCCGGGGGAGTTGTCCTCCGGGGAGTTGTCCATCCGACGCGGAGTTGTACTCGGGGGAGATGTCCTCTTGTTGGGGACTTGTTCCTACCTCGGGAGAGCTTTTCATCGGGGCGCAAGATGTCTCGGGGGAGTTGTCCTTGGAGGAGGACCGTGTTCCTCCGAGTGGGATATGTTCTGCGGCGGATTGTCCTTCGGGGGATGTTGTCACTCCGGACGGGAACGTTGTCCTCCCGGGAGGGAGCTGTCCTCCGGGAGTTGTCCCCGGGGGAGTTGTCCTCCGGGGGAGATGTCCTGATACGGGTTGTGAGGCATGGACACTTCAAAAGGAGACCGAAAGAAGAATACAGGCTTTTGAAATTAAATGCTTGAGGAAGCTACTTGGCATCTCCTACAGAGAACACAAAACCAACGAATATGTATTAACCACAGTCAGTGGGCCCCCATCGACCTCTACTCGCAACCGTCAAGCGACGTAGCTAGCATGGTTTGGTCACCTCACCCGACACAACAGCCTGTCAAAAACCATTCTACAAGGCACAGTTGAAGGTGGACGCAGAAGAGGACGTCAAAGGACAAGCTGGATGGAAAATGTAAAGACATAAACAGATATAACAGTGCAAGAACTGCTGTCGACTACAACTGACAGGAAGTCATGGAGGAAAAAATGTACTTCTTCGGCTCTCAAATCCCCCCAACGACTCCGGAAGAGTCAAGGGATTAAGTGAGTGAGTGAGTGAGTTGAACATCGGGACAGTGTGACGCCAGCTTTAACTTCGTACAACCTAGTCAGCGGATCAGAATACGGGCCATTAAATTTGTCTGGCATTATGTTTGAAGGCTGGGCAAGCCAGTTATGTTAGCCTTGGAAATTGACTCAGAGGGTGAATTAAAGACGTTAAGGAAGCAATGAAGATTTTAGTGTGTGTGCATTTCCTTACTTGTATTTATTTTATAATTTATTAAAACATAATTATCTGAAAGAATTGAAGGAAATATTGATTGGAACATAAATAATGATACCGAAATATATTCCCCCATGATTTTCAGTAACAATTTTTAGTTGTTTAAGGAAATATCTGAGGGAGCTAACTTCCCGCTTAAAGTTGTTCGCGTGATCAAAATGGGCTTCTATATTATTGCAAATTATTTTACAATTATATTTAGATATAGGTTATCAAAGTTTAAATGCACAAATAGAATTTATATATCTGGTTCATAATTTATTGACGTTCATCACACTTCTGATATTTACGAGCTTAACATTTCCGCTCGTTCTGTGTATTGATGCCTCGTAAAGAAAACAATCCACTCCTTAAGTAAATAATCCTGTTGTCAAGGACACATTTCATTCTAATAAGACTACGGAACCATGGAGTCAACTAGATGCTCAAAACAGCTCTATGCAGCCGTAACTCCCCCCCCCCCCGGAAAAAAAAAAACAAAGAGAAAAACAAAAACAATTAGGATTTGAGTAAACTTTGAGTCGTGACATACAATTTGGCCGCTTGTTTGTTTTGTGATTTTCTTTTCACACATGACATCTGTTTTATAATGGTAATTTCATTATTGTATATTTTCATTCTCTGTAAATCTTTTCAACGCCCAAAGAAGATGGTAAAACGCAATTGTACATTGGTTGTCAAAACGTTTCTCTCTTTCACCAATATCTAAATTTTCACTACAGGGGGCCTTGACGATCGCAGACTTTCCCCCCAACTTTTGCCAAAAGTCTAACACACTTCAGATCAGACGTGGATCCATGGAGGGGGGGGGCATAAGAATAATGGATGGATGGCTGATGACCCCCCCCCCCGTCCTCTGAGATTACAGGGGAATTATCCCCTCAGAGAAATTTAGCTTCAGTGAATGGAGACAAACCCCCAAAACATATTGGGAAATTTTAAGAAAAATCAGGCAATGAATAATAGAGATATGAATTTTTAGATTTTGAGATCACTTATGATATGGAGATCCTCCTATTGGCAACGCGACCATGATGTGTGATGTAATGCAGGGAGATCTTTCCCATATCTATTGTACACATTGTACTAGAATCCTCTTCTTTCTTGATTCTAAAGGGAGAAAAAAAAAATCTTTTTATGGGATGATGTGTAGGTATATGAAAGTCATAATATATCATGAAAAGAAAAGGTGTTCTATCATTAGAATGAAAATAAAGAGACATTTAAAATAGTTTTTGTGCACACCATATGGGGAGTTCTCCCTTTGTGACATCACAAATGGTGACCGCGTTGCCAATGGGAGATTTCCTATGTCATTAGAGATCTCAATATTCAAATACTCATAACTTTCTCATCATTGATCCGATTTCACCAAATCTTCACTAATGTGCTTATTTGATTTTTCTGCATCCTCAGTAAGCCAACTATCTACAAAGGGACAATTCTCCTTTAATTTCGGCTTGAAGTGGGGGAAAATCAAATGCAGCACTTTGGTCAGCCGATAAGACCTACTTTTTTGGGGTTTACAAAAAAACTGAAATTCCAAATTTTTCCCCTCCTATAAACTCTTGGATTTATAATATCACTTATTCAAACATGTTTAACAAAATAATAGTTTACAAGTTAGGAATAGACATAGTTCTCGGAAACAATTATAGGGCCTATTGATTGCAAAATTTATAATTATTTCAAAATTTGTTCTCCCGCGACTTTGAGCAACAAGAAGTTATTTACTCGCTATAGTTGTTCTAGTTTATCATAGCTTGAATGCACACTGCAGATAGAATTCATTTTAATAATACTTCTGTGATATTTAGGAACCTTAGAATTGCCTCTCGCTCTGTGCAGTAGTGCTTTGTACGGAACTGTAAAAAAAAAACAAAAAAAACAAAAACAATGGAAATAATCATCTTGTCAAGAATGCATTTCATTTTCATAATACTACGCACTCATGGAATAAACTACATAATCTAAACAATTATACACCACCTCTCCTTCCCCCTAAAAAAACAACCAAAAATACCTAACAACAACAAACAAACAAATAGGTCATGAGAAGGACCTTGAGTTGTGGCATTCCATTTGGCCGCTTGTTTGTGATTTCCAGGCGAATGATAATTCATTTCACATATGACGTCTGCTATATTACGGCAAGTTCATTATTAAATTGCATCCACTGTAAATCTTTGCAGTATCATGTTATGCTGGGCCCGCTGGGAGAACAGTTGAGAAGAACTGAAGTGGTTACCCTAGTTAAATAAAACGATATTATTATTATCATTATTCTTTGATCCATATCTAATCTTTTACTGCGCGGGTTCCTACAATAACAGACTTTTCCCCCGACTCTTACGGGTGTCGCCTTTGACAAAAGTTCAACATACTTTTATTTATGAATTCATGCTTCAGTGAGCACGTGAGACTGGACAAACCCGTTTTTCATGTAAGGACTAAAATTCAAATTCTGATTTTGTTTGAACATAACAATTCTTTTTGGGGAGACCTCTGATTTTATTTTCACAAACATCCCGATGTTACACCCTCAGCCTGGTGATGTCGCGGAGACGTCTCCGCAACAGAATAGAAAATGTCGTCTCCGCGACGGATAAAAAGTATTACAGACGTCTCGGAGACGGATTTCGGACTACTTAATTTTTTTTTCATAAATTGTCGCGGAGACGTCTCCGCGATATCGGAGAGGCTCTAATACTTTTTTATCCGTCGCGGAGACGAAATATTATATTCTGTCGCGGAGACGTCTCCGCGAAGTGAGATACCACCCTCGATCAGTAGGCACAATATAAAAACAAATCATTCAAATGAAAAGAAAGAGTAGGCCTAACGCTTCGTCATGGTTCAGTGGCTTCTCGAATACGTAATTTGAATAAAGCTATGAACCAAATGTCATAAAATAATCCACGGTCAATTGGACAAAAATTAATATTACATTAAAATTACAGGAAACTGGTTTATGAGGTGGGTAAATTTACAAATTTCCTGTAATAAAGAGCCTTTTTCCTTTTTTAAAAACAGACCTTTCTATTAAATGACAGAAAATTTCCCGTTATAAAAATTTACAGAATAATTTTTTTTTTTAATTATACAGAATGATTCTGTATTTTTTGCTGTTTCTTCTGTTTTTTTGTTTTGTTTTGTTTTGTTTTGTTTTGGTTTTTTTACAGTGTAGGTTCTAATCAATCTTCATTATTTTTACAGAATAATGTTTCCCACTTGAACCATTTTATTTCATACATACTGTATAGACACCCGCCTTGGCATTCCTGAGTTCAAGTTAATGGTGGTTGAACAATCTTTTCAGAACATATAATGCATACCGCAGTCATCATTTTCGGTTGATGCTTTTTCATTGTTGTCTAAACAGAAAGCGAATTATCCTGAGAGCTCGGTATGTTATGAAAATATAATAACAAACAACATGTAATCAAAGAACCTTAGGGGGTGTAGCTTTGGAAAATGATTTAAAGTGTAAATTTCAAATTATAGCTTGAAGTCCAAGATGGTTTGAATAAAATATTTGTTTTAGCTCTCCTTTTACCTCTTGTGTTAAATCTATTTTAACTTTTTTTTTTGAGGGGGGGGGGGGGGGGGGATGGGTGAGATTTTAATGGTATTTTCTCTTCGTTGGACGAAAAGTGGCGATGATACGACTATCTTAGGGGGTTACACTGTAAACACAAAAATAATATCAGCAGAAGTACATTACCAAATTGACAGGTCGTGATTATCCACCAAAATATAATTAAAATAAATTGAGTAAAACAATTAGACTGTTGTTGTAAACTACAACATAATCATGTTAAGAAATTGACTATGATTTGGTGGAATGAAGTTGGATTAAATGGTGTTTGAAAGTAGATGCTTGCATGGTGGATTCGAATACGATGATGAGGTTTACGGTTCACCATGTGGTGAGTCCTAAAAAGGACTGTTTGAGAAAGTACAAGAGGAAAAGAAGAGTTACAGAAAGTAGAAATATTGATAGGCGAGATAGAGAGTAGAGAGTAGAATTAGAGGTAATCTTTCGTGATTTAGTCCTGAAAAGGACTGTAAACCAGTTGAGAAGACGAGATGCGAGGAAGGCTTGAGTAGTAGTAGAGATAGTGCTCGACGTTTCGGACAGGTTGACTGTCCGTCTTCAGGAGTGAAGAGAGGTAGAAGGTGCGCGGGATGTATGGCTGATGTGCGGACGTGGGAGTAGCATCGACACCGGACGGTCGGCGTGGGTGGAGCTCTGTTGTTGTAGCTGCGTGGGTGGCTGGTTGGCGGGAAAGTCGGGTGTCGAATGCGGACGTTGGTGAAATCGAGGCCGATGTGGCTGGCGTAGAAGCGGTGTCCTATTGTGGTCGAAGTGTCGTGGCGTGGGCGTTGCGTTTCCGGCGGGGTCGGAGGTTGTGGCGGAAGTTGTTGGATTGAGTAGGCGTAGCTGTTGGCGTGGCGGTGGGCTGGTTGTCGGGTGATATGACTGGATGTTGGGTGTCGGTCGGCGAAGTTGAAGCAGAGGTGGCGATGGTAGACGAAGACGGTCGAGGTGGGGTTGGTTCGTTGTGGAATGGGTTCCAGGTGCTATTGATGTAGAGTCCTGTGTCTTGGGGTACGGTGTTGTGGCGATGGATTTCGATAGCTTCCCTAATCCTTCTTGAGTTCCAGTGGCGGATGGTCGTGATGAGGTGGCTGTTGTCCCAGTTGATGCGGTGGTTCTCTTGTTGGGCGTGCTTGACAATGGCGGATTTGTCCCAGTCGCTGAGTCGTTGGCAGTTTTTGTGTTCCTTGAGTCTGGTGTCGAAGTTGCGGCCGGTTTTCCCGATGTACACTTTACCGCATTCACATGAGTAAAGGATTGAGTGTAGCTTGGTGGAGGAGCGGTGTCTAACCTGAATGTTGGCCGATCGGAGGATACGTTGTAGTTGGTGGGAGATCTTGCCG
>CALNVZ010003426.1:29125884-29153876 GCA_940671915.1 Paracentrotus lividus | reverse complement strand
ATTTCTTTGAAAAGATAGTTGCTCGCCATAATCAAGAAACAAAGTGAAAAATGTGCAAAATACAAAAAGTCTATGGCCGCGTTCGCTTTGCGTAGAGTGATAGCGCCCTCTTCCCCTTAGTTAATAAAGACCATTTTTTAATTGAACAGAATTGCACAGTTCAATGCAAAAATAGAACACGTTTTCAACTTAGCGTACAGCGCGTCCCCCCAAAAAAGTCCCTCTGATTGGGCGCTAAATAACTTCAATAACAAACAATTATTGCCAATTCCATATGCATATTTTGAAAGCCCACATAATACTGCGATGCCTGTGAAAATTTCAAACGTTTCGCTTCATTGGTTTTGAATACACAGGCTCTTTTGTGAGAGTAGTCATTTTTAACCCATTCCAAGTTTGATGAAAAGGAATACATTGCAAAAATGCCATTCATTATTCTGTGCTTCACTTTTCTTTCAGTTTAAACAACTCCGATGTTCATGCTTTTGTTTTCAAGGAGCAATGCCATATCTTATTGGCCATGAGTCTAGACTAGTTCGCGATTTGAGTCTCGAGAGTCGTGGAGATGTCTCCTGAGTCTCTGGAGAAGTGTGTGGAAATTGAAAAAATTAATTTTTCCAGTCGTAGCTGCAGTCAGCCTGACATCGCTGATACTCTTTTGTCTATTAGTGATACACAAAATAGGTCTCGACTAGTTTGCGGCTCCAGTCTCTGCAGTCTTGAAGATGTCGCTGCAATGTCGTCTGGGTCTCCAGGGAGTCGCCCCAAAAATCCATCAAAAGACTTTGAAAAAGCCTTGCTTACTTGTAATAAAAAAGTGGGAAAATGTGTCTGGCATTTTTTGCACAATCTTTTGAATTTTGAGGCGACTCCCTGGAGACCCAAAAGACGTCGCGGCAACATCTTCAAGACTACGGAGACTGGAGTCGCAAACTAGTCGAGACCAATTTTATGTATCACTAGTAGACAAAAGAGTGTCGGCGAAGTCAGGTTGACTGCAGATACGACTGCAAAAACTAATTTTATTAGACTTTTACTTCAATTTCCACACACTTCTCCGGAGACTCAGGAGACATCTCCACGACTCTCGAGACTCACATCGCGAACTAGTCTAGACTCATGGCCAAAAAGATATGGCATTGCTCCTTGAAAACAAAAGCATGAACATCAGAGTTGTCAAACTGAAATAAAAGTGAAGCACATAATAATGAATGGCATTTTTTTGTAATGTATTCCTTTTCATCAAACTTGGAATGGGCTAAAAATGACTACTCTTACAAAAGAGCCTGTGTATTCAAAACCAATGAAGCGAAACGTTTGAAATTTTCACAAGAATCGCAGTATTATGTGGGCTTTCAAAATATGCATATGGAATTGGCAATAATTCTTTGTTATTGAAGTTATTAAGCGCCTAATCAGAGGGACATTTTTTCGGGGGACGCGCTGTATTGTGCTTCATTGATAAGATTTTTTTTTTTTTTTTTTTTTTTTTGAGCATGCTGAGGCACTTTTGAGGATATAAATGAAGAATTTTACGATATCCATTTTTTCTGGATTAAAATTTTTTCACATCCCACAGGTTATAGGGCTACCTGTAAACAATCATGGGATGTAAAAAACAAAACAAAACAAAACAAAACAAAACAAAACATGCAATCAATTTGAAATTTTGGCACCTCTATCATTTTTAATATAGATTTGCCCTGGAGCAAACAACACACCACTTTGTGTCTAGCTCATAATGGAGTGAAATACGGATTGGAATTGACTTGTTGGGCTCCATAAAAAACTCTATCTTTATAATGCAACAAAGAGTTCTTTGTTCCATGAGATGCACAACATGAATGGGTAAGGGAGTTCCGAGGATAACCCAGTTCTTAAACCAAACAAAAAGGGGTTTTCCCATATCCCAGGCTTTCAACGTTAATTGTAAATGACACAATTCATTGTTATTTTGTTTCAATCCTTATTTGAGAAACTTTGTTTCGTTAAAAAATAAAATATTCGTTTGGAGAAAAAAAAATGTGTTTGGTTACGTGTAAATCGGTGAGCACGATCATATCATGAATATACTTCATGTTATTTGCACACATTTATAATTATATTACATTCATGGGGATGCATACATTGTTATTAGTCATCAGAGGGTTATTAAATTAAAAATTAATATTAATTAGGCTTTATTAAATAAAAAGTTCCAGAAATAGCAATGAGATTTTACATTAAAAAGAATGAAATATTTTTATTGTATTATTTTATTGCTTTAAATATGGTATAAAAAAAACCTGCTATGAGCCTCAAGGTTTTTTCAGCAGGTTCGTACATAAGAATACATATAATACATAAAATAACTAATTGCAACATAATTTTTTTTTAATACAAAAATAGTAACATAGGAAAAGAAAATCAAAAGAATGCCCACTCAATTGTCGAAGATATTAATGAGGGGTGGGGTATATAAACATGTATGGAAAATAGACCGATGGCTTCATAAGTTTTTATTTTTGTGATTATGAAGTTGACGCTTAATAAATCTGTCATTCCTTGACAAAGGGCTATGCCCGAAATATCAGAAAATATTTTATCTCAACGGTTTTTAATCCAAACTGTATTTCTTTTTAGTTTTGTAACATAAAACCGACGAGGAATTCATTTCTTTATACACTGTTCGTCATAAAGGTGGAATATTTTTTTCTGGCTCAAGCGACATTATGTTGCTCCATTGTTATTTTCCTGAATGTGTTTGTCACCGCCTTCACTTTCTTGGATCCTGGGTATATCTTGGACGTTCCCTCAGACCTTCCCGGGGATTTTTCTTCAAAAAATGTTGTCACCCCAGAAGATGGCCATTTTCCTAATTTTTTCTTATTTTTGGGGCCCTTTTTTGTTCACGCAACCCACCAAGGCCCCCTCAGTCCTACCCCAAGGAAACACGTCTGAGGTGGAGATTTATTTCTTTAAATTATGTTCTTTAAATTAAATCTAGATTTATGGTTACAGGCTCGACCCTTTTGTTTAGGAGAGGGGTCAAAATTTATTTTGATCGGGTTCAACATTCATTTTATTCATTTTTACACCATGGAAATTTCTATCTTCCCTAAATTGTATTGTAAAATCTCAACCAAACATAAATCAAAATGAAAATATTATCAATAATCACTATTTACAGCCTTGTCATCAAGGCTAAACAAAAATTAAGGGGAAAATGATGATATTTAAGGGTTAAAAGTGGTTTTTCATTTCTTTTGTTTTCAGCATAAAGATGGAATAAAATATTCCGGATTTTCACGAATCTAGTTTTTTACTTCAACCCCTCCCCTAGACAAGAGACCTTTTTTCCCCAGAAGTATTCAAGAAAGGACACAAATACACATAATAATCACACATGTTGAATATCTCTGATTCATCTCTGATTCCAACTGATAGATTTTTAATTATTTTTTGTTTAATTTCACGAAAAATGGATATAACCTTGGTCTGAACCCATGGTTTCTAAGGGCGGCAATAAAGGTCATAATTAATAACTCCATAAATTAACAAATTAAGTGAAAATGTAAACTAAAGCTTAATGTCAATTTATGCAAATATAAGGTTAATCGTAAAATTAAATATCATATATAAGTTATTCGTTTTGGCCCAGATGACCGCCAATAGAAACCATGGTTTCGCACCATGTATTTTGCAGAATCTACCGTTGGGAATATGAGGGCAAGTTTACATATTTTCTGATGCATATAATGGACCATTCTTGGTCACGTGTGTGACCGAAATTATGCGAAAATCTTGACTTTAATTGGCTATAACTCTAACAATTTTAAAAATATACTGATTTAATGTTAATATCATGCTAATATATTTTGTTGGCTATGATTTGTAAATATTTTTTGATATTTACAATATGCATGTTCAAGGTCAGAGGTCAAAAGATGTGGGTCACGTGTGTGACTTCACAGAACGGCATGATTGAAAGTTCAATTTCATTTTGAAATTACTGTGAGTTTTAAAATGATGAAATGTTCTTATTGCTGTGAGATATGCATTATGGACCTGTTAACCAAAAACTACCACTGGATAGGACTCATCTCTGAAATTTCTTTTTTTATCTATTATTTTATATCGTGATGTCGGGTCACGTGTGTGACATTTTAGTGGGTCACGTGTGTGACCTATGGCAAATTGTACAGAAAAATGAATATATTATGTAATATGCAATAAATGTACATTTTGAGCAATTACTATATCCGCTGTGGTAAAAAATTTTATGAACTCAACCCTAGTCAGTCAATGGGGGTGTTTTAGTAGCTGTCAGGACTGGGGGAGGGGCGGGTAGGGAGGGGGGCCATGATGCCCCCTATAAGATCTTGGCTGCTGATCGCGCAAGCGCGCCGAAAATTTGCACGATGGTAGTGTGTGATGTAACTACAAGAAAGCACTGTTAATTTTCCCATAATAATAATAATTTATTTTATTATGAATTAATTATTGTAATTTACGCATTGCATGAAGTCATAATTTTTGTTCTAATTGACAAACTACAGCTTCTGGAATGCTAATTTTGTGTTTGCATAATCTTTATAGGATTCCTTACCATTGTACTTGGAAAAAAATTGATATCGAACTAAATTCCTTGTGTATTTCATTGTTTTATGAATTTCTTATGTATTTCCTTGTTTTTTTTCCCGACCTTTTCTTTTGTTTGTTTGTTCTTTTTGTTGTTGTTTTTTGTTTTGTTTTTTTTTTCGCAAAAATTATTGCAGAACCATTTTGGAGCATAATGATGCTAAAATAAATTAATTTCAGCCAATGAAAGTGAAAATAATGAGAATTTATGACCGCCCCCACCCAGCGGGTCACGTGTGTGACCAATTTGTTTTCTAATTAATAATCAAATTAAAACTTGTCGTGGATTCATATTTAGTGAGATGCAAGGTACATTAAATCTAGCTTTGAAGAAATAATTATAATAATACCAGAACCATGGTTAAGACGGGGCATAAACTTTTTGTGTTTTCTGGTTACTTGTGTGTGACATTTTGAGGGCAATTAATTTTCAGGGTTGATTATCTTAATATAATCAATTTAACAACATTATTTTTTGGGGTTAGATTAAAAGGAATAGAGGTAAATAATAATATAATGACAGTAATGCAAGTAAGGAAGTCAGCATATCCATTCCAGTCAGGGTTAAAAAAAATGATATTTTATTGACCGTTTTTCCTTTTAATTATCATTTATGTTAATTCATGCAAATGAGCATGAACAATAGCAAAAATCACGAAAAAACATCAGTTCATGAAACTTCAGACATTGCTCTATTTGAATATGCAGCTTAAAATCAAAAAGCAAAAATTTATTTGTCCCCAAAAGGTTCACTTTTCAAAGAATGGCCGAATAGCCTGGTCCCTTTTTTAAGTCATGACCATAGTTTGTCACACACGTGACCCGTGGGTCACGTGTGTGACCAATTTCAAAGTTAATTAATAACTAAATTAAAAGCTATCATGGCTTCATATTTGGTGAGATGCAAGGCACGTTATATCTAGCTTTGGAGAAAAATTGTATTAATAATAGAACCATGGTTTTCGGGGGGCGTTAACTTTTCGTGTTTTTGGGTCACGTGTGTGACATTTGATGGCAATCAATTTCTTTAGTTAATTATTTTAAAACAATCAATTCAACACCATTATTTTTCATTTAAATTTAAAGGAATGAAGTTAAAAAAGGGTATAATGACAATAATCAAAGTAAGGAGACCAGCATATACAATCAAGTCAGGGTCAAACAAATGATATTTTACGTACCATTTTTCTATTCAAATTGTTTGCATGTTAATTTATGCAAATGAGAATGAAAAATTTGTAAAATTAAGATAGAAAATGCACTTCATGAAACTTCAGACAATGCTCTATATGAATGTGCAGCTTAAAAACAAAAAGGACAAACTTTATTTTTTCCAAAAAAGGTTCACTTTTCAAAGAATCGCCCTAATGTGTATCCAAACAGGGGGCTTGGGGTGCAAGCCCCCCTCCCCCTCCCCAGTGGAGGTGTGTGGTCGAATGGATAAGTCGGCGGACTGACGATCACAAGGTACGCGGTTCGAATCCCGTCCATTCAACTAATGTCCTTTGGCAAGATATTAATCTGCAATTTGCCAGACTTGACCCAGGTAAGGTAAATGGGTACCGGTAGGAAGAAATTCCTCGAATGCGCTAAAGCGCCCTTTACAAGGGCAGCTCTGGCTATAGCCGGGTAATAATATTAGCTGCGCCACTGAATAGTTTACTTGATCAGTCGGCGCATTATAAATGCTTAATATTGATATTATTATTGAAATTATTATTAAAGGAAAGGAGGAAAAAAAGGAAAAAAAAGTAAACATAAGAAAGTGTGTGTGTGTGAAAGAGAGAGAGAGAGAGAGAGGCAGAGATAGAGAAAAGGAGAAAGATAGATATAAAAGAGAAAGGGAAAGAGAAAGCCATTAAAATAAGATCAAGTACAAAATAATTCGAAAAACTTGCCACACCAGGCGAGACTCATTTTTCCTTGGGGTAATTGTTCCGGGGGTAATTGTCCTTCAGAGGTAATTGTCCTGATACGATACACTCATCTTAGCACTGTATTGCAAATAACTAATGCGTGCATTTCATATTTACAAGTCTTAATTATGTCCAATTTTTTGTAATATTCTGAAAGAGGAGACTTTGTCCCTTTTCATTCCTGAGATCAGTATATACTCTCAGACAGGGGTACTTTTTTAACAAAGGGCACACAATGACAAAGGCCCCTAAAATGAAATATTTTAAGAGGTGGAGATTATCAGTGAATAACACTATAAAGGAGGAGGCCAAATTTCTCCGCAAGCTGTTTACGTGTTTCCATTATCCTTGTGGCAAATTAAAAGTTATAGTGGATAACTAATAACCCTCGCTTAGGCTGTGCTACCCCGAAAGGTGCGTGACAGCATTCAAGGAATTGCTTTGTCCTACCAGTTACATGCACCTCACTTGGGTCGATGTACGCAATTTGCAGATTGACACCCAACTAACAAATGGACGTTTTAAAAATTTTTATAAACGTTACGTTCCCAGTTGGTTTTTTGGACAACGTTTTTGTGAAACGTTATCGGGCACGCATAAATGTGTTAGGTTTTTAGACGTTTTCAAAAGATTTTTATTGGACGTTTTAAACTAATTATAGAACGTTTAAAATAATAAGAACCACAAAACGCTTTCGAACCAACGTCAGAAAAAAAAACCCTTTGAAAACGTTTTAAATAATCTCATTTTTTGTGCATGTTGTTAGAAAATGCACGCGAAAACCGTTACAAAAACGCTTGAGAACGCTATTAAAAACGTTTTTAAAACGTTTTTAAAAACGCTTGCCAATTGTCTATGAACCTTCTAAACAGAAACACTCTTGAGAATACCTCTTAACTTATAACTGTCAAAATCATATTATATAAAATACAAGAACTTATGTTTCATGCACCTAACACCCTTGTGGCCACCATTTGTGGAATGGTACTTTAGAGTGAGCAGGTGGTCTCCAATCTAGAATACGCTTCAAAAAGCAGTACTTACTGGATATCATTAGGATTTAACAACGGATCGGTATGATGCCCAGAAAATTTATAGTTTATTGAAAGTATCGTTTGTGGTGGTTAGTTTTTATATTTAATTTATATGTTTAGTTAAAATTCCAATACTGAATTATTATTTTTTTATATTTTTATGTGTGTTTTCAGAACAATATTGCAATAAAATGAAAAACCACCAAAGAATGAATTTATAACTGGTTAAATTGGAAAAATATTTCAATAAACACGTTTATTTTCGATATGTCTTCTAAACGTATTATATGCCTAATCCACCTTCTCATTTGCTAAGTCCCAATTACGTATAAAAACGTTCATAAAAAGGTTTAAATAAAATAAGTCTCATATAAGGTTTCAAATTAAAAAGTTTTGGTTGAACGTTTCGCGATGGAAAGGTTCCTTTCGTAACGTTCTGAAAATGGTTCTGTGTTTCTGGGATGACGTCATCGGATCATCCTTTCAGCGGCGCAAGCCTCGTTCCGTTGAATGTGTTTAACGATCATCATATTGCAAATGATTAAATTGCCTGTGTAATAAAATTGAGTATGTAAAATCATTGAAAAATGTTTTTATTGACATTGGTATTTATTGGTTTTTATGAATCGTATATATACCCATTATAAAAATGAATCAAACAAATCTCGCTTTAATATTGAAAATCGCCATATAGTATTTTAGTAGTCTGCTGTTTTTAATATTTAGTTGCACGTAGAAAGACATAATGTGATCACTTCTCGGTATTTTGTTTTTTTTAAAGTTCTAATGTTGATCGGGATTTATCTGAACTGAGACTATATAAAACACGTCTGTTAAACGTTATGTACAAACGTCCACACAAGACGTTTTGTAAAGGTTACCTCTATATTCAAACGTTGTAAAAGCGCCTATACAAACGGGTTCAATTTTCGTGTAACAGTCCCAAAAACTTTTTTAAAACGTCTTTCAAAAAGCCTAAACTTTGACAAAATGAGAAGTCCAAAGCTTAAACGTTGTATAAACGTTTAAAAAACGTTCATTTTAGCGAAGACGTACAGGCCTACAAAAAAAAAACGTTTTTGAAAAACGTTCTGAAAAACGTTCTGTGGTTTGCTGGCGATCTGCCGAAGGTGTCTAGTGGAAAGGAAGGATTGCGAAACGGGCGTACCTTTTGATCGTCAGTCCGCCTGACTTATCACTCGAATCACACCACTCTCTATGATGTTGGTGTCTGTGTGTGTTTGTTTGTGTGTTTGTGTGACTGCTGTCACTGGTCTTAGGCGGGAACGCGGCGTTTTTTTTTTGTTACTGGGGAATGATGAATAGCATGCATCCCCTCTAACAAAAGAAATGTATGCATGTCTACAGCCCGTGGTGGTGTGTATGTGTGGTGGGTGTGGTGGGTTGTATGTGTGTGTGGTCGTGTCTGTGTGTATGTGGTTTTGTTTTTTGATGTGGTGGTGTGTGTTAGGTGGGATAGTTTGATGTGTTGTGTGCGAGGATTGATTGTTCATTTAGGGGGGTATAAAAGGTGGCATGAATGTGTAACTGCTGAAAAGGAAGACGAACTATATGTATATTTGGCTCAATATTCCTGAGGTCACAATCGTGACTTCAATGTCTTTGCTAACAACAAAAATGTGCAGCTACCAGTATGTCTGGTAACATAGTTCTGCACGTTTTGGTAAGTGCAAATTCACAAAAATGTGTTGTAAAAGGGGTCGAGGAGTCGGACCTTGAACTTCATATACAATGGCAGTTTTTGTGGCTAGCTCATTATGGCATGGATTTTATAGCCCCTTTAGAGGGTTCCATGACAAAACATTTACCTCACTTGCAAAATTTTAACCATAACATGGTTGAAAAATATATTATAAAGAGTCTTTTGTTCAACCATATTCAATAATAACCAAGTTCTCACGCAAAGCAAGCAAACATGTTAATCCGTCCATGACCATTATGAACCTGAAGCACCTTTGCCGTGCTACACTGTAAAAAAATATCTGTATTTTTACAGCAAATGTGCTGTCAGCAGAGTCGCCATTAAAAAATGTAATTTAAAAACCAGTTTTGTTGTAAATTTCTCCTGCAAATAAAAACATGAGAAATACAAAATATACATCAGGAGTAACACATTTGTTCCATTTTAACCAAATATTTACGCTATAGAACTTTAATTTTTTTTTTCCTTCTCTTTCATAAGTTCTTAGAGGAGAAATTTACAACAAAACTGTTGAATTACATTTTTTATGGCGACTCTGCTGACAGCAGATTTCCTGTAAAAATACAAATATTTTTTTTTACAGTGTAGTGCTATTTCCTGCTTGCTTTGTAAATAAATTATTCCTAGATTTTAAACGACTCAAGAAAAATAAGATAATTTCCTGATCAGTGTTCGCTTGAATAAATCAACAAAATTCAAACCATGCACAGGCTAACGATCAATCCAACACTACATAGATTGTTTTTATTTAGTTCCTAAGGAAAATTATTATGTTCGGTTTTTAAAACTAGGCATTTTTACCTGTTTTAAGGACAGTAGATTAGAAAGGGATAAGTGCAGCCTTATGCAAGAGCAAAACGGGGAGGACTCGATGACAAATTATTACAAAGTCACGCTGCCAGTCATATATAGGCCCATTTGTCAGTACAAAGTCTTAGCTCGAAATGTGAGCTTGTTATTGTTTTGATATACAGGATATGCATCTTCCTTAGTTTGACTAGATACTATTTTTTCTTCAACAATTAATAATTCTACAAATGTGTTTCTTTGTGGGGTTGGACTGGGACTGAGTTAATTGAAAGCGTTATAATCATTGTATCCTTTTCTCAACGCATTTTTCTGATATCAGACGCCACTTTAAATTTAACATAATAGAATTCATTTATCATTTACTTATCTCTGTCCGATTTTTTTTAACAGGCTGCACGACCTAATCAGTTGTCTACCCTATTATTCCTAGCTTGGAGAGGTCTTAAAGTTGTATTGTCCTGCTGATTTCTTCTTTTGCATTTCTAAACCCTGTTGGCATCTATAGTTATTTTTAAGCTATCACATTTTCATATATCAAATCCGTATTTCCACTATTGTTAATAATAATACCAAATAATCATTTGTACACGACGGACCTTCAGGCAGGCTAAATGTTACAATGAATTAGTTTGCCCTGTCCCCTGACATTTTTAAAGTTTTTTTTTTAATTTTGCTTTTGAATAAATGAGTTTCGTCAAACCTTTTGGTGATCAGTATGTTACCAGCATCTGGACTTTTAGGAAAATTTGATATTTTTAGCAATTTGATATCCCAGGGGTATTTTATTGACATATTTACGAAAAACACCATGTTCACAATTGTTCATACCCTTGGGGTACCCAGTCCAACTTTTTTTATCAAATAACCACAAATACATATTATTTTCTTCAAATAACACAAACTGAACATAGACAATAATAAAAAGGTATAGTCTTCTCATAAAAAGAGACTTAATGAGGGTCTGGCACATGAGAATATAGAGATAAAATAATAGAAAAGAGACACATAACCATAGATAAAGATCCAATACAAAAAAAGATACAAACACACACTTATATAAAAATATAAATAGAAAATAATTAGAGAGAGAGACACAAGAAAAAAAACATAAAATATGGAGAGCCATATATAAAGAGAAATAAACAAAAAAACAAAAATAGAAATAGTAAATTGAAAAACAAGAAAAAAAAAAAAAACACAGACTCTACCCACAAATAAATTTAGTCGTGAGATATATACACATACAAAGTAGCATAATTAATCATAAAGAACACAAGAATATAGTAAGACAGATCTTCGGTACAAAGCACATAGCCCATGAGCATTGGACAGTTATCAAGTGCATAACGATTACGACATGTAGCCTGATGATGCACCAAACTATAGAAAACACTCGATCACCACAGACAAAGAACCCAGAGTGGACGGCCAAACAAACTGAGACACAAAAGATCAGGACGACGGAGACCCGTAACTAGAGTCAATACAAGTACAAGCATAGACCGGATTATTATTAAAACAGATCAACATGGTATCGCACCATTACACGATCCACACAGTTTTTTGCAGTCAGACCAAGATTCACAATAGAAATTAATAGCAACAATACCGGAGGAGAGTGAACGCCTCTAGGACAGTTCCCATCAGAGCATAAGTATTACGCAGCAAGACTATTTATTAACTGGAACGCATTACATATAATAAACAAAAAACTTGGAGTAGAAGAAAATAATAATGAAGATGTTACGAGTGATCATGCTCGCAACTTAATCCTTAATATTATGGACACCACAAAAAAAAAAAGTCGAAATCACGTTAAACATTACCAAGATACATGATTGGTCCCTTAATCAGTTTCTAGATTTGCCAATTCTATGACATTTCTGATTATTTATTATTCTAGAGCAATTTTACAATAATAGGACTAGAACTATGAGCGGCGCGAGAGGCCAAGAAGCCAGGGAGGCGAGGGTCATCAACTCTCATGGCGGCGTAAAGCACTACCCATGTGAACATTACCTTACAAGAATCAGTGAGGTACCACAGTGAGGGAGACTACAACAATTTAGATCAGCGGAACTGGACCTGGATGACACTAATACATTAACTGCCACGAGCATATGATCATTGTTAATCAGTACCCACAAGTCTCCAGCACACAAACCACCCCTCTACCCAACTCCATCACGGGTATGCGGCAGCTACATCAAAGCATGTGACAGCATCCAACGTATCACACACAACACCCAAGGCAGAAGTCTCCAGGAGACAGTACAACCAGGTCGAAGTACGCACATCACTGAACTCGCAAGGACAGTTTATCCTCAATCAACCAGATTTAATTAAGTAAACCCTTCGCAGCATAGTCTAGACATCCCCCCACAGTAAATGGACCACATAACCCAACCCAAGAGCCACAAAAGTATCTACCCGAATACGCCCAAAGAGATGCACAGAGATTAGCCAAACCTAATCAATAAGGACAAAGTAAAAAAAAAATCATCAAAACACAATAGACACATAACAACAAAACCGGACAAGACCCAAGCCATTCCTTAATCAAGGCACAACCGACTATAATACACACTCAAAACCGCTATCACAAATCATAATTTTATTACAAAAAACCCAGCACAAAACAAACAACAAACAACCTCACCCAAATTTATCCAAAAACAACACAGAACAACAACCAAAAAGCACAAGAAAACCCATACAGACCTAAGCAGGTACTCAATGCAGTGCGCACGCGCAACAGGAAGTGACACCGGGCGAACACCCGAACAGGAACAATCATATTAATGGTCTGGGAGAAGAATAATTCGGACGGACCTTAACAAGGAATCTCCCATTGAGAAATTTTTGTACTGGACTGGTTGAAGACCTACAAAATGATTGGCCTAAAGACCAAAGCGTAACTTCACAGCCTGGACGATTCCTCAAACCACGAGAAGCATAGCTGGTCCAAAAATCCAACGAGAGATCATGGAAATGATGGTTCTGGACGATTTGGGCAAGTAACTATTGTTAGGTGAAATTTCTATTTAATAGAATATAATAAATAAGTAAATGAGATAGATAGAATAGTTATGATTTGGCACGCACACCTATGAGGGCAAATCGAAATAATTATGACATGGCGTATTTAGTATATCTGTCAACAAAATACCTCGGAAGAATACAATTTTTTTTTCGAAATTTCAAATTTCCTTATTGTTCATTGTTAGTAACATACTTATCAACAGAAAAGTTTGACGAAACGCATTCAGTTAGGAGCACTACTAAAAACGACAGGGTATGACCAATTTTTCGGACAACTGTACGAGGACTTTCTTGAACTGGTTTAAAATAATTAATTGGATAACAGATATCAGTATGTTTGTTATAGAGATGGTATGGAATCTCAGAGAAAGAAATTACATGTGGTGTTCCACAGGGCTTCAAGTCTTAGGACCGACTCTCTTTGTTTTACTCTATATAAATGATTTATCAAATTCCTCTCATATTCAAATTTTTGTTTATTTTGCCTGATGATTAGAGCCTGTTTCACACATTTGACAAAGGAGAAAATATAATACAACTAGTAGAAGTAAATAAACATCTATCAGATGTTGTCACTTGGTGTGAGGCTAATAAACTTACTATAAATGTATCCAAAACAAATTATATGCTTTTTAAGAATAAAGGTAGAAAGATATTAACTTTTTAGCAGTTGGAAATAAAAGGTAAAGTTTTGAACTTAGTTGATACAGTGTCATTTATAGGTCTTAATATTGATGAGAAACTTAACTGGGAGAAACATATTAATAATGTATATTATGTCAGCAAGAAAGCAGGTATTCTGTAAAGAATCAGACATTATGTATCATAAAAGATTTTGGTTATGTTATACAATGCATTTATTTTACCGCACATTACTTATGGATTAGAAGTCTGGGGAGCTGGAAACAAAACATTCCTTAGTCGAATTTTGGTTATACAAAAGAGGATTACTCGTGTTATATTATTAAAATTCTTCAATCATCACTCAGCTCCTTTGTTTTCTGAGTTACAAATATCGTCTCATGATTGCAACATTCATGCATGATTTGTTGAATAACAAACTTCCTCATCGTTTCATTGATCATTTCTCATTTGTTAAACACCCTTACGAGACAAGAAGCAATGAAAATAAGAATATAACACTCATCAAAGTAAGGACAAATCTTGGAAAACAGTCTGTTTCGTATTCCGGTGCTTTTATATGGAACGCTCTTCCAAATGATATTAGAGAATTTAAATCACGGAAAACTTTTAGACAATCATATAAGACAATTTTTATTGCAGAGTATATTCATATCTAATTAATTTAGTATGTAAATAGTGTTAATACTGAAAAATATGATGTAATAATTTATTATTGTATGGACATATGTTTACTTTATGTTAATCACAGTAATCAAACTGGACGGGGCCAACCTAGATTAGCTTTAGCTATTTGTTGGCTCCATTTACCAAATGTATATTTATATTGAATTCTCTATACATATTTTTGCAATTTTGGTAATAAATAAATACAATACAATACAATAATGGATCATGGAGGATGTGTGTATGAAGTTTAAACGAATTTGGTTGAGCGATGGGAAATGGAATATGCAACGATAACATAGCATTGTCATTGGAGCGTCAATGCAATAACTTTGGGTGTGTTTAGCTTTGGAAAATGATTTAGAGTGTAGAGGTACATTATAGCTTGCAGTCGAAGATGGTTTGAATACAATGTTTGTTTTAGCTCTCCTTTTACCTCTTGTGTTAACTTTATTACATTTTTTCTCTCTTTTTTGGAGGGGGGGGGGTGATATTTTAAGTAGTATTTTCTTTTTGTTGGACGGAAAATGGCGATGATACGATTATCTAAAGGCCCGGTCTCACCGCCCGAACTTTGCTGGAGTGTTCCTGGAGCGGTGAAAAAAATTCATCACCGCTCGTTACCGTTCACCAACATCAATTCTCCCCCTTTTCTCTAAAGATTCAATTTCCTCACATTGCTCTTTAAGCCATTGTTCTCTTGCTTTGTCTGTCTCTCTTCGAAGTTCGATATTTAAGTGCCGATACATATGTTTTCCTTCAGTGGTGTTCACTCCTTTCCATCGTCAAGCTAAAAACTTGAAAATTCATTCCCTGGTAATCATTAAATGCGTCACAATGATACCTATTTTGATGGAATTCAGAAGGATCAAATTATGAGCGTCCTTGAACGGTGTGTGGCGCTTCTGGAAGTTACACAGTTTATTTTATTATTATTATTATTATTATATTATTTATATCCAGGTTCTCTGTACCCATAATGCAGAAGGCTCATTAAAGAAAAAAAAAAATGCCAGCATCTATCCAAACGTGTTTTCCGTTATTGCATTTGTATCCCCATGATGAACTATGAATATCCTTGAAGAATGAGCTTTTTCAAAGAGCCACGGGCCGTGTGGCCTCTCGAAGTTTAACACTGTTATTATGATTATTATTACTATTATTATATATATTATTATTATATTATTATTATTATTATTCCAGGTTCTCTGTACCCATAATGCAGAAGGCCTCATTAAAGAAATAAAAAACGGCCAGCATCCTATCAAAACGTGTTTTCCGTATATTGCATTTGTATCCCCCATGGATGAACTATGATATCCTTGAGAATGAGCTTTGTTTTTCAAAGCCACGGGCCGTGTTGCCTATAGTTAGAGCATTGGACTCATAATTGCAAGGTTGTGAGTTCGAATCCCTAGTCGGCATTATCTCCACACTTTAATTCAAAAGGCAAGAGTAATAATATTTCTGTCGTCTATAAGATCAGCCACTATGACTGATTAACTAAGACGTAAAATGGTTCCTATGTAATTGCTTATTTAAATCAGCTTGGTGTTGATCATCCTTGGAAAGCTACTTTCCGAGTTCTTGGCTACAGGAGTTACCTTAACAGAAACAGAAAGATTTATCTGTAAAAAGGGCTCGATGTGTTTTTGTAAATCAAATTGAAGTGATTATGACCCAATCTTTGTTGAACAGATTATTCGTTGAATGATTTGAAGTAGCTGCTAAATTTAAGTTAGTTTCGATTTTGATTTTACAAGGTTTTCTTTTCCTCTTTAGCCTATGGCCCCTCTCTCATCCATGACATAAAGAAATGGGTGCACACATTGTGTAAATCCAAGTATGAATCTCACTGTACCTTTCCAAATACATTTATTTTACGTCGTACTATATAGCAATGTTGGTTGACATTGATAACACTAGTGATAGAATGCCCATCAGTGGATGGAATGCAGGGCGAATCATCGCTCCATTGAAACATAAACCAATCAGCGGTGCATTTCGGAACTTCTGCGCAATGGACCCACTACGGCATGACTTAGGAGTGGCAGTACTCGGGTGTACGTAGATTTTAGTGTCAATTGTCAACATACCGTTCCCGGGAGCTGGGTTATGATTCTTTTCGGCTTTTAATGATAATGATCCAGCGAACTAGATTTATTTCTCTGTTCTCTTGCACGGTAAGACCATTTTCAGTATTTGAAATTGATAAGTTTGTATTTATAACAAAGTTCTTTAAATGTATTTAAATTTTGAAGAAAAAAAACCTGTTTAAATCATATTTAAATGAAGTCTAAGATATGAGACGAGTAAGACATATATAATCGTTTAAGGTATACACACTATGCGCTCAGGGCCGTCACCAGCTTTTTTTTCAAGGGAGGTGCGTTCAGAGGATATGTCCATTAAAAAAAAAAAAAAAAAAAAATTTTGTTTGTTTGGGGGGGTGAAGCAACAGGCGGGGGAACGAATTTGAAAGTGGGGGGGGGTCACGGTAGAAAGGGGCACTTTCGATCAGTGGCATAACGAGCAAAATGTTTGGGATGGGGGGCGGGTAGAAAATTTGTATTTTTATTAAATGCTGTTCAGAATCTTTGTGGCATAGTTTGTTTTTAAGTGTTCTTTTAGAATTGAAAATTAATGCGAGCGCGAGCGGAAATTTTTGAGCTAAAAAGGAGTTAATTCTGCATTATTAACTGTAATTTTGAGCTAAAGAAATGGAAATTAATTGTGCCCTATAAACCCTATTGATTGAATTAATTACCGGATTGAAATTTTTGTTAGATGAATCTGGTAGGAGCGCTAGAAAAATGAAACACGTGACCCATTTTCGCTTTGAAGATTTTGTGGGCCGCAGGCACCAAGCCTCCCCCCCCCGTCCACAACTGGCCTCACAACTTTACAATGGCTTCTAATTTCAGACAAGAACCCTTCATAAGATTTGTCTCCAGCATTGGGATATTGGTTCTAACTTCGTCATACATAAGTGAGGTCGCAAACCGACCGAGCTGGAAAATTTGGGGGTTTTAAGACATTAAAAGTGCCCCTTTTAAAAGTGTAGTGTAAATTTTGAAGTTTAAGAAACATTTAAAGTTATATACTACATTTAAAGCAAAGCGTGACTTAATTGCCCCCATGATAATTACTGATTGCAAATAGATTTACTTGCTTTAATAGATTTTTAAAATGTAAGCGCTAAAAAGCCGGGCATTTAAAAATATGTTTAGAGTGATGTAGCCCAAAGCCCCTCAAAATTGTATAATAGGCAAATGCTTCTGACAACACTCTTTCACAATTTGCCTCCAGCAGCAGGGGGTGATTGGTTTCATGCGTATTGGTTAGCAATCCTTTTTCTTTTCTATTATTAATGCGAGGTCGCGTAGGTACCGAGCGGAAAATTTCGGGTTTGGAAATAGAAATTTTGGAGAAGGAAGGGCACTGTTTAGTACCAAGAGTGCCCTTTTTTTTAGTATAAGAGGGCCCTTTTTAACTAAGAAAAAGGGCACTTTTTGATAACGAAAAGGGGCACTTTAAGGATGGATGAAAAAGTGGGAGAGGGGGCACAGCGCCCCCTGCACCAAGCCCCTTTATGATGTAAACATGTGAGCGCGAAGCCCGAGAGAACAGCTTATTGCATAGCGACTTGGAAGAAAATTTTCGTTTAATCATTGTTTTGTTTATTGTTTGCGAGCGCGAAGCGCGAGCTGAAAATTTTGCGAAATGAAGGCATTGTATTTCACACATATTGTGCGCCTTACTTCTTAATTAACAAATCTGTTAATTAATGGTCTAAATTAATATTTGTATATCCTTTCTGAACGTGACGATGTCTTTTTTTTATGATATAAACATACGAGCGCGAAGCGCATGCAAGTGGAAAGGTTTCTACATGTATAATTAGCGACCTGAAGTCAGAATATTTTGTTTGATCATTGTCTTCTGTTTGGCTTGCGAGCGCGAAGCGCGACCTGGAAAATTTGCCTTATAACGACTTTCTTTTTTAATTCCCTCACGAGCTGATAATCACCACTCTTTAGCAAAATACGAACGCAAAGCGTGAGCGAAATTAAGTCCTATTAAAGCCCAAGTATAGTTGTATGAGAAAAAAAATTTGATTTTGTTAAAACTTGCTCAACTTGTCCTCATAGTGTTCTTATGACATAGGCCTACCAATATATGGGCAAAGGATATAATCATGTTCCATGCATGTCTTTCCATGATATGTAATAGTTTGCATGAGCACGGGGAGATGTTCATCAAAATAAGGCCATGCGTCGTTCACTCTCACCCCAGAACTCTGGACATGCCAACCAGCAGCTGATTGGTATAGCGTGAGTGAATTCTGTGTGCACACTCTGTGTATGGAATAGCATATGTTTTGTACACAAACCGCTGTATGCTGGCATTGTGCCTGTGAGATCCTATCGATTGTGGCACTGTCAATTGATATATTTACACAGTTTTGTTGCTAAATTCAGGTGTTAGAGTGGATTTTATAACAAATCCTTTTCTACACAGAGGTTAATTGAGGTATTCATTCATATTATTCTGCTCTGGAAGCAAAACAAAAAATCTATTCTCCCAAAACTATACATGACCTTTAAGTAATGGTCTATATAATCATCCATTTCGGAAAATGATAATTCATTTTATAAGCATACCAAAACGAAGCGGGAGCGAAAGCTTTCTACTTAAGTATAGCTATTTGAAGATAGAATAATTTGTTTATTTATTGTCTTATTTTTTGGTTGTGAGTATGAAGAGCGGGACGCAAAATCTTAAAGAAGCATCAAATGTATTTGTAATTCTATCTTAAAAAAAGATGTTGTCATCCTTAGAAATAAATTAAAAAAAAAAAAAAAAAAGTTTCGAGGGCGAAGCGCGAGAAAAATTGAGTAATTTGAGAGATACGGGTCGGCTGCTGGGAAATGATGTCCAAAGAGCGGACAAGCAAAATACTAGAACTAAATAAGTTTTTATACGCTAATGTCACATTTGTAATTTAGTGGTGCCAGTTAGTCTTCAAAGTCACCGATGTTCGAAACAAAGCGGCACCGATTAGTAACCCCCTCCACACACACACACACACACAACACACATCACCGACCCCATCCTCGCGAATGACCATATAGGCCTTATATGTATATTTTTTTGTTCCTTCCGCACTTTTTTCTTCTCTCCTCCTCACTCGTTTCCTCTTTTGCTTTTTTTTTTTGTGTCTGAAGGGGGTGCGTTCGCATCCTCCGCACCCCCCCCGCCGCCTGCCGACGTGAGCCTTGCTAATGACAGGTGGATATTTATTTATTTTTTGCTCCACGGGCATCAATATCCGCTCTGCGCCTTTAATTATCTTGAATGGTATGTGGTTCCCGGCTTTCACTTTTCGGGGACCCGCCATTTATTTTTATGTTCCTCTCGACCCTGTCCAGGGAGTTGTTCCTTAATCAAAGTTTGTCAACCCACTATAAATGAACAACATCTTCATTTCTCACTCCATTTTAGAAAGTCTTTGTATTATTCCGGCTGAGCAAACCTCGCGGCCTAACCGCAGACAAGGAAGAGAAAACGCCCATCTGGGGCGGTAGGTTTTGTCATTGTTATGTAAGTTTAAATCTAGGTTCATTGGTTAACAAGGTTCCGGTGAAAAAAGTGCGACATTGTGGGCTGACGAAAGCTTTAACAAAAGAAAAACGACGTATGTATATGGAGTGAGCCGCCAGTAATGTTCGGGGGGTGGGGGGATGGTAGTTGGAACCTCAAGATTATATCCCGGTTCTACGAAAATTCTAAACACGGAAATAAAAAAAAACAAAAAAAAACAATCTCAGAATTTGAGTCATCATCAAATGATGTTTCCGGCGAGCAAAAAAAAAAAAAAACAAACAAAACAAAAAAACCAAACAAAAAACATAAACAAAACAAACAAACAAACAAAAACAAAAAACAAAAAAAAATCACCACAAAAAAAAACACACAAAAAAAACACAACAAACAAAACAACACAAAAACAAACAAATCAAACCAAAACAAAACAAAAACAAATCCAACCTTTATGAGCGACAGTGTAGGCCTACACGAAAATGTTAGCTTTGGAACTTTACATTGATGATTAACTCCAAAAGTTGCAGACTATACTGAATTTAGTGTCAGTTTATTAATACGTAAATAACATGCAAGTAAAAAAATTAGAATTTTGGCGAATCTTGTTCCCATCAAAATTATAATTTTTAGTCGGCTCACACATTCCGTAAAATCCGCTGAACACTGTGATTTGATGTGATGCTTTTTCGTAACAAATGGCAGTTTGCATTAAAAAACATTTATAACTTAAATCTTATGTGACGTTCTAAATATGAAAAGGAACAATAAAATCAACTTTTTTAATTATACGCCATGAATTAGAAGTAGAAGTCAGATTAGCTTGAAATCGCAAGATTGCTGTGACGGCACTTCAAAATGGAAATTATTAATATTGTACAGAGCACGGGGTTCGTAATAACTGTTTAATTTGATTTTAGTATTAATTAGATTATTCATAACTTTAGACCGCATGATTGTGTTAATGTTTTAATGTTTATATCAAAATCACATCGCAGCATGAAGCAGAGTTTAAGGCAGGCTTTAAGCACTATATCCATATTTGAGTTTTCCGCAATAAATTTTTGACCAATTTTGTCGAATAAACAATAACAATAAAATGGTAAAAAAACAATGAAATTAAAAGAACAATAAAATACATAACAAAATAATTGTGACACCAAGTTTTTTTTTTCTTTTAAGTACAAATGAAAGGAATGCTATAATGACTATTAACACCAGGAATGTTTCGAAAAAATTAACTATGCAGTTAAGGAGATTACGCAAAAGGGGACGTGCGTGTCAATTTTCGTCACGATCGCGCGGTCCACGACAGAGATCTCAGGCGCTAAATTGTACCCCCGGGCTGTGCATTTTCAAAAGGAGCCCGGGCAGATTAGGGTTAAAGTTACTAAATGCAGTTCACTCTTGTGAAAGAAAGAGTGAATTGGGAGTGAAATTCGATTGAATTTGGAATGAAAATGTGACTGTATTTTCACTTCATTTCACTTATTTAGGAGTAATCTCAGACATCACTCGATCTTTGAGTAATCCCTTGCATAGTATAGTAGGCCTCTAATGCGTAATTTAAAGAAGAAGAAGAAAAACAAAATCAGAGTTTTCGCATGACGCTTAATTTATAAAGGGCCTGTCCCACAGAAGGAAATCGTTGTGGCGACAACATACGAACTATAACTGTCGCCACCATACGCGGGTCAAATCGTATATCAGTACGTGAATCTCGCGTCCGTCGCCAAAATAGTCCAGTAAAAACAAAGGAAAAAATGGCGAAACCCTCCACAAATTGCCACAGAAACGAAATTTTCAGCAATGAACTATTATAGTAATCATAAAAATATATCAAAAGTGTAGGAAAATATAAGCTGTGGAACAATGTCCAATTTGCATAGATTTAAAATGCACCATTTGCCAAAGTTTGAACTTTATGCTACAGTCACACAGACACTTACGTTGAGTTACGTCCGGTTGCGTCCAAAAATTCTTTTCTTTTCTGCGGATCCCCACGGATGCCTACCCATCATTAGACCAGGAGCAAGGACCTGGAAAAAATGAGTTCGTTCAACCCACACCACATAAAAGGTTTGCCACCATAGGGGGTAGTATGGACCCCCTTGATCACTGCTAGGTAGGTAGTAGTCTCAAATTGTGGTATCACTTTTTTTCTACAGCCCCTTTTATAAAAAAAAGGCCGCCCTTTTGACAAAAAAAATGTATTTTGAAGAAAAGGAATAGAAATGATTCTCTAAACTCAATGAGTTGGGTCTCATATGAAAAAGTATTAAATTTCCTTTACAACAACGCTAATTTGAATGAAAATTAAAGCAAACTAAATTCTTTTTCGTAGTTAAAAACATCATTTTTTCAATTTTTTTTCAAAAAATGATTTTTGTACATATTTTTAATTTAATGTATTAATATTTCCAAAAAGAGCTGAGAGCTGTTACTTTCTGAAAATATGCCCATTAGTATCTACTAAGACCTGTAAAAAGATTGGAGTAAAACTATTAACTGTCTTCTGTAAAAAGATATTATAGGCTAAACCCATGAACGTAATATACGAAAAATCCAAAAATTCGTCCGATTATGGAGAAAATATATACACGTGTTATACAGTACATACTGTATAGTACAGTAACAATAAAGGGGGAAATGGCGAAACCCATTGCAAAAGAAACAAAATTTTCAGAAATGAACTATTATAGTAATCAAAATAATATATCAAAAGTATAGAAAAATCAAAGCTGTGGAACAATGTCTAATTTGCATAATGTTTGAACCGTATTATTCGGATCTAAGACTCGGATAAACATAAGTTCAGTTTCTATTCCAATGTTTTCGGAATAGATGAATATGTCAATTGACATCATTTGGATAATTTAATAACAGATTATGTTGTTTTAGAGGCATTAAAGCAGTGGAACAATGACTAATTTGCATATTTTCAAAAATGGCCACTATTCAAAATAGCTTATGTGTTGCCTGTATGATATAATAATTTCCCACCAGTTCATCATCGATGATCTCATCCACCTGTAATATGGGCGGGGCGCGGGGCCATGTGCCGTATATGGTTATTCGCAGTGATAAGAATAGATGAAAGTCTAATCGGAAGTATGACGTTTCCGGATATCTGTTATTGTTTTCTTCTAATGCGGAGGCCATTGGCTCTGATTGTCTCTGTTTCTTTTCTTAGACTTTGGATTTTCTTGAGCATTACACCTTGTAAAACAGGCATTATTATGGCTCTCAAAGGAACTATTAAAAACAAAACAAAACAAAACAAACAATAACAACAACAACGACAAAAATAGAGGCTGTTTAATAATATTAAATAAATATTAAAGTTTACTTTATTGATTCAAGTCAAAACAAACATAATATGATCATGACAGCCTATAATTCAAAGTGAGGCTGTTTGAGGAAGTACACCCTCACTCCCCCGATGATTTTTTGTTTTACAAACTTCTGTCACCGATCAGGGAGGGCGCCTCCATTTTTCAATTTTCGGGCGATGCCCCCCCCTTCTATTTTTAAATCCTGGCTGCTACTAAACTTTCAGACAAATTCGCACGGTGCTAATAATTAATAAAGAGGTAATATCATATGGAATTAAATATAATTCAATTTTGAGGATCATGACTTTTAGCTGACAATTGCACAGTAGGAGTGAGCAGCGGATGAAGTGGGACAAAGATCATGATTTTGCACTTTTTGCTTTGTAACTTCTAAATTATTCACTGTGTAGCTTCTTAATTTTTATGTAGTAAGTACACTCTAAAAACTGACGTGCTAATTTATGGGTGCTCGTATATGACTGCACTTGAAGTGCTAAATCACAACCTGAAGTGCTGTTTAAGCACTTACCCAAGTGCTAATTTATCAACAAAAAATGTTCATGGTCGGTATGGGATTCGAACAGGTTTCACCTAGACATGGAAGAGTACCGCTGACGTTACCAATAGACCACAGGAGATCTCCCTAACTTGATTGAATTATGAAAGCATAGTAGATAATAATGGCAAGTTTGAAGAAAGTTCATCGTGAAACAATTATTGATCTGCTAGCAATCGTGAGATGTGAATTGGACTAACGTGCTCGTAAGCGCTTCTCATCATGGGGACCCAGGTTCGAATCCTAACGAAGTCACGCCATTTTTGCCCATTTTTGCTGAAAGTTCAGCTAACGTACAGTGCCAAAATAGCACTTTGAGTGCAGTTAAACAGCACTTTGAGTGCAGTCACTATGCAAGCTCTTAAAAAGTGCTGATTTCAGCCTCTGAAGTGTTAAAAAGAGCACTTCAGTTTTTAGAGTGTAATATCACTTTAGACTAGAAAACATATAATCATCAGAAAATGGTGTTTTGGGGGTTGAAGTGGACCACCATGCGGGGTGAACTGGGAAGGGTATAAGGGGAACAATAGGGGGAAAGTGGGACAAGTATATAAAACATGCTATAACATTTTGAAAATACCTGCTTGAGACTCGAGCTAGTCATCAATCCATCGGAAACAGATTAACGGGTGTTTTGTAGTTTTTTAACATTTATGTGGACAGTTTGGGATAAAAGATTGTCTTCTTTTTCGGGGGTTTTCTCTCTGGTTACACCGTAACGAAATTGTTATTTTCCTGTTCCGTGATATTTATAAACCAGAAAGTTCCTGATTTAATGTAACAAATAGGGGAGACCGGGTATGGACGTTACAAAATTCACATTTTGGGCCAGATAATTCTAATGAAAGAACTCACGCACTCCTTATTGGATCTGTAGTTAGCCTATTATGTTGGCTAAAACCTGAGGCATATAAAACCTGAAAACATGTAAACACTAATTAAGTACAGCTCAATTAGTGAAGACATTTTTTTGTAACAACCTACCCCATATACGGGGTAGGTTGTTACATCATACGGGGTCAATTGTAACAATATGTAAACATCCGGGGTAAGTTGACAATTTGTAAATCTCTTATACCATACTTTAATTTCAACTTTCCAGATTCTTGTTATCGTTAACAGTAGATCAAGTAGAGCTCTAAAATAGACAAAAGTAATAATAGAAAAATAAAAATATTAACACCTGAAAATTGAGACAAAAGGTAATTTTACGTATGTAATGTAATTGGGGTAATTAGTTACATCAACATGGGGTAGGTTGTTGTAACGAATGATTACTAAAGTATATTAGGCACACATGGGGAAGATTAACGATAGAGTGAGAAAATTTTGGATTTTTGAATGTCAGGAATATGTAGTTTAGACTGCAAAATGATATAATAATTTCATAAAAGTGTTTTATATGATAACAAATTTGTAATGGGTAGATTTATATGCATATAATGTAATATTTTTTATTTTCTTGACATCAAAATATTGGGGGGGGGGGGAATGATTGTACACACCATCCCCCCCCACCGAAATTATTGGGGGGATGCATCCCCCCCACAATCGACACCCATGCTCTCAGATCACCAATACCAAGCATCGCTGAACCCCATTGTTCTGAAAAAGTCTTGCAAAATTGTGAGGGTTCACTTTCGTGCTCCTTGAGATGCATTATTCAAAATACTAAGAGGAAACCCAACTTTGATCATCAATGAGCTTGAAAGTGAAGCACTCACAATTTTGCAAGACTTTTTCAGAACAATGAGGTTCAGCGATGCGCAATATTGGTGAGCTGAGGGACATATCATTAGAATGGTAATGAGTTGCACTTTACAGTGATATAAATTTCATAAATACTACTGAAATATTTTTCAAAGTATTAATGATCAAACTTGGGTTTCTTTTATTCGACACATCCGGTACTACTCAATACAAACTTGGATGGAGAGGTTTTCCGATGTGTAATGACAAAATGCTCATATCTTTGGGATTCTTGGACCATATCACATATAATTTCATCCAGGGGTAGAAAACGAATGGTAGTTTACGGGTGTAGAGTAATAAACAATATAGTTTTGTAATTTCAATATTATATCCATCTAAAGTGCCATTAGCATTTTTTGTGGGACACACTGTACAGGCAAAAAAATGCTGAATGGCGGCCATGTTATGCAAATTAGTCATTGTTTTCCTTCTTCAATGTTCTAACCACATAATTTTGATCTAATATGTCTAATACTTATATATACAAATAGTGCATTCTAGCGAGTTGCAATATACCTAATAATGAGTCCATAAATTCTCAAATTTCTCGCGTGCGTTTATATTTCAACGAGGCCGTAGGCGAGTTTAAAATATAAACCACAAGAGAAATTGAAATTTAGGAACCACGATGATATTGTATTTTAAACACATATAAGCATTTGCTATATTTATATTAGATGGGAACAGAAAATTGTATCAAAAATATCTTGAACTTACCTTTACATTATATTGATGAAAATCTCTCTCCAAGAAGACTTGAAAATCCCTTAACACGTAAAAAAACAGGAGGATTTTAAACCTTGAAAGTTAAATTAACGCGTGAACTAGTCTATGATAATCCTGTCTCTTCAGCTCTTGAAAGTATTTAGTTTATTAGTAGCTCATTTAGTATTTGGATTCACCATAGTCAGTAATGTTGCATTAATAGATGCATGCAGTTTTATTATAGTAAATAGGACCCCTAGATATTTGAACCTGCCTAAATCTGTTTTATCTTTGCCAAAATGTTTGCAAACTTGGTGCTTAATTAAGCTATTGGACGTATATTCTGCTCCGCGTATCTATGTTTTGCGCACCATTTTTTTCACTTGCGGCAACAAGCAGGCAAAATTTGCCGTATAGTGGCACGGGTGCACTATACGAATTACGGCTGCAAAATAGGGCAATTGACCAATCAGAAAGCCTTCTTCATACCACCCATTTTAATAAAATTATATGAGATATATCATTCATGTATGATATATTGCCAAGAGTCGAAGACAATGCCAAGGTACTCATACTGAGAATGAATATATCTCATATTCGCGAAAGAAATCAATATTACTATCATCTTTATCATACAAACCATTTTCCATGGCAACAGCAACGCTATCGTTTAACAAAAAAAAGAGTTTACTCAACCTGTAGTCAAATCGCTGAGAGGAGACATTTAAGATATCAATCTATTATGACGTAAAATTGTTGCCCGCGCTGCCCCCCCCCCCACGAGAAAGAAGTAACTGACATTTCGGGATTTTTTTTTTTTGCACATTGAGAGTTATGCTTAGTTGCAATGCTCGTTTATATAAAGTCGGTTTTGCCCCCCCCCCCAAAAAAAATGGAGAAGTGACACAAAAAATGAATTTTTTCCATTTTGCCAAAAGAGTAAACTACAGTATCTGCCGGCTGCTCTCATAAAATTTGCAGTTTCCCACGGAGAAGAGCATAACTAGCAAACCATGATGAAAAAGCAGTAACTACCAAGCAGTCAATATTTCAGACTCTGTAAGTCCTCCCGTGCAGTGTATTTTTTTACTGCTTTAAAAAAAAAAAAATCTAATCTTGAATTTTTAAGTGAACTTGAAGAGCAATCATTCCAGAAGTTAGATGGAGTGAGCATATAAACAGAGTGGTTTAACTGTAAAACGTTGAACTTTGGCCCTCAGCTCGATGAAAAGGGTTGTAGTATAAAGTCTCATTCTTTGAGACTAGCCTAAGCTGGCAGACTGCAGTTTACTATGATTGTGCACAATCATTCATCACACAGCCTATACGTAAAAACATATTGGAACAAATAGTAGACGAAGCGGTACAGGGCATGCACAGGCATGCGAAAGGGCATAAACCTAGACCAAACAGTAATATACCAGTTGGTTGTAGACCAAACGGTAGTAGATCAAACGGTAGAAGACTACATGTAAATGATGGTATGGTATAGTAGACCACACGGCCAAATATACCATGTGATTAGTACACCAATTGCTATAGTAGACTAAATAGCTGGTAGACCAATTGCTTGTAGACCAAATTGCTAGT
>CALNVZ010003426.1:29113192-29125859 GCA_940671915.1 Paracentrotus lividus | reverse complement strand
GGGGGGGGGGGGGGGGGGGTGGGGGGGGGGGGGTGGGGGGGGGGGGGGGGGGGGGGGCGGGGGGGGGGAGGGGGTGGGGGGGGGGGGGGGGGTGGGGGTGTGATCTAGTAGACCAATATTATTATAGACCAATGGCTATAGAACCAATATGACTTTTTAGACCAAATGGCTTAACTAGGACCAATTGCTTGTAGACTAAATGGCTGGTGACTCAATTGCTGTAGAACTAATATGCGGTATTGATAGCCACCAATTGATTGTCTCAGAACCAATGGCTTAAGTAGACCAATTGCTTGCAATGGCTAATAGTCCTCTGTAAGACTAAATGCGCAATATAGACATGCTGTGTAGACTAAAATGTGCTTATTAGATCCAAAAGCTTGACTTATAGCTAGTAATCAAATGACCTGCTCAGACCAAATGTCTAGTAGACCAATTGCTAGTAGACTAAATGGCAAGTAGACGTAATGGTTAGTAGACCAACAAATAGTGACCAAGATGGTTTGAGACCAATAATTGTAGACCAAACAATCTTCTGCAAAGTTATTATCTCCTCACATACAAAATGACCTGGTCATGGCAGTTACTGCTTTTTCCATGGGGAAAACCCTACAGGATCATGGTCATATGTAGTTACTTCTTTTTTCAATGGGGGAAACTATCCAAAATCATGAGGTCAGTCACCGCAGTAACTACATTTTCCTTAATAACACTTGAAAAATAACAGATTTTTTTTTTTCCTCGAATGTTATAGTAGATAACGCGGTATGTTGCATAATAATACCACAAAATTATTTTTGAATGTTTCTTCGCGTTTTTAAGGGCTCTGCAAAAAACTCAAAAGAAACACAAAAAAGTGATTTTACACAGCTCAGCACATATGTAGTTACTTCTTTCTTCCGTGGGGGGGGGGGGGCAGCGCATATCCATTTTTAGTTATAAGCTGTTGTTGCTAATTATGGAACGTAGAAATGTTGCTGGCCGCGTATCCATTGCATTGCTAAAAGGTGTTGTGCTATCATGACGTAAATGTTGCTCCCCGTATCCATTGTTAAAGCTGTTGCGCGCAGCATTTTACTGGCATCGCGGAGTGCAATATTGTAACAATAATGCACTCCTTTTCTCCCTTGATACGGGTAATTTAGAATACACAGGACATACATTATGCTAACAATATTGAACGCCGACAAACAAACATCTGGAAGAGTATCAATACATGGTTTTAATGTGTCGAAAAAGAGACTTAAAAGTGTAATAATGTCCATTAACGTATTCCTCTACCCTGGCAACATAGGTAGTATAGACACAGAAATTATGTTTCTATGTCTCCTAGATCGAAAATACAGCAACACATTATTGACTAGCTGCCATTTTTGTAAATATGTAAATTAGTCATTGTTCGCACTGCTTTAATGTCTCTAAAACAACGTAAACGTTATCAAATTATCCAAATGATGTCAATTAACATACTCATCTATCCCGAAAACATTGGAATAGAAACTAAATTTATGTTTATCGAGTCTTAGGTCCGAATATAGGGGGCAACGAGTAAATAGACGCCCATAGGCTCACGTGTTAAATTACGCTCTTCATAACAGACATTCCAAAAATTCTTGTCCATGGAAATCGTTTTAATTATCACGCAAAGTTAAAATTTTAAAGGACTCGTAGTTAAGGGACTTACAGAAAATTTTGTCAGCTCAAACAAAAATCAAGAATCCTTGGGCGAAGACTATGACAAAAGAGACGACTTTTGTAGGCGGTGATTTAGTTTGATAGTACAAAATTACGAAAAAGATTCCTAAAAATACAGCCAAAGTGTCTAATCTTCAACTAAATGGTAAATATCAAAAGAGTAGACTTATAGCACATAATTTATTCATTAAACAGCAAAATAAAAATGATTTTAAAGATTTATCATGACCATTTTCCAACAATAAAAATGACCTCATCTTTAGTACGCCTTCCCAAAAAACCTTGCGTGCATATCATTTACTCGTGTGTACCCTATGGGGGGCACACGAGTAAATAGACACCCATAGGCTAACGTGTTAAATTAACGCTCTTCAAAAACAGACATTCCAAAATTCTGTCGATGGAAATCGTTTTAATTATCACAGCAAAGTTAAAATTTAAAGGACTCGTAGTTAAGGGACTTATAGAAAATTTTGTCAGCTCAAACAAAAATCAAGAATCCTTGAGCGAGACTATGACAAAAGAGACGACTTTTGTAGGCGTGATTTAGTTGATGTACAAAATTACGAAAAAGATTCCTAAAAAATACGCCAAAGTGTCTAATCTTCAACTAAATGGTAAATTATGAAAGAGTAGGACTTATAGCACATATTTATTCATTAAACAGCAACATAAAATGATTAAATGATTTTATATGACCATTTTCCAACGATAAAAATGATCTCATCTTTAGTACGCCTTCCCAAAAAACCTTGCGTGCATATCATTTACTCGTGTGTACCCTATACAGTTTAAACATTGTCAAATGGCGGCCATTTTTAATTTATGCAAATTAGACATTGTTCCACATCTTCGATTTTCCTATACTTTTAATATTTTGATTACTATAATAGTTCATTTCTGAATATTTCGTTTCTGTTGATATGTGTTTCGCCATTTTTTCCTCTACTGTTACTATACTAAACAGTATGTACTGTATAACACGTGTATATACGGATTTTCTCCATAATCGGACGAATTTTTGGATTTTTCGTGTATTACGTTCATAGGTTTAGCTTAAATTATCTTTTAACAGAAGAAAGGTTTTACTCCAATCTTTTTACAGATCCTAGTACATACCAATGGGCATATTTTCAGAAAGTAACAGCTCTCAGCTCTTTTAGAAAATGTTTAATACATTAAATTAAAAAATATGTAAAAATTCATTTTTTGAAAAAAAATGAAAAAATGATGTTTTTAACTACAAAAAAGAATTTAGTTAGTTTTAATTTTAATTTAAATTAGCATTGTTGTAAAGGAAATTAGTTCTCTTTCATATGAGACCCAACTCATTGAGTTTAGAAAATTATTTTTTTCCTTTGATTAAAAAAACTATTTTTTTGTAAAAAGGGCGGCTTTTTTTGTAAAAGGGGCTGTAGAAAAAAAGTGATACCACAATTTGAGACTACTACCTACCTAGCAGTGATCAAGGGGGTTCATACTACCCCCCTATGGTGGCAAACCTTTTATGTGGTGTGGGTTGAACGAACTCCTTAAATAAGGCCCTTACGGTCTACATAGTCAGCAGTGGAAATATTGATAATTTAGTTCATACAGTAAAACAAAGAAATATATAAGAAATGATAGAAAAGAAGATGAAATAAGATTAAAACAACACAAACGTATCTATACGTAAGTGTCTGTGTGACTGTAGCAGTATATTCGGATCTCAGACTCGGATAAACATAAATTCAGTTTTTATTCCAATGTTTTCGGGAAAGATGAATATGTTAATTGACATCATTTGGATAGTTTAATAACAGATTGTTGTTTTAGAGACATTAAAGCAGTAGAACAATGAGATCACTAGATAACATAAATGTGGTTTCAGATACATTGGAATAGTAGAACAATGACTAATTTGCACAAAATGGCCATGATTCAGCATTAATTTTCTTGTATATATCCTGATCTAGGACTCTTAGAAACAGAATTTTTGTGTCTATACCTATGTTTTCAGGGTAGAGGAATACGTTAATTGTGTTTACTGAGTATACAGGCAAAAAAATGCTAATTGGTGGCCATTTTATGCCAATTTTTCATTGTTCTATTGTTTCAATGTTTCTGAAAACATGTTTATGTTATCTGATGATCTAAATAATGTCAATTAACGTATTCATCTACCCTGAAAACATAGGTATAGACACAAAAATATTGTTTCTAATAGTCCTAGATCAAAATTATATACAGGCAAAATAATGCTGAATCATGGCTATTTTATGCAAATTAGTCATTGTTCTACTATTTCAATGTTTCTGAAACCACACTTACGTTATCTAATGATATCAATAATGTCTTTTAATGTATTCCTCAAACCTGAAAACATTATGTACAGTCTGTGTAAAAAAAAAAATGGTACAGTCGGAAAAAAATATTTATGTGTGAAATATTTTCAGATAATGTGTGTATGTGGTACCAAAATAAAGCCAAAAGATTTTCCTTCCTGATGCGCTTTGCTCTGTATAATTTGCTTTTGTAAAACAAAAGTTATGCTAAATTTTGTGAGACAAGGAACAAATCGAAATTGAGCACTTCATGGCCATTATGCGAAACCTATACACAAAGGCATGGGACGGCGTCCGAAAAATGGATTTTTCTTGATTGTAGAAAACTAGTCGTATTTCAAAAATTACAACACCAAATGCGATGAAAAAAATTGCAGGTGAAAGTCTGATCTTCCTGCTTTATGCAAATACCAAACAATAGCAGGCTGTGATTAAACTTCATACTTAAAACAAAATGTTTTTCACTTGTACCATTTTATTTGACACAGACTGAATAGACACAGAAATTATGTTTGTTATAGTCCTAGATCAGAATTATATACAGGCAAAATAATGCTGAATGGTGGCCGTTTTGTGCAAATTGGTCATTGTTCTACCGTTTCAGTGTATCTGAAACCACATTTATGTTATCTAGTGATCTCAAGTCTGTCAATTAACGTATTCCTCTACCCTGAAAACATAGGTATTATATAGACAAAGAAACTATGTTTCTGTGACTCCTAGATCCGGAGATACAGGCAAAACATCATACTGAATAGCGGTCATTTTGAAAATATGCAAATTAGTCATTGCTCTAGTACTGCTTTAATGTTTTCTAAAACAACATATATGTTATCAAATTATCCAAATGGTGTCAATTAACATATTTCTCTACTCTGAAAACATTGGAATGGAAATTAAAATTATGTTTATCTAAGTCTTAGATCCGAGTATACAGTTCAAACATTGGCAAATGGCGGCCATTTTGAATTTATGCAAATTAGACATTGTTGCACAGCTTCGATTTTCCTATACTTTTGATATGTTATTTTTATCACTATAATAGTGCAATCCTGGAAATTTCGTTTATGTTGCAATTTGTGGTGGGTCATTTGCTATTTTTACTGGACTGAAAGAGACGTAGCAAAATTCAGCTCGCCACTGGATTTTAAACGAGTTAATAGAGTACAGGCCATTAAATGACTATACTTCAAGTTTTGGACTTATGTGACCCGCCTCTGAAAATATTCGATTTTTTTTATGACACTGTATAGGCAGATGAAAAATAACGGAATAAGATTTCACAACTCGACAAGTCCAAACGTTGGCTGTTATTGTATAAATTGATATTTTGTAGCTTATTTTTGAGTAACCCAATGTTTATGCAGTGGCCAGTAAATTATGTGGGAATGTTTTATTGTTGAACGTTACGAACACAAATGCCAATTAGTGTTACCATGAAGGCAAAAAATGTCTCCTCTCCTTCAAGGTGTAACTGAACGATGTTCATTGAGGAGGTGCATATCTACAGTGTCCCGGTCTGAAGTTACCGCTTTGCCTTATCATGCTAATCCTATTATTTTTCATATCACGCTTCTGCACTTCGCTCAACTTTCGCCTTTCGTCAACATATAACAGTTATTAGAACTTTCCTTTCGATATCACCAATTCCACTTCGCTCACTCACTTCAAGATTTACAAAGCAGCCTTTAAATATGATGATAATCACCTTTTATTCAAACTTCTTCTTGTCGAAAAAGATCACAATTATAAACGTCAAACTAAACAAAGGGTGTAACGAAGTACAACGAAGTGCAACGAAGGTTGAAAAGTTGTTAGATTTCTCCGGGTAATAAAAATGCTGAGTTCCCTCCTTTTATACTCCAACTACCCCAATTCCCAGTCCCACATGTGTGTATACAGTGCACTCAAAAATCAAACTAGAGATGGCGCTCTTCTAAAATATAGATAGGAAACACTGACTCTACAAATGGATTGAGGACATTCTACCACACCCTTTTGTAATGCGGTCCACTGCATTTTAGGGGATCGGCTTAACCCTAATCTGCCCGGGGGGGGGGCTAATTTACCCCCCCCCCTCGACATCTTTCGCGATTAATATTTGACGCGAGAAGCATAAGCCGCGGCGCTTCATGAGTTTTTTTCTTTGAAGTCTTGCGCATCTTTTGAGACCAAAATCGCGACCCCGGGTACCCAATTCGCAAGTTATGCCTTGGTCACAAGCCGCCGTACGTTTTTTTCGGCCGTACGTTTTTTTTTGGAGGCTACGGTCGCTACTTTTTTCTGAAAACGTGGAGGGAAGTGGCAAGCGCTCGGTGCGAGTACGTCAACGCACGGACTGCGCAAGGTGTAAGTACGTGGCCGGTACACCATGTATGGTAATGGGCGGTTGTGTGCATCGCACGTTGCGCACGTTGTAAGTGAGCTGTACGTGCTTGTAACGTACGATCTCCGTGCGTTCGAATCGTTATCGTACGGAGGCCGTGCTTACAAGTGCACATCACGTACGGTGTCAGTACTCACGCGCATGTTGTAAGTGCGTGCAAGTGCGATGAACGTAAGTTTTTTTTATCTCGATATTTGTGGTGAATAATGTATATATTTTTGTATTTATTTATATCTATTCATTAAGATTAATTTATTATATTATCATATTATGATATCATAATCAGTATACATAATAAACTGATATAAACCTATACCATCACAAGTATTGCATCATAGCTGATACACATGCTTTTTTTCTTTTTTACAAACAATTTATACCTTTTGTTTGGTATATTATAAAATGAAAGTTTTGTTTTTTTCAAATGGCATAGTAACAAACAACGATTTTTTTTTTTTTTTTTTTTTACGCCGTTGTAATGGAAGATGTGCATCAAAATGATTAATTATACAGCAAAACCTAATGGAATTGCATTAAACCTGTTTTTGCAATGTAAGACTCAATTTAAGCAACGCTAGAAACAAATTTATCTTCTTTGAGTGTTGTTGTTGCTGTTTTTGTTTCTTTTTACTCTGACAGTTTCATGGTACATTTTGGCGAGTTTTCATTTCATGTATAAGCGAAACATCAAAACAGTTTCCGGAGAAACTTAAAACTTGTATCATGATTTTGTTCACGAAATCTATTGACTAAGTAGGCTACCCAAAGGAAAAAAAGAAGAAAAAACAAGAAAGAAACTTTTGGAGATGGAATTTATCAGTAAAAAGTAATAACAATCGTAAAATGAATATTTGTTTACGTTTATTGTTTATTCGAATGCTGTTGAAATGTTTCGCTTTTTGCAAATTAATATTGGGAATAGGTTAACTTTGTTTTTACGATGCTGTGGATAATCGTCATCATTATCAAATTCAAATAAAAAAGGAGGTCACCAAGGGGGGAACATCTTTATGCGATGGTACTCGGATGATACGTGCCAAAATGACAAGCAGTCATTAGTCATTATCCAGCAAAGTATAATAAAAATTTTACCAAAAAAATAGATTGTTGTTGTAAACTACAGCATAACTATGATTTGGTGGAATAAAGTTGCATCAAACAGTATTTGCAATACAGGACTAAATTTGTCTTTGTCAACGTTAAAATTAAATTTCATCTGTTGGTGGTGCTGTCTGCCGTATTTGCTATCTCTTTTGTAAATTTTTTTTGCTGAGAAGTATGAAACATGTTTTAAGTTTTCATTTATTGATAATGCCCACCTCCCATAATTTTAATTTGGGGGGCATTTGTTCTTTTTAAGAAATGACTTGTTCAAGTCATCTACTGTTCTCATGTTTGAAGATTTTCTTATTATATACATACTAGTATATTTTTATATATATACATAATATTGAATACGAAACGTACGTCGGCTCAGTAGAAGTCAGTGCGCACAACGCGCGTTGTAAGTGCGGAGCACTTTCTTAGTCCGTACGATCCACGCGAGTTCTGCGTGCTCAATCAACCGTTGAAATGAGCGAGAGCAAAGTAACCGTGAGCAACGCACTTATCCCGTGCGCAGCACGCACGTGCCAAGTGCGCCGTCGGTACAGTAATTGACTGCCGCAAATATCTAAAAAGACTTACGGAGTCGGCGCGTTGTGCGTGCTTGGCAGTGCCGAGGGCGTGCGTGCGCGCACGTGCGGCAAATCCGTAGCTCGAACGTAGCCCGCACGCAGCGAAAGTTCCTCCTGCACTAAAAGTTCTGCGTCGTGTCTGCGCACACCAAATTCCGTACCGAGTTGGTACTCACCACGTACGTGACGTACGATTTTTCCAAATTTTGCCCACGTTTTTGCACGTAGACAGCACGCACGTGCAAGTACGACGATATGTGACCAAGGCATTACGCATAATTTTGTACACGTGCGTCAGACCCAAAATTGCTCCAAAACGTGATTTCATGTACAAAGTCAATAAAAATTGTGTTTTCAGCTAAAATTCATAAATGAGTGATTAATTTTGCTTTTATTGATAATAATCATTTGATTAGCTGCTATTTATGACCAAAATAATGTAGTGGACCAATTTTGTTGAAAAAAAAACAATAGAAATAAAAAGGTTGAAAAAACAAAGAAATACATAAGAAATTAAAAAAAACAATAAAATACATAAGAAATTAATTTGGATACTCGAATTACTGGAGCATTCTATGGAATATATTTAGTGAATTAGAGGAAAAAGTATGATTTCATGCATAAATTAGCATAATTAGCATATATAATTAAAACAAAACATTTTTCGGAAAAATGAACTATGCCATTACGGAGATTACATGACAGGGGACGTGTGTGCCAATTTTCATCGCGATCAACGGCCGAGATCTCAGGGGGGGGGCTAAATTAGCCCCCCCCCCGGGGCTATACGTTTTCAAAAGGAGCCCGGGCAGATTAGGGTTAATAGAGCACATTATTATTTTTGTTCTCTCGGATGATAATTTAAATGATTACATTGCAAAAACACGTACGATTGTACAGATTTCATAAAAGAAACGATAGCCTAATATAGGTTTTCCCGGCCAATTTCATAATTTATCATCCGTTTTCATATCATGTGTATTCAAATTCGTGTGTTTGGTGCGGCAGACTGACAATAAGTCAAACAATTTCGTGTTCATGCTCTCAAAATCATTTTTAGGCACACAAATTAATGCTTTCGAAGTTCAAATTCGGATATAATCATTCAATTTCATTATTAATGCATTCACTTTAGTGTGATGGAAGGGTAAGCTCTTTAAAAACACTTTCAATTTCGTTTTCAAGCGATCGATTTCCAAGATTCGGCATCCAAATCCGTTATACATGTACACATATTTATGATAAGGAGTAGGTAATCTTGACCATTTTATCAGGAAATGTGATTTTATCATTATTGTGATTATCGTCTTCGTTTTTAATTTCAACACATCTCTTTTACTCCAAAGTCATTTGATAAAAAAATAAATCATCGCCATTATTAGTGTATTGCATTTGTGAACGTCAATTTCCATTATCGTGATTATTATGTTTAAGTGTCTTCATTGTCAATCTTTATTTTTATCGTTATAATCACAATTTTTTTTATGGGCTTCATTTTACATCTTTGTTCACAACAACGCATGGTTATTATAAACTGTTTTAATTAGTAATATGTTCTGAAATTCAATCAAAAATACTGCATGAGCAATGTAAATGTCAATTGGTACTTTACATGTTTAATTTGAATGCTTCTATCATGAACTTGTTTGTTTATAAACGAATTTGAATATACGGAATGAGAGGGCACACGAATTTGAATAAACATTGCCGAAAGTATATGCTTATTATGTGAACTACAGGCCCGTAACCAGGGGGGTTCGGGGGGTTCGAACGAACCCCCCCTCTGGCGACCAGAGGTCCGCTTTACAAAAAAAAAACAAAAAAAAACTGGATAATTTTTTTTTTTTTTTTGCTTATCAATTTCTTTGGGGCCGATCTTAACCTACCCCTATAGTTAATATATGGTACTCTTCTTGAGGGCAGAAGGCAGAGAATTTTTGAACACCTACCCCCCCCCCCCCCCCCCCCCCCGCTTATCGCGCGGCCAGCGTGACGTAAAAAAATTTTGGTGTACCTTTTTGCTCGCCCGGCGTGACGTGAAAAAATTTTGATGTACCTTTTGGTCCACTTTTGCAGATTTAGAACCCTCCCGTAAAAATCCTAGTTACGTGCCTGAACTAGAATGCGCAAATACGAAATCGGTCACCATAATCGTTAATTTTGATGACTGAATGCGATTTTGAATGAAAATATTTCTATGCATCAGCGTATTTTTACGAAAATGAATGTCTCTAACATGAAATTGACTGACAAAACAATGAAATGGACCGGGAAAACCTATATTACATTTTTTTTTGTCAGAAAGCAAACGAAAACAGATTTGTCTACCTTTTTAGAATAAAAATGTGACAGATTATTGAGATGCTAGCTGTTTTGGTGGGAAAAAAAACACAAATTATTTAGCGAAGGGTGTCATCTGCTATAGAGTTTATTGTCTGCTCCGCAATTACGGGCTTATCTAGAAGTGTTGCGTTGTGGTACGTTGTGGTGCGCTCAACCCAACCCAACCCTTCTAGAAAGCCCCCCCCCCCCGCTTGTCTCGAAGGGTTGTGTTTCACAACACAACACAATCGAAGGGTTGGGTTGGGTTGGGCGCACCACAACGTACCACAACGCACCACAAATTTTGCGTTTACTAGTTTTTTAATATAGGTTTTCCCGGCCTATTTCATATATTTATCATTCATTTTCATTTAATGTGTATTCAAATTCTTGTGTTTCATGCGACGGACCGACTTTAGTCAATTAATTTCGTGTTCATGCTCTGAAATTCGTTTTTAGGCAAACAAAGTAATGGTTATAAAGTTCAAATTCGGATATAGGCATTTGATTTCAGTATTTGTGCATTCAAATTTAATTTAGTGAGAATTTGAGTATACGGAATGAAATGTCGACAGAATGAAGACGAATTTGAATAGTTATTGCCGAATGCTTATTATGTGAAGTAGAATGGGCAAATACGAAATCGATCACAGCAATCGTTAATTTTGATGATTGAATACGAATTTGACTGGCAACAATTCGACGTATCAGCGTTTTTTCCGAAAATAAATGCCACTAATATGCAATTGAGTGACAAAACAATGAAATTGGCCGGGAAAACCTATAATAATTTTTTTGTTTGTTAATTCTTTAAAAATGTCGAATATTATATAGGTTTTCCGGCCAATTTTAATCATTTATCATTTGTTTTCATTTAATGTGTATTCAAATTCGAGTGTTTGACTTTAGTAAAACAATTTCGTGTTCTTGCTCTCAAATTCGCTGTTAGGCACACAAGGTAATGATAGCAAATTTTAGATTCGGATATAGTCATTTAATTTAATTCTTTGTGCATTCAAATTAGTGCGCATTTGAGCATACGGAATGACATGTCGAGAGGATGAAAACGAAATTGAATAGTTATTGCCGAATGTATATGCTTATTATGTGAAGTAAAGTGCGCAAAAACGAAATCAATCAAAACAATCGTTAATTTTGATAACTGAATACGATTTTGACTGGCAACATTTCGGTGCATCAGCGATTTTTCCGAAAATGAAGACTCTACCCGGAAAATCTATATTAATGCTGTACCTACTCTTCCTATCAGTCTTTTCTTTGTTCAAATGAAAAGTATTGATCCCTCTCTTTTGGTGTATTGATTTTTAAAAATGTAAACTAACTAACGACTAACCTCTGGACAATCACCCCTTAAACGACTACCCCTAGGACAATCACCTCTCGGAAAACTACCATCCAAGAAATCTACCCCCTAGGACAACTACCCAAGGACAATCACCCCCTGGGACAGCTACCCTCTAGGACAACTACCCCTTGGACAACTACGTACCCCTAGGACAACTGCCCCAGGACTGTCACCCCAAGGACAATCACCCCTAAGACAATCACCCATAGAACGACCACCCCCTAGGAAAAATACCCTCCAGGAAAACTACCATGGACAATCAAATAGGAAAACTACCGCTAGGGCAATCACCCCCTAGGAAAACTACCCCTTGGACAACTACCCCTAGGACAACTACCCCCAGGACAATCACCCCTAGGACCAATACCCCTATGACAATCACCCCTTGGACAATCACCGCCTAGTACAACTACTCCCTAGGACAACTACCTTCTACGACAACTAGCCCCTAGGACAAGTAGACCCTAGGACAATCACCCCCTTGGACAATCCCCCCCCCCCTTTGTCCAATATAGGCCGGGGCCCGCGAGATTTAATTAGCTGAGAAGAGACATAAGGTTTAATGGTCTCATCATGTCAGGACGTGGCCAAGGGTCAATAAAATGGATTGCTGGCAGGCCACATCCTGTACAGGAAGCCTTGGGGGCCCCCAAAAGGGGCCTCAAAAATGCATTAAATGAGTTGAGAAGAGAAATGGACAAAAATCGGTGGATGTCATTCCTTAGGGGGCACCTAGTATAAAACCGGCAATGACAGCAATTTTATCCTGTACGGGGCCCCAGACAGTAGCCATAAAGGGCCCCCACACTACGTTTAAATGAGTTGAAAAGAGAAATGGCTAATTCCTTTTGCAATGGAAGTATTAGACACCAGAGATAACCAAAACAGCAATGACAGC
>CALNVZ010003426.1:29056315-29101140 GCA_940671915.1 Paracentrotus lividus | reverse complement strand
AATTACGCGATGCGCAATATAGTCCCCGCCAATAATGGTAAAATTCCCATTAATCACGATTAGTGCATCACCCATAAGGCAAACGGAGATCGAAATCGCGTAAAAATGAGCGAAGAAGTACGCATTTTGAAGCCAATATGTACGATAATAGGTGGAAAAGTCAAAGGTCAAGGTCAAGAGGGGTCATAAAAGTACCAAAATTGCTGTGAAAAGTTTCGTAGTCCCAGCTAAGTTCTATCACATAAAAGCAGAACGAATTCGAAATCATGATGAAAATGGCGAAGGAGATAGGAATTTTGGTAGCCAATTAACAAATAAGGATCAAAAATACCAGGTCAAAAGGTCAAAGCAAAATTCTGTGAAGGAAGATGTTGTAAAGCCATCAACCTAGTGCTAATTACATAAAGCAACGAAATAAGCGAAATCTGGGAGTGAAAAATGGCGAGGAAGTGCCATTTTTTAGCCAATAAATAATAACATATGGAATCAAATAATCCAAGGTCAAAGGTCAAAGGGTCTAAAAGGTCCAAAATTCCGGAAATTAGAAGTTTGTAGTCCTCACCTAGTGCTATCACAAGCATATAAAGCAAAATATCGAAATTGGAATGAAAATACAGATAGGAGTAGCAAATTTTACCATATTAACAAATAGGTCAAAAATCTGATGAATGTCATAAGGTCAAAGGTCGTCGAAGCAAAATTACAAAATTCGGCTGAAGAATTGTTCTTGTGAGTCCTCACCATATAGTCTATTCATAATAGGCAGTCCGGAATCAAAATCGGATGTAAAAAATGCGAATTGATGAGGGAGTAGCATTTATAAAGTAGCACAATGTACAATATAAGTAAAAGATACAAGGTCAAAGGTCAAATGGAGGTCAAAAGTCAAAATTCCAACGAAATTGGAAGTTCCTGAGTCTACACCCAGTGCTATCACATAATGAAAACGGAATCGAGACGATGAAAGAAGTAAAAAATAGGCAGAAAGATAACGACCACCCGTTCTCCCACAGCACATCCCCCAACAATATAGGTCATAAAAATCTGCAAGGTCAAAGGTTTCAAAGGGGTCAAAAAGTCAAAATTTGTGAGTGAAGTTTTAGTCCTCAACCTAGTGCTATCACATAAATGTCAAACAGAAATTGAATCGGAATGAAAAAAATAGCGCGAAAGAGAGAAAAAAGTCATAATTATGTAGCCAAATATAACAATTATTAAGATCAAAAATCAGGCGGTCAAAGTGGTCAAAGGTCAAAATCTGTGAAGAGAAGTTTTTGTAGCCTATCAGCCTAGTTGGCTTATCATAAAAGCAAACGGAAATCGGAAAATCGGATGATAAAATTTCGAAGGATGTAGCAAATTGAAGATTTTGATCACATATACACGCACGGTACGGACGCACGGAGGCACGACGGACGGATGACGGACGGAAAAATCACATCAATTTGAGGACGGGAACTACACACAGCTTTAGTACGTGTAGCCCGTTTTAGTCCCTCTCGAACTCGTTCGGCCTGGGACGATACCATTTCCTTTTCAACTCATTTAAACACGTATATGTGGGGCCCTTTAGGGCTACTGTCGGGCCCCGTAAGCCAGGATAAATTGCAAATGTCATTGCCGATTAAAAGGTTTTTATACTAGGTGCCCCTTTAAAGGAAGATAATCCACACACCGATTTTTAATCCATTTTCATTCCAACTGCATTTAATATGCAGATGATGAAGGCCCCTTTTAGGGGGCCCCCAACGGCTTCCTGTACAGGATTGTGGCCTGCCAGCAATCCATTTATTGATCCTTTTTGGCCAGGCTCCTGAACATGAATGAGACCATCCAAACCTATGGTCTCTATTCTCAGCTAATTAAATCTTCGGTGGCCCCCGGGCACCTAATAAGGAGGTACAGGATGAAATTGCTGTCATTGCTTAGTTGGTATCAACTGTGTCTAATACTTCCATTTGCAAAAGGAATTAGCCAGTACTTTTGCAACTCATTTAATGTTTAAGGCCATATGGGATTTGGGCCCTATTAGAAGGCAATCTATCTGGCCCTTTCGTACAGCGACAAATGCTTCATTAGGCTGTTGTGTTATCTCTGGTTGTCTAATATATCTCATTGCAAAAGGAAATTAGCATGTCCTGTTCTCATACTCATGTTAATGAGCTTATATGAGTATTTGGGGCCCCTTTAGGGCTACTGTCTGGCCCTCTGTACAGATAAAATTCTTTCATTGCTCTGTTTTGACTATTCTCTGGCTGTGGAATACTTCCCATTTTGCAAAAGAGAATTAGTCCATGTCTCTTTTCATTTAAATTAATGAGGTTATGAATTTGGGGCCCTTTAAGGCACTATCGGGCCCTTGTACAGAATAAAATTGCTGACAGTGGCTGTTTGGTATCTCTGGTGTCTAATTGACTTCCATTGCCAAAAGGAATGAGTCCATGTCCTTTACACTAATTAATGGTTAGCCTAGTGATTTGGGGGCCTTGTTAGGGCTACTATCTGGGTTCCCTTTTACGAGAGATAAAATATGCTGTCATTGCGTTTTGGCAATCTTGGTGGTCTAATACTTCCATTGCAAAGAGGAATTAGCCATGCCTTTTCAAACTCATTAAGTGTAAGGCCTACATGGGAATCTTGGCCCTTTAGGGCTACGTTGGGGGCCCTTGTCACAAGATAAAATTAGCTTTCATTCAGACATGTTTGGTTATTCTTGGTGGTCAATACTTCCATTGCTAAGAAGAAATTAGCCATGTCCCTATTCAAACTCATATTAGATATGCGTAGGCCTAAATATGCGGATTTTGGGCCCTTTTGAGGCCACTGTCTGGACCCTTGATACAGGGTATAAATTAGCTGTCTTGCGTTATGGTTATCTGTGGTAACATAATAATACTTTCCATTCAAAAGAATTAGCCATTTCTCTTTTCAATCTATAACACGTATTAAATAATAGTGGGGGCCTTAGGCTACACTGTCTGCCCCGAACAGATAAAACTAGCTGTCAATGTGCGGTTTTATACTAAGTCCCTTTAAGAATGAATATCACACCGTATTTTCCATTGCTCTCCAACCATTTAAAGGCAATTTGAAGCCCCCATTTGGGCCCAACTCCTGACAAAGGCCCTTATACAGGATCAAATTGTTGTCGTTGCTGTTTTGGTTATCTCTGGTGTATAATACTTCCATTGCAAAAGGAACTCGCTAGGGGCCGCGTGGTGTTTTTTAAAAGTGGATGGGCTGAGCCGCACGTTGGGGGGGGATGAACAGGCTAAAAATCACAAATGTATGGTAATTTTTGTGTTTTTGTACACGTTTAGCCTACTGACAAAAGCGGAGAGGGGGGGGGGGGGGGGGGGGCTGAAGCAACCTCAGCCCCCGGCTCCACGACCCCTGCTAGCCATGTCTATTTTCAACTTAATGAGTAATGCTACTTTGGCCCTTGAGGGCTACTGTCTGGGCCCTTGTACAGGCTAAAATTGCTGTCACTGCTGTTTTGGTTATCTGTGGGTGTCTATTCCGTAAATTGCACAGGAATTAGAAATGTCTCTTTTCAACTAATTTAATGAGTTATGGGATTTGTAGTCTAGGCCCATGTACAGGATAAAATTGCTGTCATTGCTGTTTTGGTTATCTCTGGTGTCTAATACTTCCATTGCAAAAGGAATTAGCCATGTCTCTTTTCAACTCATTTAATGAGTTATAGGATTTGGGGCCCCCTAGGGCTACTGTCTGGGCCCTTGTACAGTATAAAATTGCTGTCATTGCTGTTTTGGCTATCTCTGGTGTCTAATACTTCCATTGCAAAAGGAATTAGCCATGTCTCTTTTTAACTCATTTAATGTGTAAGGCCTATATGGGATTTTGGGCCCTTTAAGGCTACTGTTTGGGCCCTTGTACAGGATAAAATTGCTGTCATTGCTGTTTTGGTTATCTCTGGTGTCTAATACTTCCATTGCAAAAGGAATTAGCTATGTCTCTTTTCAACTCATTTAATGAGTTATAGGATTTGGGGCCCCCTAGGGCTACTGTCTGGGCCCTTGTTACAGGATAAAATTGCTGTCATTGCTGTTTTGGCTATCTCTGGTGTCTAATACTTCCATTGCAAAAGGAATTAGCCATGTCTCTTTTCAACTCATTTAATGTGTAAGGCCTATATGGGATTTTGGGCCCTTTAGGGCTACTGTTTGGGCCCTTGTACAGGATAAAATTGCTGTCATTGCTGTTTTGGTTATCTCTGGTGTCTAATACTTCCATTGAAAAAGGAATTAGCCATGTCTCTTTTCAACTAATTTAATGTGTTAGACCTATGGGATTTGGGGGCCCTTTAGGGCTACTGTATGGGCCCTTTTACAGGATAAAATTGCTGTCATTGCTGTTTTGGCTATCTCTGGTGTCTAATACTTCCATTGCCAAAAAGAATAGCCAGTAGTACTCATATTTTTTTCTTCAAATTTTAATGTTGTTATAGGTCTGCTATATGGGATTTTTGATGGCCCTATAAATTTGGCTACTGTCTTGGGCCCTTGGTCGTACAGAAAAAAAATTTAATTGATAAGAAAAATTAAGATCTGTCATTGCTGTTTGGTTATCATCTGCGAAAATGTTCTTCAAATTACTTCCATTGCAAAGAGAATTTAGCCAATTGTCTCTTTCAACTCACTTTAATGTGTAGCCTAATTATGGGTTTGGCCCTTTTAGGGCTACTGTACATAGAAGAACCTCTATGATAACAGATAAAAATTGCTTCTATGATTTGCTGTTTTGCGTACTCTAGGTGTCAATAAAATTGTATTTTATCCATTGCAAATAAGGAATTACCATGTCTATCTTTTCAAAATCATTAATGTTGAGTTATTAGGATGTTGGGGCCCCTTTGAGGGCTCTATCTGGCCCTTGAGTACAGGAATAAATATGCTGTCATTGACATCTGCTTTTGTATCTCTTGTCTGTGAATTACCTTCCATTGCAAAAAGGAATTAGCCATTGTCCCTCTTTAATCAATCTAAATTTATGTTATAGTGCTATGGTAGGAATTTGCGGCCCTTTAGGGCTACTGTTCTGGCCCTTTACAGGATTAAAATTCTTCTTGTCATTGCTGTATTTGCCTATACATACATGGAATGTTAATACTTCCATTGCAAAAAGGAATTAGCCATTGGAATAAATTGTCTCTCTTTTACAACTCATTTAATGTGTAAGGCCTAGTATGGGATTTTTGCCTTAAATATAGGGCTACTGTTTGGGCCCTTGTTACAGGAAAATTGCTGACATTGCTGTTTTGGTTATCACTTTGGTGTCTAAACGTCCATGCAAAAGATATTAGCCATGTTCTTTTCAATCTCATTTATAAAAGAGTTTTATAGGATTTTGGAAACCACAAAAAATCAAAACAATTAGGGCTTACTGTCTTGGGCCCTTTTACAGATGATATAAAATTTGTCATTGCTGTTGTGTGCTTATTCTTTGTCTAATACTTCCTTGCAAAAGGATATTAGCCATGTTTCTTTCAATCATTTAATTGTAAGGCCTGGATTTGGGCCCTTGCCTAGGGCTACTTGGTTGGGCCTAAAATGTACAGGATAAAAATTGCTTTCATTGGCTGTTTGGGTTAATCACTGGGGTCTAATACTTCCATTCCAAGGATAAACAAATATATTATCCATGTCTCTTTTCAACTCATTTAATGTGTGTATAGGCCTATATGGGATTGGGCCCTTTAAATTAGGGTGACTACTGTGTTGGGCCCTACAGGATAAAATTGGCTGTCATTTGCTGATAAAATTTGGGTATCATCTGGTGTCTAAATCTTCCATTGTCAAGGAAATTAGCTCATGTCTCTCTTTCACTCTAATAAAAAAATGTGTTGGCCTTATGGGAATTTGGGGCCCTTTAGGCTACGTACTGGCCGCTTGCTACAGGATAAATTGCTGTACATTGCCTGTTTTGGACTATCTCTGGTGTCTAATATTCTCCATTGCAAAAGGATATTAGCCATGTCCTTTTCAACTAAAATAAGGTATAAATTGGCTAGGCTCTACGGCCCTTCATTAAAATTGCTGAGATGTGTTTGGTGTGCCCTCTTGGGTCTAATACATTGATATTAAAGAATGCCATGGTCCCTTTTACTTTATGTGTTAGAATGGCGCTATTGCGTAAATTTGGCCTAATTAGGGTACTTGTCTTGGCCTATCTCTAAGGAATAAAATTGCTGTACTTTTGACAAATTCTGGTGTCTTAATACTTCCAAATGTGCAAAAAGGAATTAGCCATGTCTCTTTTCAACTCATTTAATGTTGTAAGGCCTATATGGGATTTTGGGCCCTTTTGGGCTACTGTTTGGGCCTTGTACAGGATAAATTGCTTAGTCATGCTGTTTTGGTTGTTTATCAACTGGTGTGTCTAATACCTTCCATTGCAAAAGGAATTAGCCATGTCTCATTTTCAACTCATTTAATGTGTTAGGCCTATGGGATTTGGGCCCCTTTAGGGCTTACTGTCTGGGCCCTTGTACAGGATAAAAATGCTTGTCATTGCCTGTTTTGGTTATCTCTGTGTGTCTAATACTTCCATTGTCAAAAGCCATGTCTCTTTTCATTCATTTAATGCGTTAGGCTTATGGGATTTGGGGCCCTTTAGGGCCACTGTCCGGACTTGTACAGGATTAAAATTGCTCTGTCATTGCTGTTTTGGTTATCTCTGGTGTCTTAATACTTCCATTGCAAAAGGAACAAGATTTTAGTTAAATTACGCGATGCGCAATATATGTTCCCCGCATGTAAATATCCCATTATATCGATTAGTGCTATATCACATAAGGCAACGGAATCTAAATCGGGCTTAAAAAATTGGCGAAAATAGCATTTTGTAGCCAATGCTACAGATAGGTGAAAGTCAACGTCAAGTCAAAGGGGTACATATAAAGTCAAAAAATATTCTAGTAAGAAAAGATATATCGTAGTCCTCAGTCAGTTGCACAATAAAGCATAACGGAATCTAAATAATGCATAAAAATGATATGAAACGATAAGGCAGTAGGGATTTGGTAGCCATAATTAACAATAAATAGGTGCAAAATCCAGGTCAAAGCGTCAAAAGGTCAAAATTCTTGGATGAAGTTTGTGATGCCTATCACCTAGTCTATTACATTTAAAGCAAAGCGGAATAAAAAAATCGAGAAATGTAAAAAATTGGCGAAGGAGTAGGCATTTATAACCAAAAAAATAATATAGAAGAATACAAAATAATCAAGGTCAAAGTCAAAAGGGTTCAAAAGTCCAAAATTCCGTGTGAAGAGAGTGTTGTGTAGTCCTTCACCTAGTGCTATCACAAAATAAACAACAGATATTCGAAATTGGGCATGAAATTAGCGTAAGGAGTAGCATATTTTAGTCCAATTAACAATATAGTGTCCAAAAATCTTATAAGTCATAAGGTCAAAGGATGTCAAAAGTCAAAATTAAATTTGGCGTGAAAGAATGTTCTTGTAGTCCTCACCAATATAGTCTATCATAATATAGCAGTCGGAATCAAAATCGGATGTAAATTCATTAATTGGTGAGAGGGTAGTAGCATTTATAAGTAGACACAATTAGGTACAAGTTAAGTAAAAAGATACAAGCAAGCAGTCAAAGGTCAAAGGTCAAAAGTCAAAATCAAATTCCACGAGGAAGTTTTGTAGTCCTCCCTAGGTGCTATCACATAAGAAAACGGAATCGAAAGCGATGAAAAATGGCGAAAAGTAGCAATTTTAGCTCACATTAACACATCATATAGGTCAAAAATCAAGGTCAAAGGTCAAAAGGGGTCAAAAGTCAAAATTCTGTGAGGAAGTTTTGTAGTCCTCACCTAGTGCTATCACATAAACAAACAGAATTGAAATCGGATGAAAAATGCGAAGGAAAAAAGTAGCATATTATGTAGCCAATTAACATTATAGATCAAATCAGGGTCAAAGGTCAAAGGTTCAAAATTCTGTGAAGAAGTTTTGTAGCTATCAACCTAGTGCTTTCATATAAAGCAAACGGAATCGAAATCGGATGAAAAAATTGCGAAGGAAGTAGCAAATTGAAGATTTGATCACATACGGACGCACGGTGACGTACGGACGGTGAATGGCACGGACGAGATGACGGACGGACGAATCATGGACGGACTACCACACACATACGGAGCCCGTTTTAGTCCCTGCTCGAACTCGTTCGGCGGGACGATTAGCCATTTCCTTTTCAACTCATTTAAACGTATTGGGGGGCCCTTTAGGGCTACTGTCTTGGGCCCCGTACAGGATAAAATTGCTGTCATTGCCGGTTTTATACTAGGTGCCCTTTAAGGAATGATATCCACCGATTTTTGTCCATTTCTATTCTCAACTCATTTAATGCATATTTGAGGCCCCTTTTGGGGGCCCCCAAGGCTTCCTGTACAGGATGTGGCCTGCCAGCAATCCATTTTATTGACCCTTGGCCACGTCCTGACATGATGAGACCATCAAACCTTATGTCTCTTCTCAGCTAATTAAATCTCGTGGGCCCCCGGCCTAATAGGTAGGTACAGGATGAAATTGCTGTCATTGCTGTTTTGGTTATCACTGGTGTCTAATACTTCCATTGCAAAAGGAATTAGCCATGTCTCTTTTCAACTCATTTAATGTGTTAGGCCTATATGGGATTTGGGGCCCTTTAGGGCTACTGTCTGGCCCTTGTACAGGATAAAATTGCTGTCATTGCTGTTTTGGTTATCTCTGGTGTCTAATACTTCCATTGCAAAAGGAATTAGCCATGTCTCTTTTCAACTCATTTAATGAGTTATAGGATTTGGGGCCCCTTAGGGCTACTGTCTGGGCCCTTGTACAGGATAAAATTGCTGTCATTGCTGTTTTGACTATCTCTGGTGTGTAATACTTCCATTGCAAAAGGAATTAGCCATGTCTCTTTTCATCTAAATTAATGGGTTATGAAATTTGCGGCCCTTTAGGGCTACTATCTGGGCCCTTGTACAGGATAAAATTGCTGTCATTGCTGTTTTGGCTATCTCTGGTGTCTAATACTTCCATTGCAAAAGGAATTAGCCATGTCTCTTTTCAACTCATTTAATGTGTAAGGCCTATATGGGATTTTGGGCCCTTTAGGGCTACTGTTTGGGCCCTTGTACAGGATAAAATTGCTGTCATTGCTGTTTTGGTTATCTCTGGTGTCTAATACTTCCATTGCTAAAGGAATTAGCCATGTCTCTTTTCAACTCATTTAATGCGTTAGGCCTATATGGGATTTGGGGCCCTTTAGGGCCACTGTCTGGGACCTTGTACAGGATAAAATTGCTGTCATTGCTGTTTTGGTTATCTGTGGTGTCTAATACTTCCATTGCAAAAGGAATTAGCCATTTCTCTTTTCAACTCATTTAAACGTATTGTGGGGGCCCTTTAGGGCTACTGTCTTGGGCCCCGTACAGGATAAAATTGCTGTCATTGCCGGTTTTATACTAGGTGCCCTTTAAGGAATGATATCCACCGTTTTTTGTCCATTTCTCTTCTCAACTCATTTAAGGCATATTTGAGGCCCCTTTTGGGGGCCCCCAAGGCTTCCTGTACAGGATGTGGCCTGGCAGCAATCCATTTTATTGACCCTTGGCCACGTCCTGACATGATGAGACCATCAAACCTTATGTCTCTTCTCAGCTAATTAAATCTCGTGGGCCCCCGGCCTAATAGGTAGGTACCAGGCCGATGGTTAATATCGTTTCAAAATGTGACCTGGACATGGGATATTTTTTATATATATTTTTCGATATTGTCAGAAAATATACTGCAACAAATTCGTCAAAGTCGTTAAAGAGAAAACTCTTACATTTCAAAAAGAAAACAAAAATTGCAAAAAGATGAAAAAAAAAACGATAATAATTTTACTCACAGGCTCAGAGAAATTATCCAATCACAGTGGCGTGTGACAATATCACATTTCCTGATTTCGTATGCTGCAGCGAAATAGATCAGGCATCACCAAACTAGCTGTCGTTGTGCCGACGGTTCTTTAATCGCGGAGCAGACAATTAACTCTTTACCTTTACCTTTACCGCAAATACTGGAAGAATGCAGAGTATTGTGCATTGTACATGTACATAAATGTACTCTTCACTTCAGTACCTAAACAATTTAGGTTTCAAGGAGACAGTATTGCAAGAGGTACATACAACTCCTTGAATCCATTCAATAATTATATTCATTACGCAAAGTAATGGGATATGTAGTGGTAATCTTTCCAGTGACGACATCCATCGCAGACGACACCCATAGCAGTCACCCATAGCAGACATAAATGTACTCTTTACTTCAGTACTTAAACAATTTTGGTTTCAAGGAGGCAGTAGTGCAAGAGGTACACAGGTCCATAACTAGGGGGGGGGGGGTTCGGGGGGTTCAAATGACCCCCCCCCGCAGGCGAGGAGGGTCCGCTTGACCCCCCCCCCCAAAAAAAAAAAAATTAATAATAATAAAACCCCCACTTTTTGGCAGAAATGCAGCAGATACTTGAATAGAAATACTACAAAGGAAGATTAAAACACTTTGGTTTTCAGTCCCCGTACATGTATAAACTTTTTTTATTTTGGGGATAATAATCATGTTTTTCAGAACAAATTTCGCAGGAATGGTTTCGTTTGCATTTCTATTCTATTTTCATATTTTTAAATGATGTTATCTTCAATTTTAGGAAATGATATAACAGAAATAAGGCCTAGTGGCAGTGGTGGAACCGCGGGGGTGGGGGGGGGGGCAGGGGGCACAGTGACCCCGAATTTTTCATCCACACTAAAAGTGCCCCTATTCATGACCAAAAAGTGTCCCTTTTCTAAGCTAAAAAAAGTGTCATCTTTATACTAAAAAGAAGCCTTTCAGAGTTTTGAAAAGTCCTGTGGACAATTTCTGTTTTAAAAAAGGGCACTTTTAATACCAAAGAGGGCCCCTCGTTACTCGATATGTCTTTTAAAACCCCAAATTTTCGGCTAGCGCTTCGCGCTGGCGGATACTAAATAGGGTCCATAATGCACAATAAACTACAATTTTTAGCTCAAAGTTTTCTACTCGCGCTTCGCGCTTGAGGATATTGGGGTCTAACAGAGACGGTGGAGGCAGGGGGCGCAGTGCCCCCACTTTTTCATGCACTCTAAAGTTGCCCCTTTTCTTAGCTTAAAAATGCCCTTTGTATACTAAAAAGAAGCCTTTCATACTCTTTAAAAGTCCCATGGACAATTTCTTAAAAAGTGTCACTTACAATACTTAAAAGTGCCCCTTTCTTTACTTCATATGTCTTTTAAAACCCCAAATTAAAATTAACAAACAATAAGTAAAAGTAAAAAAAAAAAAAAAAGGGTTGGACCCAGTGTCCTCTGCTGGAGACAAACCTTGTCAAAAGAATTGGTGTAATTGTGTTTGGGCAAGATTGGGGGTGGGCTAGGGGCCTGCAGCCCACAAAGTATTTATAGCAAAGATTATTAATGAGCCAAGATTATTATTTATCTTCAACACGGATCGTAAAGAGAGTCTATAGGCCTAAGGCACAATTTTTAGCTCAAAACTTTCAGCTCGCGGATACTAAATAGGCTCTATATTGCGCAATTTACTCCAATATTGATCTCAAAACTTTGGGATCGCGCTTCACGCTCGCATTCCTTTATATTCATTACTAAATAAACAATAAAAAATAAAAGACATTAAGATTCCTAAAATTTTCAGCTCGCGCTCACGGATACTTTAAGTAGGGTCTATGATGTACAATTAACCCCAGTTTTGAGCTTCGTGTTCGCGGATGCTAAATACAGGGTGTATCAATAAAAACGGGACAGTTTTGAAAAGTCTGTCAAAATTTCGTTTCAAATTATGATGTCTATATTTTTTTTATGTTAATAGGTGCTCTGAAGTCTTATCTTTCAAATGCCATTTAAAATAATAAGCTTCGTTCATGCTTGAGTGCACACAGAACATTTTTGTCAGGGGCTCAAATAAAGGCTTGCGCACAAAATGGAAGAAAATGAGAAATACGATCGTCAGAGTTTTTGCTAATCAGCACACTTACTCTTAACTTTTTCATTATCTTTGCCATTATTTTCGAATTATGCTATCAAAATCCATTTACAAAGCTATTTATTTAATTGAATTGAATTGTTTTTGTTTTGTTTTTGTTTTTCACATGTGTTTTCTTTTGGCATTGAATATTCCTTCAAACCAAAAAAAAAAAAAAAATGTTTTGGTTTGGTTGGTTATGATTTATTGATGAATGATTGCTTTGTTTGTTCGCTTGTTTGATTGAATGTTTGATTAATGGATTGATTTATTAATTGATCGATTGATTGAATGAAGGATTGATAGATTAACCGTTTTGAATGATTGATCGTTTGATTAATTCATTGTTTCTTTAAATGATTGATCAATTGATCGATTACTTTTTGATTGATTGTTCAAGTGATTGATTAAATCGGAAGAATAATCGGAAATCGACTCAAAAGACTAACATAATCATTGATCAGTCAAAAGTAACAATCAATCTGAATGGGAGTACCTGATTCAGAACAATGATTCAGAATAAATAATACCATTTGAATTTAACGAAAGTTTCTTTTTTTTTCCCCTTTTTTTTAAAAACCTCCGACAAAAAGTTTCCGTGTTCGCTCAAGCATGAACGAAACAAATAAACAAAGCAATCAATCAATCAATCAATCAATCAATTAAATAATCAATTTAACAACCAACTAAATCCCCTTTCTTATGGGTTGACAAAAAATAAGCTTAAAGGAATATTTATTGTAAAAACATAACGTATTAAAATAAAAACAAAAACAAAACAACTAAAGTAAATAAATAGCTTTGTAAATGAATTTCAAATCATAATTAGAATAAAAAATGGAAAAAATTAAAGAAATTAGAAGAAGACTGATGATCGTATTTCTCAATTTTTCTATTTTGAGCCCCCGACAAAAATGTTCTGTGTGTGCTCAAGCATGAACGAAACTTTTTTTTTTTTTTTAATTGCATTCGACAGATAAGACTTCAGAGCATCTATTAACATAAAAATATAGGCATCATAATTTCAAAAACAATTTTGACAGACTTTTCAAAACTGTCCAGCTTTTATTGATACGCACTGTAAAGTATATAATCATGATAATGCATACTTACTCCAAGATTAACTCAAAATTTTCGGCTCGCGCTTCGCGCTCGAAAAAATAATCCTTGAAAAAGGTCCACTTTTTCAGATTTCGAAACCCCCCCCCCCGTAAAAAATCCTAGTTGCGGGCCTGGGTACATACAACTCCTTGAATCAATGCAATATAATTATATTCACTACCCAGAGTAATGGGATATGTCGTGTTGATCTTTCCAGTGACGACACCCATCGCAATATAATTTTTTTTTTCCCCACCAAAACAGCTAGCATTTCACTAATCTGTCACATTACGATTCCGAAAAGGGTGGTAAAATCTTTTTCCGTTTGCTTTCTGACTAAAATATAAGGCTATCGTGTCTTTATAATGAAATCTGTACAATCGTAGGGCCTACTTTTCAGTGGCCGATCCAGGATTGCATTACAGGGGGGGGGGGGCCCAAAATCGGAATTTCAGATTTTGGTACACCCAATTTTTTTTTCCTTTACACCGAGCGATCCAACAAAGAAGTCATCAGGTATCAGCCATAGGGTAGGGTTGGGGGTCAATCGGCCCACTCGTCGATTTTTTTTCTCTCTTCTCCCCCCCTTCCCCCCTTTTCCCCCTTTTATGGGGCTGGGTGGGGGGGGGGCGGACCCTTCGGCCCCCTGGATCCGCGCCTGGGTCTGGGTTTATTCATTCTTGTGACAAAAAGAATAATGTGCTCTATTGAGTCGATCCCCTGAAATGAAGACATATTTCGTCCGGGTCGCACTTTGAAACGGTATCAGTAGGCCGGGAGCCCAGAATGTTTATTTAGTTGAGAAGAGACATAAGGTTTGATGGTCTCATCATGTCAGGACATAGCCAAGAGTCAATAAAATGGATTGCTGGCAGGCCACATCCTGTACAGGAAGCCGTGAGGGACCAAAAAGGGGGCCTCAAAAATTGCATTAAATTAGTTGAGAAGAGACATGGACAAAAATTGGTGGACATCGTTCCTGAGGGGGTACCTAATATAAAATCGGCAATGACAGCAATTTTATCCTGTACGGGGCCCCAGACAGTAGCCGCAAAGGGCCCCACCCATACGATCAAATTAGTTGAAAAGAGACATGGCTAATTCCTTTTGCAATGGAAGTATTACACACCACAGATAACCAAAACAGCAATGACAGCAATTTTATCCTGTACAAGGGCCCAGACAGTAGCCCTAAAGGGCCCCAAATCCCATATAGGCCTAACACATTAAATGAGTTGAAAAGAGACATGGCTAATTCCTTTTGCAATGGAAGTATTAGACACCAGAGATAACAAAAACAGCAATGACAGCAATTTTATCCTGTACAAGGGCCCAGACAGTAGCCCTAAAATGTCCCCTCCCACGTGTTATTTAGACGAGAGACATGGCCAATATTTTTGCCCCGGAAGTATTACACAACAGGGATAATTAAAACACCAATGGCCCGTGTTCACGAAGGTGTTCTAAATAAGTCATAGCTTAAATATGTGGTTTAACTATGGGTAGCCAAGTGTATAACAATGTGTCTATGGGGTCCACCCGCTAGTCATAAGGACCGCTAGTCATAATATCCGCTAATCATACGGACTGCTAGTCATTAATATTGATAAGGGGCAACAGTCATTATAAAGATCGCTTGTCATAATAAACGATGAGGGTCGCTATTCATAATCAAAGAAGAGGGTCGCTATTCATAATTAAAGACTAGGGTCACTAGTCATAATCAATTAAGAGGATCGTTATTCATAACAGTGAAAAGGGGCCACTATTCATAAGGGTAGCCAGTCATAATAGGAGAAAAGGGTCGCTATAGTCATAATAGTATATGGGGTCGCTAGTCATAATAGGAGAAGAGGTTCACTAGTCATGATAATTGATGGGGTCGCCAGTCGTAATAGTGGGGGTCTCTAGTCATACCACTAAATGGGGTAGTGGTAAAATAACAACATCCTCTCAAAAGATTTTTTTTTAGGTGGATGTTTTGGTTCCAATGAACCTTGTCATATATTATGCTTGTTACATATGCGAGGACGCATAGCGACCGAGTATGGAATAAAATGAATTTTGAGACATTAAAAGTGCCCTCTTTTAAAACTTTAAGCAAAATGTGATAATGCCCTCGTGATACTATTGAATACCGATTGAATATAAATCTACTTTCATTAATTAGAGTATCTGTTCCTTTTTAACATAAGCTGTAGAAAGTGTAATAAAAAGATCATACTAAGAGGGATGTATCCCTATAAGCTCCTCCATCATTTATAGAGGCCAATGCTTCCAACAACACTCTTTCACAATATTTGCCTCCACCAGCTGGGGGATATTGCATAGCATTTTTTTTTTAATAAGAAGTCGCATGGCGACCGAGCGGAAAATTTTGTGTTTGAAAAAGACCTTATGATGACAAAAAAGGCATTACTAATTATCAAGAGTGCCCCTTTTCACAAAAAAATTGTTGGTGTGACTTTTTTTTTTCATTTCATTTTCTGTACAATAAGAGCCATTTTAGATAAGAAAATGGGCGCTCTTAAGATGTATGAAAAAGTGGGGGTACACTATAAAAACTGAAGTGCTAATTTATGGGTGCTCGTATAGTGACTGCACTTGAAGTGCTAATCAGCACCTGAAGTGCTCTTTTAGCACTTACCCAAGGGCTAATTTATCAACAAAAAATGTTCATGGTCGGTATGGGATTCGAACCGGGTTCACCTAGACATGGATGAGTACCGCTGAGGTTACCAATAGACCAACGGAGATCTCGCCACTATGCTCCCTGCTTATGTAGGCTTATGAATGAGGATAATAGATTGAAACACCAAAAGTGCTTAAAATTCTATGCCTTGTAGCATTTTGCGCTCGCATCATTTATATTCCTATATTCTTATTATTTTATTTTCCTGAGGAATATTATTATTTCTAAAACGATGCCAATGACATGTGTTCAGGTCACTAGCATAATAATTAACCAAATCTTATATTTAAGAGATTATTAAGAGATTATTACTTTAAAAAGCGTTAACAATGGGCTTACTTTCCAATACATGTACTTTTTATTTGATGGGCAAAATTCAGCTTCAGCTATCACGATCCTCTTTTCATGAGAAGATAAACAGTATTAACCCCAAAATGCTAAACTGTCTATACCTATTACCATATCATTTCTAAAAAGTAAATTTATAATTTGTAAACTAGAGAATTTTCCCACTCCCCTATTTATTTTAGGGTTATCATACTAGGCCTAAGATTATTACTATAGAGTTGAGGTCAGAAGTTTACATACACCTGATAAGAAAACATATGAGTATGATTTTCACTACCATCCTTGGGAATCAATTATTTTTATAAATATGGTCAGGTATGGTATTTAGATTATTTTCAAAGAGTAAGTTTTCGTAACAATTGTTTAGAAACATATATATATATATATAGCTGATCATACTTCAGTTTGCATAAATTCAATGGGTCAAAACTTTACATACACTATCCAAAACTGGTGGTGGTGCTGCCTGTATTTTTTATTTATTTATTTATTTATTTTTTTTTTTTTTTGCATGTTGTCCCTTGTTGAAGCTGTCAACAAGCTTTCTATATACTTTCCCTGAGATTATTGTTTATTCTTCAAACAAGATTGCAGCAATTCAAGTCCCATTCGCAGGTTTCCTTGGGAGAATACCATTTTTTTTTTATCTGCCCATATGTTTTCTGCTGAGATCTGATCTAGACATGTAACAAGCCCTCCTTAATCCCCCTTTTCTCTTACCGATTCTAAAAACTAATTTCAGTTAGGTTATTGTGGTAATCTTAATATGGTTCCAATTTTCAGGCTCCAACATTATATACTCCAACATCACATTTTACATTCGATAGGATTTATCAATGGGGTTTAAAATTCTTTGTTTAATGTGATGTTGGAGCATGTAGTATCATATCAATATGCCAGCCTCCAAGCTGGAACCATATTAAAATGGAGTTTTCAGTCACCACAAAAACGCAAACATTCATTCAAATTAGTTTTAGAGCAGGTTAAACAGAGAAAAGGGGAGATTATGGAGTAATCCATGCCATGTCAGGGGTACCGGTTACTGCGGCAGCCCGTACACGAAGTGTACAGGCTGCGAGTTATTGGCTTGAAAACATGAGGTGCCTTCGCTTTTCCAGGCTAGAATGTCAAAATTATGGAATAATAGATTGACAAAACTACTTTATTTATTAGTTTATGTACATGTACTTACAATACTAGCCGGATGACTATCCTCGTTTTTCATGATGATCATAAAGCAAAAAAAATGGCGTCAGAATTGCTGTTACAATGTAGTGAAACGAGTCACATTCACGGTGTAGTTTGCAACACGCATGCGTGACATCGGCAGCAGCTGTATGTTCTACACGCTAGTATTTTGACGGAGATCGGACGAGACTTTGAATTGGACTGGAAACTACAAGATTTCTTCAAGTGCACACAATTTTTAGCAATATCTTATTTGTGTCTAGTCTGTGTAGGTAAGTGGCATTACATAAATTATATTTTTGCTATATTTTACCGATTCTTAGTGGTATTTTTAACCATTCCAAATCGAACTTGAAAAATTTTGATGGGTTTCTCTCAGGACGCTGCCACTGCTTGGCAGCGTCCTGGGGCTAGGGTGCCGGATAACTCGGCCAACTGGCTAACTCGGCCTCGCCGGAAATTCTGGGCCGAGTTAGCCAGGAGGTGTTGAATCGATCGTAAATACTTATTTGTGTTGAGCATGGGTATATTTCACAGTTTTTATCATCAATTTTATATGGAAAGTTGAGATATATGAACTACATGTAGCAAGCTGCTAGCGAACATTTTTTGAAGTAAAACCGCCCCAAAAGTTAGTTTTTAAGTCTGTAAATACGCACGCAATTCTGCCCATGTTTTTACCGTCTCTCCCATTTTGTTTGTGATCTTCTTCTTCTTCACTTGGCTTCCTCCAATTTGGAGAACTGCAGCATTCGCAGGAGTATATAATTACAGGTAGTGACGAGGGTAGTACATATGACAGCAGGACTACATATACGTGATGACATTAGTATGTTTTACATGTAAGTCAAGTAGATAACTGAGGGACGAGTTATGGAAGATTGACAGGTTGGGAAAGTCAGACGGGGAAGTGCATGCATGCATGATCACCGCCGCCATGCGGGCTGGCGACAGTGAACGTCGGGGAGACGCCTATCTGTGTAACTTTGTGCATGCGACAGACCTAAAATCTCACTTTCTGGGCGGTTTTACTTCAAGAAATGTTCGCTAGCATAAATATCACATCATTCCATATCAAATTGATAATAAAAACTGTGAAATATACCCATGCTAGCTAACTCTAGTATTACACCTACATATGAATGTGTAGCGTATGAACATATACCCCAACATACATGGAAATCTAATGGCAAATACTGTGGCAAACACATCATTGTTATTACCAAACTCGGATGCCACCTTCCAGCATTACTTCTACAAGCAGGGGATATAAGTTCTAACCCAGGTCCACTGATGATCAACAATATAACTCCAACCAATCACAAACCGGACTTATCTCCCAATCCATCTCAGAGAATAAACATAAATATTCTCGAGAGGAGCTGTATAATCTAAACCCTCTTCATCATGCTTCAGGCTGCAAGCAAAGGCTTCCGCGGCCAATATGGGAGCCATTAATAGTCTTGGTATTGCGAACACGAAGAAAACTAGGCGAGGCAGAAGAGTAGGGCAGCCAGACCATTGTCCATATCTACAAGCTCCTCTGATGATTCTAACATCGAAGGACGCCCTCTAGGACCACAGATGATACCAATTAACAACTCAATACTGTTCCTGCGTGCCTGAAATGTCGCAAAGCAATCCACTTAAACCAGAAGGGTATTACTTGTGTGGGATGCAAATCTCCATGGCACCTGAAGTGCACCAGCATACCACTCTCGATGTATGACGACGGATCCACTAATTCTCAAAATTGGGATGCATCAGATGTGATCACCAGCCAGATGAAGACCAGCAATATACGGACAATGACAGAAGTCAACGTGAATATCAAATTAACATTTATAACTAAAGGACTCAAGTTGGCGCATACTTAATATTCATAGTCTTTTAATCTAAATATGACCATCTTAAAGAAAGTTAGTTAATCGGCATTTGATGTTTTCACAGTATCAGAAACTTTGTTAGATGATAGTGTAGTTGAAGCAGAGATACATATGAATGGTTTTACTTTGAGAGAGCAGATAGAAACCGCCATGGTGGTGGGGTAGCTGTGTATGTTTCTAATGACCTGGTCTATACCGCAGATATGATTTAGAAATTGAAGGACTAGAGTCGTTGTGGGTTGAAAGTTAAATTGAAAAATTCTACTCATATTCTGATAGGTACGTTCTACCGTCCCCGAGTTCAAATGTCGGTTACCAAATGTTAATTGGCCAATCATTTAATAGAGCAAGAGTGAACAAAAGAGTTATACATTCTTGGAGATTTTAATTGGGACATGTACTGTAGAAACTCTAAGTTTGTCAAACAACTGTGTAATCAAAATGACCTGAAACAAATTATTAATTTCCCAACTAGGATTACTGAAACAAGCACGAGTTTGATTGATTTAATCTTTACAAATACCCCCAAGAATGTATGTGAGAGTAAAGTGCTCTCTGAAGGTTTGAGTGATCATAGTCTGGTATATGTGGTTAGGAAGATGTCAAACCTAAAATACCTCCCAAACAGTGCAGTTCAGATCTTACAAGAAGTTAAAGAAGCTGATTTTATCAATGACCTCAGAAGTGCTGACTTGAACTACTACCTGGGCAACCCAGATTTCCATGCAGCTTGGAACTCATGAAAGCTGGTTTTCTCAGGGTATGTGACAAGCATGCCCCATGTATAATTAGGAGAGTCAGGGGTGAAAGACTCCTTGGGTTACAGAAGAATTCATTGACCTGTCAAGAAATCGAGACAGACTCAAATTGAAGGCAGAAAAAAGCAGGTCAACTGCAGATTGGAAGCAGTATCGTTCAGTTAGAAATTATGCACAACCTGCGCCAAACGCTAAAGAAAGATTATTACCAGACTAGTATCTTAGAAAACAGAAAAAACTCTGCTAAACTATGGAAGGTATTAAAAACCTTCACAACTTGTGATACTAAACTTGCCACAGATCAGCTCATTGTAAATGGAGATCAAGTGTCTGATACCCTTGACATGGCCAATGAATTCAACAACTTCTTTGTATCTGTGGGGCAAGATTAGCTTCAAATTTTACCAAAGGGATAGAATGTAATATCAACGAGATACTTACCCATATAGCTAACCCTGTTCCAGGTACCAGGTTTGTCTTTGAACAATTGGGAACAATGTGTGTCAAATATCATGAAGAAACTCCAAACAACCAAAGCAAAGGGATTAGACGGTCTAGATACTATGCTTCTTAAAACCGCATCTCTATAATTTGTACTCACCTCACATCCCTCTTTAACCGCTCACTAGATACTGGATTCATTCCCTGATGAATGGAAACGTGCTAAAGTCACTCCCATTCACAAGGGGGGTGAGAAACATGACCCCAATAACTACAGACCTATATCAGTTACCCTGTAGTTATGAAGATATTCGAAAGATTAGTCCACACCCAGGTTCAGGACTACTTTTTAGAACATAATTTGCTAGCTAGTGAACAGTCTGGTTTTCGAGAACCATTCGACAAGCACGGTTCTAACCTATTTAAGTGATCATCTGTACAAGCAAATGGATCATGGTCGACTGACGGGAGTTGTGTTTTTAGACCTCAAAAAGGCGTTTGACTCAGTCACCATGATCTACTGCTTCATAAACTTACCATGTATGGAATCCTTGGAACAGAGTATAACTGGTTTGAGAATTACTTAAAACATCGTTCACAGTGTACCTCTGTAAAGACATCTTCCTCCGAATTGAAAGAAGTACAACAGGAGTGCCTCAAGGCTCAATCTTAGGGCCACTCCTGTTTACTATAATGGTGAATGATATGCCCATGTTCTGAAAGAAATGTAAGATTATGCTCTATGCTGACGCACTGTATTAGTGTTCAGTGCCAAATGTGCCGAAAAATTGAAACAGGAATCAATGCAGATCTACAGAGAATAAGTAAATGGTTAGTAGCAAATCGACTTACACTAAACCCTGAAAAGTCAAAATTTATGTTATTTGGTACCTCCAACAAACTGAAAAATGCAAACCCCCTAAATGTGAAGGTCGATAGTCACATTCTTGAAAGAGTACCAATTTCAAATACTTGGGTACGTGGTTGGACGAGTCGCTCACCTGGCAAAAACAAGTTGAGGTAACTAGCAGAAAAATAGGCTCACGCATTGCCTTATTAAGTAGATTAAGAAAATCTTAACTGTCGATAGTGCCAAACTTCTAGCTAATGCCTTGATAACTCCTCATTTTGATTACTGCAGCTCTTCTTGGGTAAACTGTTCACAATACATAAGAATATTCTCATTACAACATAAAAAAATGGCAAGACTGGTCCTCAAATGCAATTTTATGACACCTACTGTTGATGTACTGTCTCAACTGAAATGGGTAACCATTGAAGAAAGATGGAAATTTCAAAAATGTAAGTTGTTTATATAATGCAGTAACTGGTGAAGCCCCCAAAATATATCTCTGATATGTTTTACGAAAAGTAATAGTGTGCATACTCACCGCACGAGGGGTGCCACCTCACAAGTTTGTTGGTGCCAATGGTCAAACTCAAATGGGGAAAAAAAGCTTCTCTCATGAAGGGTCACTTTTGTGGAACGGGCTCCCTTCAGCCTTTAAAAATGCACCGACTAAAGAAGCATTCACGGCTATATTCTGGAGATTAGCAAGAACTCATGATGGGCTATAATTACATGCATTATGCCCTTTGTTGCTGGTCAGTGAATTATAATCGAGAGTATGTATAAATTTGTTAAATGACAAAACTTATGCATTCTTTAAATATTATTATGAAGTGAATAATTATAATGAATTCTTAATATGTGCTATCGTATGTAACATGTTTTAGGGAAGATATTTCTATGGAAAGTAAATTTTTAAATGTTACAAATAATACGAGTAAGTCTATGAATAATATATACAAAACAATCCCCTTCTCGTATAATGTATATTTTGTTCTCTAAGTAAAATCAAACAGTGTTTAAGGGATGTAATTTTAGGTTAACTCTAATTTCAATCTTGTATAATGCATTTTGTTTTTTTAAATTCATCACACCCAGTTAATTAATATAAGATAAAATTTTAAAATGTATGTAACCGAAATGAAAATTGTATACCTAAATAATTTTCCTTGTTTCTTGCTGAATTCTGATACCGGTTCTTTTTCAATACCATATCTTTCACCCTATTGTAATTGTATTGTGATGTAATAATGTCAATTTCATTTATTTGTGTTCATGTATTTGTATATTATGTGTTTCTATGATTGTTTTATGTATATATGTGCAGGGCCCTGGTTTACAACAGTGTCTAACCACTGAACAGGCTACCCTGGGTAAAGAGCAAATAAATAAATAAATAAATAAATAAATTAAATGCTCAACTTCAACACAAATAAAGTCATTTACGATCGATTCAACACCTCCTGGCTAACTCGGCCCAGAATTTCCGGCGAGGCTGAGTTAGCCAGTGGGCCGAGTTAGCCAGGATCCCATGTCAGGATGTGCATATGGGCAATTCCACGGTAACTGACGTTACACACAACCAGAATTTTCTACATTGTTTGTACTGCAGTTACATAAATAAGAATACGTGGGTCTTCAAATTAATATACCTAAATAAGTAAGTGTAAAGGAAGAAGTTTTGTCTAAAAATTCCACTTAAACATTTTTTCCATTGAAACGGCAAGCAAAAACGTGTCGGTCACTGACGTTACAGAAAACGGACATGCAAAATCATGGTGTTTGATCAAATCTCAATATCTCATGTCCATGACATGTCATAATGATAAGTCTTATATGACATCATACCTAGGTCCTTATGAACAGATTTGCAAAATAAGGAGAGATTTTAATAATTTTTGTTTATGCTGGGGAAACTTTTATGAAGACATGTCGGTAACTGACGTTACGTAACTGACGTTACCCTTACATCTTCTATAGACTTTACACATGTAAAATCCCAATTTTGAATTGGATCAAAATATTTTTTTGTTCTGGGCTTCTGAGGATTATCTGTTTGATATGATATCATACCTATGTTCTAGGCAACAGAAAAGTGATGTAATCATTTTCCTCTTATTCAGTTGAAACAATACTGTGACCATGACAGTTTTACACATATATTTCCTATAGGGTTTGTACAGAATATTTTGAAAATTGTATTTCTTACTACTTTTAAGAACTAAAATATTCCCTTGTGTATATTTTAGTATTGAGACATTAGAAACTCTAAAATAGTATTTTGATTGATTAATACACGTAGGATGTCCCACACATGCATTTTTGTGTGTAGTGCATGTGAATCTTGGAAGAATTATTAAAAAAGGTGACTTTATTATAATTTGTCAATTCTAAATCCTCACAGCACACAACAGTTCTTAGGTGAATTGATTTTTAAAATCACTTTTAAACAGTTTCTTCCTCAATTCAAACTTATAACTGCAACAGTAATTTCCGTTTAACTCATTTTGGACAGTTGTGATCCGCAGTCATAAAATGCGGAATTTCAAAGCCAGGTAATGAAATTTACTGAAAATTACTGTTCGTCTTGGCATGAAAAATGAAATCCTGTTAAAGTAAAGTGTTTGTTCTGTGCTTTGTTCTACCACAAATTTTACTGCGGCAGCCCGTACACGAAGTGTACGGGCTGCGAGTTATTGGCATCAAAACATGAGGTGCCTTCCCTTTTCCAGTCAAGAATGTCAAAATTATGACATAAAAGACGGAAAAACCTATCTTATTTATTATTTTATGTACTTACAATACTAGCCGGATGTCTATCCTCATTTTTTATGATGATCATAAAGCAAAAAAATGGCATCAGAATTGCTGTTGCAGTGTAGTTAAATGAGTCACATTCGCGGTGATTAGTTTGCAACACGCATGCGCGACATCGGCAGCAGCTATATACTCTATACGCTAGTATTTTTACAGAGATCGGAGGAGACTCTGAAAAGGACTGGAAAATACAAGATTTCTTCAAGTGCACACAATTTTTTAGGAATATCTGATTTGCATCTAGTCTGTTTATGTAAGTGACATTACATGAAGTATATTTTTGCTATATTTTACCGATTCTTAGTGGTATTTTTAACCATTCCAAATCGCACTTTAAAAATTTTGAAGGGTTTCTTTCAGGATGCTGCCACGAAGTGGCAGCGTCCCGGGGCTACCACAAATTATGCTTACATCTAAGCAGATGCACAGACATTGGAGCTATAATCATACTTTCTTTCTTTTCTTTTTTTTTTTCCATTTATTTACAGAGAGAAGTTTTTAAATACAACTTATAATTTTATTTAGATTTATCATAACATTTAAAATTATAGGCTCATATTCCAAATTCAGAATATATACAAGTAGCAATGGAACCTTGATCACACCAGTAGATAATCAACTGAAAATCTAAAGCAGATTTGGAGGGGCTTACATGTACACTGCATGGGTTTCCAAACTCTTAAATCATTCAAAGAAGAAGTTCCCATTGGCACTGGCAGTCATTTTTTATTGCTAGATGGTTAGTTTAAGCAGTGGTAATTAGTTCAGATGCATACAGGAGTCCAAATTATACATGTAATTGTTTTCTATGAAACGATAATGGTATCATGGTAACTGACGTTACACTAGGTCATGATAACTGACGTTACACAAATTGGTTGTCAATTTTGACTTGATTGTATGTTGAATATCCGAAGCTTAGCTATTGATAATAATGAGATGCAGTCATACATTAGAAATCTTAACTGGCATAGCTGATAATGTCTTCGTTGTGGAAAAAAAATTAACAAGTTTATGTTTTTGGTAACTGACGTTACACTGCAAATGAGGGTTGATTAAATCTAAGTTTTTGACCAAAGTCACAATTGAACCAATTTTTTTTTAAAATACTGTTTGATAAAGTGTCTCTCTAACAACTTTATCCATGTGAAAGATTATCGGGAACAGAAACGGTTTAGTTGAGAAAATGAAAATGAGTTTCTTGTTAATATACCTTTTTTATACAAAAAAAATATTGGAATATTTCAGCGTACATGATTAGAAAGTGAAAATGGCCACCATCAGGAAAATTTTTATTGATTCTCAAAACTTCAACTCATGTATTTTTTGGAAATCAAAATGATTTTAACCAAATATCATTTTGAATTTCCGGCACCCTTGTCCGGATTTCTGTGGAATTGCCCATATGAGAGAATAGTTAAATAATTTCAATTATATTTTGCAAATTTGACTTAGCAAGGGCCGCAGAGCCAAGGGGGGGGGGGGGCTTCAGCCCACTCACTTTTCTCAGCAAACGTATACAAAAGCAGGAAAATGATCATAGATTTGGGATTTTTAGCCCACCCCTCATTTTCGACTCTGCCCTCCAGAGTACAGTTCAACTTAAAAAAATGCTCCGGGGGCCCCTATTTAGGGTCTAATTAGTAGATGTTTTTAGATTTTTGCTAAACAGGCTAAAGATAAATGTATGGTCATTTTTTGCGTTTTTGATATTGTCGATAATAAAAGATTTCTAGGCTTATAGCCCTTAAAGGTAGTGTCATCCTTTTGCAGGCAAAAATATTAAATTTCTAGTTTTTGAGAGGATATAGTAGTATATCAATGACTTTGTCTTCCCACAAAATGATTAAGCTCAAATGTGTATGTTTGTCATTATATTGCGATTATCAAAATTCATTCGTATTTTTTTTAACTTCGAAAAATATACTGTACGGTGCGAACCGTTGACCGTTAGCGCAGAGAATAATGCACGCTGTTGCGCTGTGTGTATATTGCTGTGTGTGGTCCGTGCTGCACGTGCTGAAATATCAACGATGTTGATGGAGAGCTGGTCTAGATTGGTAGTCAAATTTTCGTTTCATATTACTGATCTAGGCAACCTATAACAGTAAGATTGAATAGACAGTATAGGTTGATCATATTCTACAGTTATGCCAAGTTGCATTAATTAGTTTTTTGCAATTTCTGAAAAAGGATGACACCACCTTTAAATATCTACCTTCTTGTTTCTATAAGCGCTTATAGCAGTATTAGGCCTAACTAATTACCCGGTCAGAAAGCAAACAAAAACAGATTTGTCCACCCTTTTCAGAGGGGTGTCTCCTGGTATAGAGTAAACTGTCTGCTCCGCAATTAAATGACCGTCGGCACTATAATAACTAGTTTTGTGAAGTTATAATGAATGATCTGATTTGCTGTAGCATATGAAATCAGGAGGTGTGATAATGTCAGACACCACTTGTGGTAGAGAAAATTGCATTTTTAAAAACTTACTAAATTTGTCCTCATATTGTTCCAATGACATATCAATACATGGACTAGCGATATAACCATGTACCATGCATGTTTTTCCATAATATTTTATAGTTAGGATAAACATGGGGAGATGTTCATCAAAATGAAGCCATACTTCTTTCACTCTCACCCCAGAACTCTGGGCATCCCACACCACTGCTGACTGGTACAGCGTGGGTAAATTCTGTGTGTATCAGTCTGTGTATCAATAGGGAGTTTTCGATCGTGTCTACATGAACATAGTTCTAGTCGACCGGAAGTGCACAGTCAGCGCGTTGACTGCTCACGATCGTCCAGTGCTGAAATCGTTTTTGATTTCAGTCGTACATACCAGTTCATACTGTCGACAGATAAAGTAAAATAGAAATAAAAGATTGCATGTGATTCTAATGTATTTCCTTGTTTTATCTTTCTTTCCTTTCTATTCTATCAATTTCATTCCTTCTTTCATCTTCTATTTCATCATTTCTTATGTATTTCTTTGTTTTCCCTTCTTTATTTTCTATAATTTTTTTATGTATTTCCTTGTTTTATCTTTCTTTCCTTTCTATTCTATCAATTTCAATCCTTCTTTCATCTTCTATTTCATCATTTCTTATGTATTTCTTTGTTTTCCCTTCTTTATTTTCTATAATTTTTTTATGTATTTCCTTGTTTTATCTTTCTTTTCTTTCTCTTCTAGATCAATTTCTTATGTATTTCTTTGTTTTCCTCCTTTTAATCTACTTCATCATTTTCTTATGTATTTCTTTGTTTTCCCCTTCTTTCATCTTCTATTTCATCATTTCTTATGTATTTCTTCGTTTTATCTTTCTTTTCTTTCTCTTCTATCAATTTCTTATTTATTTCTTTGTTTTCCCCCTTCTTTCATCTGCTATTTCATCATTTCTTATGTGTTCCCTTGTTTTATCTTTCTTTCCTTTCTCTTCTATCAATTTATTATGTATATCTTTGTTTTTCTCCTTCTTTCAGTTTCATCGTCTATTTCATAATTTCTTATGTATTTCTTTGTTTTCCCCTTCTTTCATTCTATTTCATCATTTCTTATGTATTCCATTGTTTCATCTTTCTTTCCTTTCTCTTCTATATATTATTTATTTCTTTGTTGTTCTCCTTCTTTCATCTTCTATTTCATCATTTCTTACATGTATGTATTTCTTTGTTTTCCCTTCTTTATTTTCTATCATTTCTTATGTATTTCCTTGTTTTATCTTTCTTTCCTTTCTATTCTACCCATTTCTTATGTATTTCTTTGTTTTCTCCTTCTTTCATCTTCTATTTCATCATTTATTATGTATTTCCTTGTTTTATTCCTTATTTCCTTTCTGTTCTATCAATTTCTTTTGCTGTGTTCTGAGTGACGTCATCTTGGACGAGTTCGGCCACAGTGAGACGGAACGGCAAAACCCGGAAATACGCGTCCAAATTTTGGCTAGTCGAGAGCGTTCGTAGCAGATTAGTTCACGCATGCGCAGAAGTTAAAAACTCTGCTAGTTCACATAGTGGACGAGTCAATCGAAAACTGCTTCAATAGTAGCATACTTTGCACACAAACCACTGCACGTTGCACTCTCCCCTGTGTCATCCTGTTTAGGCAAGCCCCATCAACAGATCGACTTACACAGTTTTGTTGCTAAATTCAGGTCTTCGAGTGGATTTTATAAGAAATCATTTTGTACACAGATGTTATTTGAGGTATTAATTCATATTATTCTGCTATGGAGGTAAAACAAAAAATCTGTTCTCCCAAGACTATAGATGAGCTTTAATTTGATCATTTTCCTGAGCTTGTGAGCAAAATTATTATGGGTTTTGCTTCTTTTTGCAAAAATGTGAAAGTTTTATTCTTGATGACTTTCAGATATATCTTATGAAGTATAATTTTTGACAATATCATAAAATATAAAATATTACCATGTTTAGGTTGCATTTTGAAAGAATATCAGCCAACAGCCTGGTACATGTATCTACTGTAGGAGGGAGGGGGGGGGTGAATTTTTTTGTCCAACAAATGGGAGAGTTGTTCATGAGTAACATCACAAATCCTAGTCACATTGCCAGCGTGAGGATATCCATAGCATATTAGTGATTGCAACATCCAAAGGCTCCATAGTATTTCATTCTTGTTTTTAAGTGTTTTACAATAATTATTACCGGTCATATTGAGTATGGAAATCTTTCTGATGACACCTGTGCAATCCCAAAGTTGTCATTTTTGCTTCATGGCAGCCACTGGAGTGCACTCCTTCCATTCCTATCAGAGTCCCACTTATAGCTGGGTAGAGAGAAGCAATGTAGATAAAATATCCAGCTGCCGTGCCAGGGATCATACCCACAATCTTTGCATCCTCAGTAAAGTATCAAACAACTTGCATGTAACACTTTTATAGCCCCTACTGATTTGGAAAAACATTTATCTCTAAGATAGACAGATCTTTTTTACATGTATTAATTCGAATATTTCTTCTATCTTACACTTTCAGTTCCTGTAATCAGACCTGAGGATAGGCAAGGACTTCCTGGCCTGAACCATGGGGTGGGCATCTTGTATAGTGGCTGCTGTTGTTGTGTTCGTGTTTAGTTCACAAGCCATGCAGGTATCAGGTGAGTATAGAGGTTTATATCCACTTGGTCTAGCAGCAGTTCGTTCAATCTTCTGATTGTCTATTAATAATAATAATAATATTTGCCATTTATACAGTGCCTAATACATGTATTAGGGATGGCCACACAAAAGCAAAAAGCCACTAGAACGGTTTCCACTTCACTGTATGGATGTAGTCACCCATGCATTTACGGGGTCATCCCACAAGACCGACACCCACGAGACCGACGCCCCACAAGTCCGACTCTAGACAAGAAAGGCCTATTAGACCGACGCTAGCAAATAAAGACCCATTAGACCGACACTAGATCAAACAGGTCCACGAGACTGACACCACAATAATATGACCCACGAGACAGAAAATTCGAAAATAAGGCCCACCACACCGACGGTAGAGCAAAACAGCCCACGAGACCGACGTTACATGAAGTATACCCACGAGTCAGACATTTCTTCAATTAGGCCCATGAAAACGAAACAAGCGAATATCCAGGGGTATCATCGGGGCACGAGGCCATGCCCACCCCCCCCCTTATCAGGGTAGGCAAAGGGACATCTAAAAAGCATACAAAAAGGGCGGAAGAAGAGGGAGAGGAAATTACAAGTGGAAGTAAACAAAAAAGGGGGGGAAGGGCAACAGAGACTAGAAGCAAAGAACCATAAGGAGGCAGGTACGTAACAGGAGGTTGTAATGACCCCCCCCCCTCAGCCCCGGCGCGGATCAAGGTGGCCCGGCAGGCCTGAGACCTGCCCCCCCCCCTAAAAAAAAAAAAATTAGGCTCCTAATATTAATTTATTTTTCCTAGCTCCGCTATTCGCGCTCGCATATCAACATTCATAAAGAAATGATAAAGCCACACACACACACACACACACACACACACATATACAAATAAGTAAATAAAATACAAGGTCTTCATAGAATTTTTTACATCGTAAACATCTTAGCTTGATTAGGCTCTACAATTTATTTTCCTCTTCTCTTTTTCACAAACCTCTGTCAACGTGGGGAGGGAGGAGGGGGGGGGGTAATAAAAACTTCCCGAAATAGTTGGTGTACAAAAATTGAGCCCCCCCCCCTCCTGAAAATCTTCTTCAAACTATGGATTGTTCGAGCCTGCCGTTGGTCACCTGCCTCGTTAGTTCTTTGATTTCATTATCTCTCTGTTGCCCTTCCACCCATTTTTATTTTGTTATTTATTTTTTTTTTGTCTTGACTTCTCGGCCCTTGCCATGTCTCTCTCTCCCTCTTCCACCCCTTTCTTGCCTGTTAGACGTCCTTTTTACTGGACTTGTGGTATAACTTCATGTAATGTTGGTCTCGTGGGCTGTTTTGCCCTGCCGTCGGTTGTCGTGGGCCTCATTGCGAATTTCTGTCTCGTGGGTCATATCGTTGTAGTGTCCGGTCTCGTGGGCCTGTTTGATATAGTGTCGGTTTAGTGGGCTGTTCGGTCTGGTGGACCTCTAAATTGTTTATAGTCGATCTCGTTGGCCTATTTACTTTACTGTTCCGACTCGTGGGTCCGCTCGGTCTCATGGGCCGTCGGTCTCGTGGGTGTCGCGTCTTGTGGGCTGTACCCGCATTTACAATGCAAACAATAAACCCATGCACTGCCTACTCAATAATACACAGGCAGAGAAATAGCAAAATTTTCAATAAAAAAACAGCATTTCGAAATTGTCTTTTGTCCAGTGGAAATATCAATAATCATTTTATTCCTAACATCTGGTCAGTTTTCTTCTTAGAAAAATACCTCAGCCAGCTGTCAACTTTCTCGCTGTTGGAAAAAATTGATATGAAAAAAAACTACACGGTGTTCCAAAGTGATGCTTCCAGATGTTTGTTCTATGATGGAGATTTCTCATGATTGGAATAGATTCAGATAAGGAGAAGTGGATATCTATAAAATTTAACTATTTTTGAACAAAAAATGTATTGGGGTAAAAAGCAAAGAACAGTGATTACCACTGGCCATTTAAGTTTTAAAATGACTCTACAATCTCCAACACTCGGCTCTGAGCCAGACCACCATGAAATAGCCTATTGTCTAGGGTGTTCCTATTGAAACATGCCCTATGGAGTATTTTTCCACGGTGGTCATATTAGATCACATACGGCAACATACATGTCAAACCATCAGTTTTGTACTGCCATAACTTTTTGTATAATCTATTAATACGCCTCAATTATGTTACTATAATCTCATTTCATGTTGATACACACATAGAAAATGTTTGGTGTGATTTGGTTTAATAAATCAAAGACAAAAGGACCATAAACTGGAGCTTTTATTGCATTTTCTGGCTTTGTCTGAAACTTGTGAAAGTGTTCTAGCAGCTTATTGGTAATCTGAGACACTATTTGGGTCATATCTTTGAAATGGAACATCCAATTGTGATAATTCAAGTACCAAAATGTTTCTTTTAAAATGCTCTATCCAATAAGCCTAGCAAAAACAACTTTAAAATAACTTTAAATTTTAGTGGACATCACTACTAATATGAAACAATGTCATCTGTAAGCACTTTACAATTATTTTTACCCCGGTTATAGGATGCTTGTAAGTCTTTCTGACACCTGTTGAATCTCAAGGGATGATTTCGAATCATGGCAGCCATTACGGTGCATTCGTTCCATTCCTAACGGGTACCCATTTTGCACCTGGGTGGGGAAAGGCATGTAGACAAAACGCCCATGCTGAAGGACGTAAGTGCCATACCGGGGATCGAACCCACGGCCCTTGCTTTCTCAGTCAAGTGATAAGACCGATGACACTTCTACACCAAATAGCTGAACCTATTTCGTCTACTAACAATTTGGTCTAACTTCCACTCGGTCTAAAACATACTTGGTCTAATCCTCGCTTGGTCAAATTGCCAATTCATCTAATTCTCAAATGAATATTTGGTCCATTACCAGTTTGTTACAGGAATTGAAAAATGGAGTCAGAACAACTGGAAATTAGACAAAATGGAAATTTGACGAAATGGTGATTAGACAAACTGGTTATAGACGAAATGGAATGAGACTTTTTGGGAGAGATCAAATGTGTATTAGTCAAAGTGGGTTTAGACCCGTTGGCGATTTACCTATAGAGTGATAGGGGTCAAGTAGCTGCGTAATACATGACTTTTAGATGGCTTACAAATCTGGTTTTGTTTGCTGGCTGTAGACAGGTTGGAAAATTGTTTTAGATACTTTAAAATAGTCTAAACCCAGTTTGGCTAGTGCTCATCTGGTCTAATCCCACATGGTCTAATATCTTTCCGTCTATGACTAGTTCATCTAATATAGGGTACCCGTAGGGAATACCGGACAGTAGGGAATATCGGACGGTCACCACATGTCCAGCCCTAGCTGCCAACATAAGATCAACTGACGTCGAAATACCGCATCTATGGTCAGGTGGTCTGTCTCGGGAAGGTGCATGCCTGATTAACAACAACAATGAGGAAACCTCGAGAAAACTGACCCAAATCTTCAAGGTAGGAAAACCAACATTCTGCACAGCCTGAAAAAAATGCTGATAGTCCAATACACTGACATTTTAGAGAATTGTGATGTAATGAAAATAGAATTGGGGCAGACCTCTATTTCATGGCATTATGGAACATGTGTGGGAGGGTGGGCCAAAGTGTATGAGTGTATGCACTGTCAGCAGCCTGTGTATTGGGTGTGGTAGCGTGTGAAAAGTGCAGTCAGTCATTTTTTGTGTGTAGGGAATACCGGACACCACGATGGACGGTTTGTTGTTTTACTCTCCGGGCTTGAGTCTAAGCAGTGTAGATCAAATAGTGAAGTTGCAATATATAATGTAATTATAATTATTTATTAGATTGTTGACAATTTTGAAATGTTATTTCTCTTTATTATTATTTTGATATGTCATGATCTACATGAGATATAAATTTATTCGAGTGTTTTGAAATTTTGTAGTAAAATGCATATAATCTTCTAAAAAATGAATAATGTTAATAAGAATTCAATACAGACATGTTAAGTTGAGGTTGTACATTCAAATCAGTGCTTTACCAGACAGATCTTTATACCAAAAAAGGGTGAAAAATACTGTCCCGGTATTTCCTACACTGTAGGGAATTCCGTGACAATTTCGATGACGTCATTTTTGCATATAAACTGCTCACCAAATATTTGATCACCTCAATTTTTTGGAAAAAAAGTTGATATGATTAGCTAAGCAATGAGAATCTTTTTCTTTTGTGATTTTATTGTTTTCATGTGCTAATTAAGCAAATGAGCTTAAGTGGCCGGTATTCCCTACATCTACCCTACATCACCATTTGGTGTAATTGCCATTGCGCCTATTTACCGCTTTGTCTTATTCCCATTTTGTCTAATGTCCACTTGGTCTAACACTGCTTGGTCAATTCAAGTAATAAACTGGTTATAGACCAGATATTCATTTGGGAATAAGACAATATGGTTATGAGACGAATTGGACAAATTAAAGAAATTTACATTTTTACCAAATATGGATGAGACCAAGGGAAAATTATATAAAATTGTCAGTAGACTAAAAATGGCCCATATTGTGGTAGCCAGATTTAGCTAAAACCCTACCTAGGCTCACCTCAACGTTTTGCGCCGTATGTTTGCAACGTGAAAAGCTCTCGCTGTAATATTTTGTGTCTCCCGCATCCTTTAAAGCGAGAGCGAACTGACCAATACTGCCATTGACCGTGTGTTATAAATAGCTAGTCTTAAAATATACCTTTTGACATATTAACAATACACTTTATGAACTAATCTATAATTTAATTTGTATTGTGAAACTAACACGAATTGAGCGGGGAAATATTTATTTTGCTTTTTGGTAACATAATTATTGTGGTGTGAATTTAGTGAGTAGTGAAAAAGTGTATTATCATTCAAATGGGTCAGTATTATAAATCTACACAGCTCAGGATGTTGCATTATGGGTATGGAATCAGGGCAAAATTGAGTAGTTGAGGACTGAAATGGTGCTACACAAGGCTGCTATTTCGTATTGGCTTAAAGACCAAATTTGTGTCGGCCGGGTAGGCCTACCCAGTTCACGAGTTATGCATAATTTTGTACCCATGCGTCAAACTCAAAATTAATCAAAAATGTGATTTCATGTACAAAGTCAATACAAAATGTGTTTTAAGCTAAAATTTATAAAAAATAAAGAAATACATCAGAAATTGATCTGATATTGCAATTTTTTCAATAATATTTGCTAAGAACACCAGTAAGGGTTTCTACACCAAAAGTGAGCACATTTGGAGCTTTATTTGAGGAGTTTTAAAGCAAAAAATATGATTTCAGGTATTAATTATGCGTAAATTAGCATTTAATTAACTGAAATCATTTTTTTTTTATTAGGTCATGGGCGACGTTCGTGCCAATTTTTTGCGCGATAGCGAGGTAAATAGCCGAAATTCAAGGCCCCCCTGGCTATATGATCGGTTACAGTTCGTTATTTTGAAACACGTAAAGTGCCTATACCTCAATGTTCGTTAATCGGAACATTTGTGGCGTTATTCCGAAGGTTCTTTAATCAGAAAATGAAATAAGAGTTCGATACCGAAGGTTCGTTAATCAGTAAACGAAATAAGGTTTGTTATTCCGAAGGTTCGTTTATCCGAAAATTAAATAAGGTTTGTTATTCCGAAGGTTCGTTAATTCGAAAACGAAATCGTTTTCATAACTAAATTTAATTCTGCAATTATATCTGCTCCGTCTTTATTTCACGGAGAAGTTATTTTCAATCATTATCGGTGACTTCTTTATCTTCTGATAAAGATTATTTTCTGCTGATGTTTTGAAATAATTTCTTTCAAATTCATAAATACGAAAAGAATCCAACTGCGGAATTAAGTATTTAGTTTTTGAGTGATAACGGCCCAATGTTAGAAGCGAAACTTATTCTTTACCGCAAGAAGACGCCGTCGATAATGTTTCAAATTAAATTCTTTATGACATAAATATGGAGCAATAATGGCTATGAAAATAATTATTTAATTATTTTGTGATAAAGGCCCGAGTTTATTCTTTATCAGTAGAAGTCGCCGTTGATAATGTTGTGAAACGAATTCTCCGAAAATCCAAATTTAACAGCTGAAGCTGTTAAAGCAGCAGAAGTGGGGTAAGTGTGTTTTAGTTAACCCAAGCTTAACTTTAGCACAGGGTTAAGTTTTACTACTATCAGAAACCGGGCCAATGGGTTAAGTCAAAATGGTGTTACATTGTAGACAGTCAGATAATTGAAGAATGGACCTGACCTATTGGTGTTACAACAAGTGGATATATATTAAACCAACAGGTTTTGAGAGGAAACATCCATATAGTCCACATGACTGGTTGACTGCATGGCTTATCTAGACATTGTGACCACGGTGCGTAGGCAAGCATGTAGGGTCATTGTGATTCGGTGCCCTAGGCTATAAGGTTAGGGTTGGGTTTAGGGCATATAGCAAAATGCAATCCTAGCTAGGATATAGTGACAGGGTCATCGTGACCCAATGTCGGCCCTGCTGTCTATCGGGCTGTAACATTTTGAGCTAGGGGTATAGTAGTATTGGTAAAACTAAAGATATATTTGTTTTCTTCAAATTTTGAGATTCCTTTGAAATAGAATAAAGGTAATATGAGAAAACGCTTAGGGCCTACAATGTATCACCAAAAATATATAAAAGTCATAATGAGCTCAATGTTACTATTGAAAAAGAGCATTGGTCCTGGCAAATTGGCTGTATTTACATTAAAAAAAAAAAAAATTCTGAAAGTCTTATTTAAATGAAAATATAGAGGGCGCCATACCTGGTCTAATGTGGGAACTAAAATTTTCACCACTTGGATTCAAAGAGTGAAAAGTGGTGTAATGGTTACTTTGCTTGTTTTTACAGGTAGATTATTTAAAAAGAGGCCAATATAATATATATGTTATCATTGTGTGTGTAGATGGGGGGGGGGGGGTCTCCTCCAGGGATTATTGGGAAAAAAAAATGCTTTACATTCCGGTTACCAAAATTATACCTCGGGTCGAGCATCATATCCTTATGGCATGCACTTTTACTATTTACAAAAAGGCAGCTTAAATTCAGATAATTTAAATTTGAAAAGTAGCACAACTCTGAAAATTTCATGAAAATCGGATGATAAAAATGTTATCTTGCTAATCATGAGACTGTGAACAAAATTGTTTTTTCAACAAAAAAACAATTTTGTTCACAGTCTCATGATTAGCAAGCTAAACATGTCATACCTCCTATTTTTTTCTTTTATTATATGAAATATCAGTTATCAAAATTGTCTGCACCAAGAATAGAGAGGGATGACTTCTTATGGAATGGTAAAGATCATCATTGCTGTAACTTATGCCAATATATCTATAAGGATTACTTTTTTTTATACACATGTATAAAAAAAACTCCCCCAAATTATCAAGATTTTTTATAACAATATATTTTGGTGCAAATCTACCATAGTAACCGTTAACTAACGTACAAACAAATTATTTTCCCAGGACCACACCATTTTGTGGGCATTATTTGTGTGGAAAAGTTTTAAACAAAACATGTAAACAGTTTTCGAAAAAAATGAACAGCGTGATATTTTTTTTTTCACTGTTAAACCCCACCTTCAAAAATTTAATCTTAGGGGCTCTTTTCTTTTGTTTTTCCCATTAGTAAAAAAACCCAAAAAGAAACAGGTCCTGGCCTCATCTGCTCTTAGGAATGAAAGGGAACAGTTTCACCTTTTAGATTGATACAAAAATTATCGCCAACACTATGATAATGAATGAAATAAAACAATAAACAGAAAGGCTTGTAATTTCTTGTTTAGGAGGTGGCTAAATAATTATGTCCAGTAGTGTATAATCATTCCACTGTTGACCATAAAAAGAAATATATTCTGTAAACAGGTAAACCTGTCCCATTATAATTATATGAAAAGGCAAAAGATGAACTTTCTAGAAATTAGATTTTCTCTTTGAAAATATCATACCATTCGCAAATTAAGGACATTTTGTTTTTCTTACTTCAAGTTGTTTTTACTCACTCTTGTGTGAAATACTTATCTAATGTATTGCGATGCAAGAGGATTTAAAGTAAAAACGAACTGACCAATACTGTGTGGTCGGGTACAGCCTATGAGACAGACACCCACAGACCGACGGCTCACAAGACAATAAGTCAAAGGGGCCAACGAGATCGACTTCAAACGAAATAGGCCCACGAGACCGACAGCCCACTAGATAGACATTAGCTAATAAAGATCTTCGAGACCAACACCACAAAAATATGACTCAAAAGAAAGAAAATATGGGATTTAGGCCCATGACGCCGACAGTATACTATACTAAAACAGCCCACGAGACTGACAGTATAGATCGTGAGCTCACAAGGCAGATGCTATCAAAAACAAGCCCATACGAACGACTGGATAAACAGTGCCAGCTTGTGACTATATAGAAAAATATTTGTACAGGTTGTCTCAGAATTGTAAGGTAGCGGGGGGGGGGGGGGAGGGGGGGAGGGGGGAGATTTTTTTGAACCCCCCCCCCCCCCAAAAAAAAAATACATAAATCCCTGAAAATTCTGAGACACCATGTACAAATTCTTTCCTATATATTTTTCCTGTCGTCCTCGTGGGCTTGTTTTGGATAGAATCTGCCTTGTGAGCTCAATTTCTGTGCTGTCGGTCTCGTGGGCTGTTTCAGTGTACAGTCGGTTTCATGGGACTAGTTTGACTAATTTTGGTCTTGTGGGTCAACAATGGGCTTTTGTAGAGTGAACCTTTTTGGGAAATAATAAAGTTTTTGCCTTTTGTTTTTAAGCTGCACATTCATATAGAGCATTGTCTGAAGTTTCATGCATTTTTTAAATCTTAATTTTACACATTTTTAATGCTCATTTGCATAAATTAAAGGGGACTGAAAGTCGGAGATCGTGGGGAATGCGCGTTTTTCTTGAGCTCCATTGACTCTTACGCATGGGTCGGCCTACTGGAGATTAACATTCTTACAGTACGAACATGACGAAGCTGACTGAATTCGGTCAGTCCATAATGCCGAGTTCTCGATCCCTCAACAATCCTTAGTTATAGACTCTCAACAATCCTTAGTTATAGACTCTCAACAGGTTTATCGTATAAATTCAAAAAGAGGACTTGTATAATGCTCCATCTCAAATAGGTCAGATTTACTTCGGAATCCTGGTTAGATAGTCTAGCCATAAAGGATTAGCTCTCTTTCCTGACGAGACTCGTTATCACTAAACATTACGTAACACCACTCTAGCGTGTTATTATTTCATCCGAGATAAGGTGATTTCCCCATGTTTCATCAATTATAAGTCCCTTTAACATACATAAAATTTGAATAGAAAAATGGTACATAAACTATTTGGTTGACCATGACTTGATTGTATATGCTGGTCTCCTTACTTTGATTATTGTCATTATATCCTTTTTTAACTTCATTCCTTTAAATTTAACTGAAAAATAATGGTGTTGAATTGCTTGTTTTAAGATAATTAACTAAAGAAATTAATTACCTTCAAATGTCACACACGTTACCCAAAAATACGAAAAGTTAACACCCCCCGAGAACCATAGTTCTCCAAAGCTAGATATAATGTGCCTTGCATCTCACCAAATATGAAGCCATGATAGCTTTTAATTTAGTTATTAATTAACTTTGAAATTGGTCACACACGTGACCCACTGGTCACGTGTGTGACCAACTATGGTCATGCCTGAAAAAGGGGACTATGCTATTGCAGGAATAGATGAGCATGACTTGAGCCTTACATTTACCTTACAATGTTGTGGCTGGAATGTGTTGAAAATAATGATTACATTGTATGACATTAATTAACCCTTTCAGGATGGCCACCCAAAAAATGTGGTCCTACAGTATAAAATACACATGTGGGCCATTCTTTGAAAAGTGAACCTTTTTGGGACAAAATAAAGTTTTTGCTTTTTGATCTTAAGCTGAATATTCATACAGAGCAATGTCTGAAGTTCCATGAACTGATATTTTTTTTGTGATTTTGGCATTTTTTCATGCTCATTTCCATAAATCAACATATATGATAATTAGATGGTAAAATGGTACATAAAATATCATTTTTTTTTTTAAACCCTGACTGGAATGGATATGCTGACTTCCTTACTTAGATTACTGTCAAATTAAATTATTATTTACCTCTCTTCCTTTTAATCTAACCCCAAAATAATGTTTTTAAATTGATTATATTAAGATAATTAACCCTGGAAAATAATTGCCCTCAAATTTCACACATATGCATGTGACCAGAAAACACAAGTTTATGCCCCGCCTTAACCATGGCTCTGGTGTTTTTTTCTCCAAAGCTAGATTTAATGTACCTTGCATCTCACCAATATGAATCCATGAAAAGTTTGCATTTTGATTATCAAGTAGCAAACAAATTAGACATGTGTACGTGACCCACTGGGTCTGGGCGATCATAAAGGTCTGATTATTTTCACTTTCATTGACTGAGATTGATTTATTTTAGCATTATTATGCTCCAAAATGGTTCTGCAATTAATTTTTCCGAAAAAAAACCAAAATAAAACAAAAAGTCGAAAAAACAAAGAAATACATAAGAAATTCATAAACAATGAAATACATAAGGAATCTATTGGGATACCAAATTTTTCCCAAGTACAATTGTTAGGAATCCTATAAAGATTATGCAAACAAAAAATTAGCATTCTAGAAGCTTTAGTTTGTCAATTAGAACAAAAATTATGACTTCATGCAATGCATAAATTAGCATATTTGGGCCATTCTACGTTATGTAAGTTACATTTCAGAGAAAAATATTGACATTAAAGGTCTGTCCTCTTCTTACTAAACTGCATTGGAAGTTTAAATCCTATTATGGTAGATCCTTGCCATATACTCTCAAATTTAAGAAACAAAAATATGCTCACTTGGCCTGAATTAAAAATTGACAATCCATTTTTCGAGCGTTACGTAAGTTAAGTCAGAGAAAATGGGATCATCAACCTTTTTTGGGGGAAATTTGAGAATCCTGTGAAGTGCTTAGTTCTCCTGACTAACTTTTATTAAAAATCAAGAGGGGAGACATAAAACTACATTTTTCAGTTGAAATTAGGAAGATCCTATCACCCATATTTTTTATATGAGTCCATCTTCAGTTACGGTGTCTGAAAATTCAATGAAAAATATATCTACGATCAAATTGTTTGACTTAATATATGATTAATTCTGTAGAATGACATCATAGGAAACCAAAACTGGAAATATTATTGCTTTATCTTCTTTAGTTTTAAAAATATTTGCATCATAAGCAATCAAATTCAAGTGTAGTCCCATATGTACATAATTTTGTGGGATTTTGGAAATTTCAATAATTTTTAAGCTTCATTTCGGCTATAAAATTTGAATGATAATGCACTTGAATTGATATACTTTAAATTTTTTGTCAAGTTTCAGAAAGTTTAACATGATTTTCACTGAGTACACTGATGTAAGTTACTTAAATTGATGTGTAACTTACGTAACGTTACTTAAGTTACACACTTTTGCAGTGGCACTATCCTATGAAGACGTTACTTAAATGTTATGATTTTTCACAATGATATTTAGCATACTACACTAGCTTTAGAAATGTACCATAATTAAATTCTATTCAAGTAATTTTTGAGAGATAAAACTTTTTGTTGTTTTTGTGTTACGTAAGTTACATCTTGAGATGAGGTTTTTGATAACAATTTTTTTCGAAAAGTTGCACTTCTCATGGTAAAATATGATATGGATTTGATTAAAATAACTAAATGTTGATGAATTAAAGTCAAAAGAAGGAATATTGTAGTCAAATTAATCATATTGTGGTGTTATCAAATTTTTCTTCAAATTCCAATTATTTCCCCTCTTAACAGACTGTATACTCTGAAAAAAAAAATTTTTGGTAGTGGTAATAAAATGCGAAATCAGTTTTGGAATATGATTTAGTGGGTATTTATCTAACAAAAAAGCCACGTTTGGGCATTCATATGCCAATCTTATTTTTTGGTGCTCAGGAACACTTGCCGTGGAATGGCCCATTTAATTCATATAAAATAAATAAATATTACTTTTGGAAAATTAACAGTGCTTTCTTGTAATTTACATCGCACATTACCATCGTGCAAATTTTCGGCCGAGATCTTATAGGGGGCATCATGGCCCCCCTCCCTCCGGGCCCCACCCCCAGTCTTAACAGCTACCAAAACACCCCAGTGACTGATTTGGGTTGAGATCATAAAAGTTTTACCACAGCGCATATAGTAATTGCTCAAAATGTACATATAGCATAGGTATGATATTTTCATTTCTGTGTACAGTTTGCTATATGTCACACACGTGACCCACTAAATGTCACACAATTGACCTGACATCATGATACAAAATAATAGATAAAAAAAGGAAATTTCAGAGATGACTCCTATCCAGTGGTAATTTTTGGTAAACAGATCCATAATGCATATCTCACAGCAATAAGAACATTTTATCATTTTAAAACTCACAGGAATTTCAAAATGAAATTAAACTTTCAAAATCATGCCGTTCTGTGAAGTCACACCACTTTTGACCTCTGACCTTGAACATGCATATTGTAAACATCAAAAAATATTTCCAAATGATAGCCAACAAAATATGTTAGCATAATATAAACATTAATTCAGTATATCTTTAAAATTGCTAGAGTTATAGCCAATTATAGTCAAGATTTTGTATAATTTCGGTCACACACGTCACCAAGAATGGTACATTGTGTCTTGTGGACATTTTTTATCTAGTGTCTATTTAATAGGCCTTTATTTGCTTGCGTCTATGTTATATCCCTTTCTTAATTGCCGAGAGTTTATCCAATGGCTTGTTGTGGGATGACCCTGTGTGGTCTCTCATTGACTGTGTGTTATTATTACATGTAGCTTGTCTCAAAATAACTATTAATATTTAATAAACAGTGAATAAATTAGTCTATAATTCTATATTTATAAGGAAACTTTAATGTTTTGAGGGAAAAAGTACTTATTTTGTTACTTTGAGAAATTTGGTTATCAGATTTTGAATAGTTGGCCTATTGTCATACTTAATAATACTTGATTTATTGTACATGCTGTTACATTTGTTCCAATGCCTTTTGCAGTGATGGACTAGGAAATCTCATCACAAATGATGTGGAACTACCAAAAGAGAAATTTGGTCTTGTTATTGTCAGAATCTTCTTTTTTTTTTCTGTACAAATCTTGTAGACACGATAACTCAAAAAATAATGCATTAAAGTATTTCAAACTTTCAGTAATGATAGATCATCATAAAATCTGAGCACTGAAATCTTTTCTCGCTCATTAGCATAATGTGACGTCATCTAGACGCCATTTTGTAAAATCACATTATCAATCATAACTTCATAACTGATAATCATTGATTAATCATATTTAGTACACATACACTTCAAATTTAAGCGCATATTTTAGAACATAATGCGCGCGCGTTAGTACGCGCATTAAGGAATTACGCGCGTGCAAAATTTTAAAATGTTCAAAATCACTTTATGGCTGAATTAGAGTACGTTTCAGGTCATTTTAAGCATTTCCAAAAAAATTGCGCGCGCACAATTTTGCGCGTCGGAGAAGAATGCAGCTTCAGATCGTCGATTTTTTGCTCTTACAGTAATCTTGATAATATTGACAACAATTTGACACCATAATCACTACTTTTTAGACTATTCATAACGAAATGATGGTCTGTTCAAGTTGGAACTACGCGCACGCGAATTTTGTCAATTTTACCAAAATATACAATTTTTGGCCAAAAACATGCCTACACAAAATCCTGAATAATTCTTCAGAGTTGGATAAACCATCAATTGCAAATGCTTTTTTTTTTTTTAAGTCCAGAAGCGTTGGCGTCAAAAATTGTGGCCAAATGAATCGTGGCTGGTCTCAAATTGAAGAGCGTTATTTTCCTAACAAAAAATAATTTGACAGCCTATTTGATAAATGCTTGTAACAGGTTGAAAATTTTCAAAAACCAGTGTGTCAAAATCTAAAAATGCTCAAAATCACCCCATATTCATACAAAGTATGTTTCAGGCCATTTCAAGAATTTTGAAAATTTCCGCGCGTAAGCACCCGTGCGCGCGTTTTGCGCGTACTTTGTAAATCGCGTAAAATTCCGGTTTTTTTTTTCTTGATTGGCAATAAAGACAATTCTCTTACGGGTTTCTATATATTTTAAATCGTTTCCAGCTGAACATACAGACGCACGTGCTCATCAAATTTCAATTTCCGCGCGTGCGTCAATGGGGCAAATAACGTAAAATCATCACAAAACATACCTCTTTAGAATCCTCCAAAGCTCGTCGGTAAGGTCGAAACCCTATTTATTTTTATACATGTTCTGAAAGTTTATGACATAGTAAATATAATCCACTTATAAAAGGTGGGGTTTAAGGAATAAAACATCGGCATATTCTCATGCAAACCCAAAATTTCATTTTTTTTTTTTTCAATCCAAATTTAGTCATTATCAGGATAAATATTGGTTGATTTTCTCCCAAATGCTTTTCATGTTAAGGCTGAGACAGTTCCCAAAAATTCAAATTGTAAAAGGTAATGAAATGTAAAATTCATCTCATTATACAATTCATTTTCTTCTTTTTCAAAAAGTTCATTTCACTCTGTCTTTCCGTTTCATTTTTGTTCTCTCTCTCCTGTAGCCAATTGTTGCATACTTTTTGCATTACACATACATATCAGTACATACCACCGATAATTTACTTCAATAGAACTATACATTTGCCTACCATTGCTATTCGACCTCGAATCGCCCCAAACCGAAAATTATACCGAAATTTTTGCCCTATCATTTGCCTATTTACCCCCCCACCCCCCATTGAATAGCGCCCTCCATTGACGAGGATGCGGCCGCATGCGATCCTATACTCTTCCTCTAATCTCTTCGCCTCCGTCGAGATAAGTCGTGTATTTTTGCCCGCGCCAAAAATAGCCTGTTTTTCTCCCTTTTGGGACTTCCTTGCGGTGTTTTGCGAGGTTATTTTTCTCAGGATAACCATTTTGAGTATTCTGAGCTCTCTTTTTGGGTCTAGCTTTTTGGTTTTACCGAGATTTGATAGTTTTATCTCTCGGTGATCGTTTATTTTCACGCTCTCTCTTCCCGTAGACTTTCGTACGTTCATTACTGCGTGTATGTAATACGTGTCGTGGTTTACGTTTGAGTGTTGCGTGTGTTTTGCGGCGCACAGAGTTTTTGTGCTCCGCTTCTTTGTTAGACCTGCCTATTTACCCCCTTTGTGTTTTAACACTTTTCTTTCTCTTTTTATTTACAGATTCGTCTTGTCTTTTTTTTTCTTCTTGTGTCTTCTTCAAATAAGAAGAAGCGGGGGAAGAAATTAGCGAGCAGGCGTGTGTTTTCTTCTAAGATCTCCCCCCTGCAGGGGGTGAGAGGCTTGTCGTTTGAAGAGGCTTAGACGCCGTCCTTCCTCCTTCTTCACCACCTCGGATTTGCGGGGGTG
>CALNVZ010003426.1:29031849-29052081 GCA_940671915.1 Paracentrotus lividus | reverse complement strand
CGATAAGGGTAGGTCTCTCTCGACGATTCGAGGGTATCGTTCGGCTATTTCGGCCATTCTTACTGGTTTTTGCTTATGGGGGATCGGTCTTGACCGCCCCCCACCAGCTCTCGGCATTGCTTAGGGCCTTTTTCTTAAAACGCCCTATTTCTAAGCCCTTGACTCCAGCCTGGAGTCTTCCCTAAGTTTAGGAGGCTTTGTCCAAGCCACCGTTTGAGCCTTTGAACTCGATTTCCCTGTTAAATCTGTCCATTAAGACAAGCTTTCTCCTAGCAATAGTCTCTGGGCAAAGGAGGAGTTTCGCTACATGCTCTCTCAATATCACCTGGTCAGATTCGTTGGGAGAGATATGGGGTTCGTCTGATTCCTATCACATCCTTCATTGCTAAGAACCAAACAGCCTCGTTGGACTCTATCGAGATCTTCATTCGACCTCTGACGGGGTTCTCATCTATCAGAGAAGACAATTTCTAGTGCCCCGTCAGGGCCCTCTAATGGTTCTTCAAGAAGACTGAGAATCTTCGCAAATCTTCACAGTTATTTGTTACTTCCCTTGAACCCCATAAAAGGGTTTCTAGAGTTACGTTATCCCGGTGGATATAGTCTCCGCAATCAAGGCTGCGGGAGTGAAGACCCTTGAAGAGGGAACTACTCCCAAGGCCCATCAGACCAGGAGCATCAGCTCCTGCTTGGCCTATTTAGGCAATGGGGGGGTGGGGTAGAAGATCATTTGGCAAGGGTGGCGGGCCTTTTGGGCGTTCTGCAAATTCTTTCACCTCCTTTTACCTGAGAGACCGTCGCCGTAGTGAGGGTGTTTTTCTCCACCGCACCTCTCAAGAGCAGCGGCGTCCTCATAGTTTCTTAACCGTTATGGTTGCCGCCTCGCTGACTTTTGTCGGTGCTGGTCGTAGCAATGGTAGGCAATGTATAGTTCTATTGAAGTAAATCATAAAAATTACAATTCTAAATTTATTATTTACGATATAGAAATATAACATTTGCCTAGCATTCCTCCTCCGTCCCCTATCCGTTGCAACATACGGGAAGTTTTTTGGGCAGAGAGAGTTAGAGGAAGAGTAATGGACGCATGCGGACCGCCTCTCGTCAATGGAGGGCGTATTCAATGGGGGGTGGGGGGGTAAATAGGCAAATGATAGGGCAAAATTTCAGGTGTAATTTTCGGTGTTGGTGGCGATTCGAGGTCGAATAGCAATGGTAGGCAAATGTATATTTCTATATCGTAAATAATAAAATTAGATTGTAATTTTTATGATAGTACGCATTACAATTCGTCGCTGTTTTTACGAACCGTCATAAACCGAATTTTTGGTCAAATTTTCGAAATTTAGTTTTTTCGATTTTCTTAAAGCTTGTATTCAACTCTATCGAATGACCAAATTTCAGGTTGAAATCTTAATTATTTTTAAAATAAGAGAAGATTTGAATTTCGTTCAAAACGTCACATCGCTTCCAGTGATTTTACGAAGCGTCCTAAACCATTGTTTCTTCAATATAGCAGTCTCCAGAATGGCGCGCAAACCGACCTACATGTGGGTGAGCGGTGCGCGTATGCATTGAATAATTTTACGAACCATTCTATCTCGTGGTTTAGGACGCTGAAAAACATGCGCGTGATACGCATGATTTTACGAAGTGACCTTAACCCCCTGTTTGTCGTAAAAATAATCAGTTTCTAAAAAACTACCTTCCATTTTATTCTAAATATTTAAAATTCAAACCCCGATTGCAAATAATTTCTTTCATATTGTAAAATTATAGAATTTATGCTGTACATTGATATAATTATTTGCCCTGGTTTCCTTCAAAGCACGAAGTTATGAGCGTCTGAAGAACATCCAAACTTTGAACGCGATTATCTCAAAAGCTGGTTTTGGGAACTCGGCGAGGTGTAGGACGGTTCGTAAAATCACTGACGAATTATAAAGCTCTAGTTACATTTACATTTACAATACATTTTAATGTCTCTCCAAGATGATACTTGAATTTTCTAAAACTACTTTGATTATTCAGAAATCTCTTTTCACAATGATATAAAATGAATGATTTCTTTTTTAAATGTGTTATTGAACAATTAATTAAACCTCAGAACGCCACTTTATACAGTGTGTTCCTAAAAAAAGGGTAACCGAAGTTCAAAGGTCAGTCATTTCAAAAGTACTTGGTTTATTCTGGTGATTTGTTTACTGAAATATTAAGTAATTCCTCAGCTTTAATTTGAGACATTTTTGTGTTTGTTTTTTTTTTGTTTTAGTGGCGGCATTTAGTTAAATGGTGTGCCTAATCGCCAATATTTTATGTTTATTATTTTTCCTTCAAAGGGGGAGCAATCGATCTGTGAGGAAAGGAGTATGATTATTCTATGATAGGAGATATAATATTCTCTCAGGGAGGACTGTTTTTTCTTGCCGTTGGTCCCTGGTTTTCCTGAATGCTGGATATGTTTTTGATAAAGAGTATATGGGCCATTCCACGGCAAGTGGTCTTGAGCACCAAAAAATAAAATTGGCATACATGTATGAATGCCCAAATGTGGCTTTTTTGTTAGATAAATACCCACAAAATAATATTCCAAAACTGATTTCGCATTAGAATTACCACTACCAAAAATATGTGTTTCAGAGTATACAGTCTGTTAAGGAGGGGAAATAATTGGAATTTAAAAAAAAAATTGATAACACCACAATATGATTAATTTGACTACAATATTGATTCTTTGAACTTTCATTCATCAACATTTAGTTATTTTAATCAAATCCATATCATATTTTACCATGAGAAGTGCAACTTTTCGAAAAAAATTGTTAACAAAAAACCTCATCTCAAGATGTAACTTACGTAACACAAAAACAACAAAAAGTTTTATCTCTCAAAAATTACTTGAATAGAATTTAATTATGGTACATTTCTAAAGCTAGTGTAGTATGTTAAATATCATTGTAAAAAATCATAACATTTAAGTAATGTCTTCATAGGATAGTGCCACTGCAAAAGTGTGTAACTTACGTAACGTTACGTAAGTTACACATCAATTTAAGTAAGTTACATCAGTGTACTCAGTGAAAATTGTGTTAAACTTTCTGATACTTGACAGAAAATTAAAAGTATATCAATTCAAGTGCATTATCATTCAAATTTTATAGCCGAAATGAAGCTAAACACTTATTGAAATTATTGACTACACTTGAATTTGGTTGCTTATGATGCAAATATTTTTAAAACTAAAGAAGATAAAGCAATAAAAATTTCAGTTTTGGTTTCCTATGATGTCATTCTACAGAATTAATCATAAATTAAGTCAAACAATTGGATAGTAGATATTATTTTCATTGAATTTTCAGACACCGTAACTTACGTAACGCTCATGTGTAACTTACTTAACAGGGAAGATGGACTCATAAAAAAAATATGGGTGATAGGATCTTCCTAATTTCAACTGAAAAATGTAGTTTTATGTCTTCTCTCTTGATTTTTAATAAAAGTTAGCCAGGCGAACTAAGCACTTCACAGGATTTTCAAATTTCCCAAAAAAGGTTGATAATCCCATTTTCTCTGACGTAACTTACGTAACGCTCGAAAAATTGATTGTCATTTTTTAATTCAGGCCAAGTGAGCTTATTTTTGTTTCTTAAATTTGCATACAACAAATGTTTGGTGTTTCCTTCTCCTTGTCTGAGAGTGGAAATAATTATAAAACGTTTATCAAGAACCATGAGAAAAATGGAATTTACTCTTACGCAGTATATGGGAAAGCAGCTTTTAAGTCAGGTCACAAAATAAAAAAAAATGAATATTCATAACTCATTTATTCTTTGGTGGATTTTCTTTAAGCCTTTAAAGGAGGACTCCGGGCTGAAATTAAAAAGTTTTGTATAATAAAGTAAAATTTAACAAGCACAACACAGAAAATTTCATCAAAATAGAGGACGAAAAATAACAAAGTTATGCATTTTTTAGGTATTGAATTTTTTTTGTAAAACAGTTCTTGGCAGGTCTCATGAAAATTTGAATATTCAAATGAGCAAACTTATGATGTCACAGTCCCCCTACTTCTTGTATATTTTATTATATGAAATCCTATTTATCTCATTTTTTTCATACATTGCATTTGCAGAAAATCTATCACTCATACTGAAATAAGTAAAAGCACTAGTGACCTTGAACATTCCACAAGGATTAATACCTGTTTTTATGTCCTTGGGGCAGAAAATCTTTATAATTGGTATTTCATACAATAAATACAAAGAAAGTAGGGGGACTGTGACATCATGACGTTGCCAATTTGAATATGCCAAGAACTTTTTCCTTACAAAATTCAAAACCTAATAACTTTCCTATTTCTTATCCGATTTTGATGAAATTTTCAGTGTTGTGCTTTTTAGATTTTACTCTATTTTTTTTAATAATGCAAAGTCCAGCCCGGACTAGTTCTTTAAGTAATTTTTTCTGCAATTTGTGAAACCAATTAAGTTCCAGGGTGAACTTTTCCTTTCTTACCTGCGCCTGCTTGTTTTTCCGAACCATTTTTAGGTTCACAAAGCAGGCACTGTTCGGCCACAACAAATTACAGAACTACCCACTTGATTCTTGGCAAGTCGCAGTGCAATGCCCCAATTCTAGCATGCTGTAAATTGACCTGTAGCCGTTATGCTTGTGACCATAGCTCAAATTGTGCTAGACCTGCAATATGTGTTACTCCTTGCTTTAACCTATAGGCCCTTTTCATGTGACTTTCCTTTCAGGTATGTGTGCAAATGATATGGATTGTTTGAACGATGGAACCTGCCTGTCTAATTTTACATGTGATTGCAACGGCACTGGTTACACTGGCGATAATTGCACAACAGGTAAGCTTTTTTAATAAGTAGTAATTCATTAAAGAACTATTGGCCAATACCTTGCATAAATAGCACTGTGTATGTTCATCAGTGAATGTCTTTAAAATATTGAGTTCTACATGTATGTCAGATACAAATGTACTTTTAAGTGGGAATCAAATATATATAGTTATACTCAACGCGATTTCAGAGTACACACGTATTATAAATGGTTCTATGTCAGATAAAAAACGTACTTTCCTATTTTCAAGATAAAATAGAAAAGAAAATTTAGTACATGTAGGTTAAAAAACAAGTTTTTAGTTTCATCAAATTAAATCAGTTAGTGCGAGTTAGAAGCATTTTTTATACAGATGTATCTTTTTAAAAATTATGATGTGGACGAATGTGCTGCCCATACTTGAATAGAACCTTGAATACATGTAGATGGTCATGCAATATGTGTGTACGCTGTTGGAGAAAGAGCTGTGCTGTGCAGGGTGTTATTGCAGGTGCTTGAAGAGTCGTGCATCTATATATCTATATACAGGTGCAGGTGCGTGGTGCAGGTGTGTCTCTCATTACATTATGTACATCAACTTCAGGGTAGGGGAGCGGTGTCATATGCCTAATGACTGGCAATGCCGCACCCCTAAAGGTCACCATTGTGCCTGAAGTAACTAATTTAGATGGTGGAGTATTCCAAATTTGTATAGCCCATGGAAAGAAGCTGATTGGTGATTTTCCAATGGGTTATTGTCCTAGAACCAAAAAATTGGGCATATCTGGTATTTTAGGGCAAACTTACTCTCTCATTTCATTTTTTCTAATTTTGAGCCTGCGCCTCCTTAACCCAACTTACCTAACTTTAAGGCCCCCCTCGACATTTTTTCACGATGAATCCGCAGTGCGATATTTTTTTATCTCGCCGCGCGCTTACTTTTTACTTTCAAGTCTTGCGCATCTTTTAAAACCGTTTTCGCGAAAATCAGATTACCACGATTTTCAAAAATTTTCATCAGGCGGAAAATGGCTCAAAAACGTGATTTCACGTACAAAGTCAATACAAAATGTGTTTTCAGCTAGAATTCATTATGTAATTATTTTTACTTTTATTGACAAGAGTCATTTAATTTGATGCTATTTATGGCCGAAATGCCATGGATGAATTGTGTCCAAAAAACAAAGAAATACATAATAAATTTAAAAAACTATGAAATACATAAGAAATCGATTTCAGTACCGGAATTTTTTTCTTTTATAATTCTTAGGAATGCTATAAAGAATATTTTCAAAAAAAAAAAAAAGCTTTCGAGGAGCTTTATTTAGTGAATTAGAGCAAAAAGTATGATTTCATGAATAAATTAGCATAACTAATTCATAGAAAAAAAAATATATGAATTTAGTGCAATTGACCTATGCAACCGCGTAGATTATGTCATTCTCTACCGTCATGCAAATTTTCGTTGCGATCGCGCGATCCGCGGCCGAGATCTTAGGGGGGGGGGGCCTTTAAGGCCCCTCCCCCTGGACTTAAAGGTTGCAAAATAGCCCAGGTAAGTTAGGGTTAACAATCATTATAGGCTTTTTTTTCAATCAGAATTGACTACTGAAATGTGATCGTTTAAAAATTGAGGAAAAACAAAACAACTTTTCTTTGGTCCAGTGAGACAAATGGGTGTACCCTGATTGTAAAACAACCCTTATCATACTGATAGACAGTATAAGCTGGTTTATTCTGTAGTTTGAGTAACATGTTGATTTTGAACAAGACAGTGCTATGGTCACTTATTTCTGGCTCCACATGCTTGTTGTACATGTACTTGTTAATTGGTGGTAGGGATGAGGTCCAGTATGTTATGATTCATGATCAGGTCCAGTATGATCAGGTCATTAACTGGTCATGATCGGGTTATGATCAGGTAATTGATAGCCAATAGTATTTGAATCGGTTAAAAAGAGATAGATGATCCTTTTGTAGTCCAGTGAGACAAATGGGTGTACCCTGATTGTAAAGCAACCCTTATCATACTAATAGACAGTATAAGCTGGTTTATTCTGTAGTTTGAATAACATGTTGATTTTGAACAAGTCAGTGCTGTGGTCACTTATTTCTGGCTCCACATGCTTGTTGTACATGTACTTGTTAATTGGTGGTAGGGATGAGGTCCAGTATGTTATGATTCATGATCAGGTCCAGTATGATCAGGTCATTAATTGGTCATGATCAGGTTATGATCAGGTAATTGATAGCCAATAGTATTTGAATCGGTTAAAAAAGGTAGATCATCCTTTTGTGGTGCATTTGTTTCTATTTAGACCTTCATGAAAATTAAAGTTTAAACATCTATAAATCTTTTGTATTGTTCTTGTTTTTTGTAGATGAAAACGAATGTACCGATACAAGTCTCTGTGCAAATGGGACATGCGTCAATGAAGTTGGCGCTCCATATACTTGTACCTGCGATTCGCCGATATGTAAGCAACGGAACTCAGATGTGTTCTGGTAAGGTTTATCAACCTGAACTCTTTAAATTTCTGTTAATGATCTCATATATATGTTAATATCAAAAAATATCCTGACTGGAAATACAAATGTTGGCTTTCCTCTGAAAAAAATCCCCTAGAAATTCAAGCCTAAGAGGCTTGATTTAAATCTTTTTTAATTGATAGCCAATTGTATTTGAATCTGTTAAAAAGGATAGATGATCCTTTTGTAGATCATTTGTTTCTATTTAGAACATAATAAGATAACAATTTTAACATTGATAAATGTTTTGAATATTAATTGTAGATGAAAACGAATGTACCGATACAAGTCTCTGTGCAAACGGGACATGCTCAATGAAGTTGGAGCTCCATATACTTGTACCTGCGATTCTGGATATGTAGGCAACGTACTCAGACGTGTTCTGGTAAGGTTTATCAACCTGAAATCTTTAAATTTCTGTTAATGATCTCATATATATGTTAATATCAAGAAATATCCTGACAGGAAATACAAATGTTGGCTTTCCTCTGAAAAAAATCCCCTAGAAATTCAAGCCTAAGAGGCTTGATTTAAATCTTTTTTAATTGATAGCCAACAGTATTTGAATCGGTTAAAAAAGGTAGATCATCCTTTTGTGGTGCATTTGTTTCTATTTAGATCTTCATGAAAATTAAAGTTTAAACATCTATAAATCTTTTGTATTGTTCTTTTTTTTGTAGGATGAAAATGAATGTAACGATACAAGTCTCTGTTGCAAACGGGACATGCGTCAATGAAGTTGGCGCTCCATATACTTGTACCTGCGATTCTGGATATGTAAGCAACGGAACTCAGATGTGTTCTGTTAAGGTTTATCAACCTGAACTCTTTAAATTTCTGTTAATGATCTCATTATATATGTTAATATCAAAAAATATCCTGACTGGAAATACAAATGTTGGCTTTCCTCTGAAAAAAATCCCCTAGAAATTCAAGCCTAAGAGGCTTGATTTAAATCTTTTTTAATTGATAGCCAATTGTATTTGAATCTGTTAAAAAGGATAGATGATCCTTTTGTAGATCATTTGTTTCTATTTAGAACATAATAAAGATAACAATTTTAACATTGATAAATGTTTTGAATATTTAATTGTAGATGAAAACGAATGTACCGATACAAGTCTCTGTGCAAAACGGACATGCGTCAATGAAGTTGGAGCTCCATATACTTGTACCTGCGATTCTGGATATGTAGGCAACGGTACTCAGATGTGTTCTGGTAAGGTTTATCAACCTGAAATCTTTAAATTTCTGTTAATGATCTCATATATATGTTAATATCAAGAAATATCCTGACAGGAAATACAAATGTTGGCTTTCCTCTGAAAAAAATCCCCCTAGAAATTCAAGCCTAAGAGGCTTGATTTAAATCTTTTTTAATTGATAGCCAACAGTATTTGAATCGGTTAAAAAAGGTAGATCATCCTTTTGTGGTGCATTTGTTTCTATTTAGATCTTCACGAAAATTAAAGTTTAAACATCTATAAATCTTTTGTATTGTTCTTTTTTTTGTAGATGAAAATGAATGTAACGATACAAGTCTCTGTGCAAACGGCATCATGCGTCAATGAAGTTGGCGCTCCATATACTTGCTACCTGCGATTCTGGATATGTAAGCAACGAAACTCAGATGTGTTCTGGTAAGGTTTATCAACCTGAACTCTTTAAATTTCTGTTAATGATCTCATATATATGTTAATATCAAAAAATATCCTGACTGGAAATACAAATGTTGGCTTTCCCTGAAAAAAATCCCCTAGAAATTCAAGCCTAAGAGGCTTGATTTAAATCTTTTTAATTGATAGCCAATTGTATTTGAATCTGTTAAAAAGGATAGATGATCCTTTTGTAGATCATTTGTTTCTATTTAGAAACATAATAAAGATAACAATTTTAACATTGATAAATGTTTTGATAATTTAATTGTAGATGGAAACAATGTACCGATACAAGTCTCTGTGCAAACGGGACATGCGTCAATGAAGTTGGAGCTCCATATACTTGTACCTGCGATTCTGGATATGTAGGCAACGGAACTCAGATCTGTTCTGGTAAGGTTTATCAACCTGAACTCTTTAAATTTCAAAAATTTCAAAAACCATAGCACAGAAACTGCCTTCCTTAAGGTGAAAAATGATGTGCTTTTGGCAATGAATAAACAACAGGTTGTATTTTTGTTTCTTTTGGATATGAGTGCAGCATTTGATTTAATCAGGCATGATACCCTGCTAAACACCCTTGAAGCAAATTTCAGAATAACTGATGATGTACTGATTTGGCTACGGTCTTATTTAAATGGTAGGAGTCAGATAGTTGAGGTTGATGGTACAGTCTCCAAGGAATTTAATGTAAACTGTGGTGTTCCGCAAGGCTCCTGCCTCGGCCCCCTCCTTTTTACGTTGTATGCTAGTAGGTTGTTCATTGAAATTGAACAAAAATTTCCTGAAGTGATATGTCATACATATGCTGATGATACACAGCTGTACTTATCATGTTCACCTACTGCTGCAGATGAGACTCGTTCTTTGTCCACCCTAGAGCAATGTATTGTGCATTTTAGCGAATGGCTATTATCTAATAACCTCATACTCAATGACAAGAAAACCGAATTTCTAATATGTGGCACTAAACAACAAGTTTCAAAATTGAACACAACAAAATAAAGGTAGTTAATGCAAACATTTCTCCTGTTGACTCTGCAAGGAATTTAGGAATTAGGTTTGACTCGCATCTCTCTTTCGACAAACATATCTCTGATGTATGTAGGAGTGCATTCTATCATCTATTTAATATGAGGCATATTCGAAAATATCTGTCACGTGAAAGCACTGAAAAAATAATTCTTGCATTTGTAACAAGTAGATGGGATTATTGTAATAGCTTGTTTCTTGGCCTACCCAACAATCAATTATGTAAACTCCAGAGGGTGCAGAATGCATGTGCCAGATTAGTTTGCAATTCTCCTCGTTTTTCTCATTGTAGCCCATTATTGCTCGAGTTGCCCTGGTTGCCTGTGAAGCACAGAATTCTTTTTAAGACAATGTTGATAGTATACAAAGCTCTTCACGGTAAAGCACCAGCCTACATTAAGGATCTCTTAAAATTAAAGTCATCAGTACAATCGTCTTACAGCCTCCGTAGTTCAAAAGATAACACATTATTGAAATATCCGTCTGGAAAATCAAAGTGTACCCTTGGTGATAGAGCATTTACATATGCGGCTCCCAAAATATGGAACTCACTCCCTCTCTTTATTAGGGAATCACCCACAGTTACTATGTTTAAAACTCAACTTAAGACTTATCTTCTTAGTACTGCTCTCTAAAATGTATGATTTATTTTGTTCTGCGCAGTAGAATATATTATTATAGTGGCTGCGCATTATAAATACTCTTTTATTATTATTATTATTATTATTGATTTAAATCATTTTTAATTGATAGCCAATTGTATTTGAATCTGTTAAAAAAGATAGATGATCCTTTTGTAGATCATTTGTTTCTATTTAGACCTTCATGAAAATTAAAGTTTAAACATCTATAAATCTTTTGTATTGTTCTTTTTTTTGTAGATGAAAATGAATGTAACGATACAAGTCTCTGTGCAAACGGGACATGCGTCAATGAAGTTGGAGCTCCATATACTTGTAACTGCGATTCTGGATATGTAGGCAACGGAACTCAGATGTGTTCTGGTAAGGTTTATCAATCTGAACTCTTTTAATTTCTGTTAATGATCTCATATATATGTTAATATCAAGAAATATCCTGACAGGAAATACAAATGTTGGCCTTTCTCTGAAAGAAATCCCCCTAGAAATTCAAGCCTAAGAGGCTTGATTTAAATCATTTTTAATTGTAGGCAGCAAGACTTAGATGTGTTCTGGTAAGGTTTATGAATCTGAATTCTTTAAATTTCTGTTAATGATCTCAATTACGATGAGGTTTACGGTTCACCATGTGGTTTAATAGTCCTCAAAAGGACTGTTTGAGAAAGTGGAAGAGGAAATGGCAAGTTACAGAAAGTAGAAAATTGATAGGCGAGATAGAAAGTAGAATTAGAGGTAATCTTTCTTGATTTAGTCCTGAAAAGGACTGTAAACGAGTTGAGAAGACGAGATGCTAGGAAGGCTTGAGTAGTAGTAGAGAGTGCTTGACGTTTCGGACAGGTTGACTGTCCGTCTTCAGGAGTGAAGAGTGGCAGAAAATGCGCGGGATGTATAGCTGAGGTGCGGTTGTGGGAGTAGCATCGACGCCGGATGGTCGGCGTGGGTGGCTGAATGGCGGGAAAGTCAGGCATCGAATGCGGACGTTGGTGAAATCGAGGCCTGTGTGGCTGGTGTAGAGGCGGTGTCCTATTGTGGTCGAAGTGTCGTGGCGTGGGTGTTGCGTTTCCGGCGGGGTCGGAGGTTGTGGCGGAAGGTGTTGGATTGAGTCGGCGTAGCTGTCGGCGCGGCGGTGGGCTGGTTATCGGGTGGGGTGACTGGATGTTGGGTGTCGGGCGGCAAAGTTGAGGCGGAGGTGGCGGTAGTAGACGAAGACGGTCGAGGTGGGGTTGGTTCATTGTGTAGAATTAGGTTCCAGATGCTATTGATGTAGAGTCCTGTGTCTTGGGGTACGGTGTTGTGACGGTGGATTTCGATGGCTTCCCTAATCCTTCTTGAGTTCCAGTGGCGGATGGTCGTGATGAGATTTTGACATTTTTGATTTTTGCTGATAATTTATTTATTTCTTTTGTTATTATCTTAATATAATAATCCATTGTAGATATAGATGAATTGCAACAGACGGCAGTAATGATTGTCGAACACTAATGCTATGTGTACCAAACACAATGGTAGTTTTAAACCTTTTTGCCGCTTGTAATTCCGTGGATGGACGGCGATGGATCTCAGTCTGGTAAAGAAAGAGAGATTATTGCCAATGGCCAAAATTTAAAGCTTTAAGGAAAAATGGTTATTTCAATGGACGTATTTAGTTGATAAAACTTTCGTTGCAATCTATATAACGAGTCTTTGGTATAAGTACAAGGGGTAAAATTCAAGAAGAAATAGTTTTCATATGTATTTAGTACATGCTTAAAGATTTAAGGTACAGTTCTTGTTATGTCATTTACAATATGAATTTTTGTATTTGAACTGCAAACTCTAGACCTGATTATTTTCATGCAATCAACAGCAAAATTTAGGACTACTAGCATTGTTTTTTATAGACTATGTTCCCTTTTTAAACTTTACAAGTAAGTTTTAAAAGCACTACACATTAAAGTGTGTCATTTTCTCTTTTTCAAGATAATTTCTTAATTTCTTTTGAAATGATACCCTTTTTCTAAAAGCTTTATAGGTAAGTTATTTATACACTAAAACTTTTACGTTTGTCAATTCGATTTTGCTAGATAATTTATTTATTTCTTTTGTTATTATCTTTTAATATAATAATCATTGTAGATATAGATGAATGCACAGACGGCAGTAATGATTGTGACACTAATGCTATGTGTACCAACACCAATGGTAGTTTTACCTGCGCTTGTAATTCTGGATGGACTGGAGATGGATCTTCATGTTCTGGTAAGAGACTATGGCAATGCCAAATAAGCTTTTAGGAAAATGTATTTCAAGGACGTATTAGTTTGATAACCTTTGTTGAATCTGTATAGCAAGTCTTTGGCATAAGGACAAGGGGTAAAATTCAAGAAGAAATAGTTTTCATATGTATTTAGTACATGCTTAAAGATTTAAGGTACAGTTCTTGTTCTGTCATTATAATATTAATTTTGGTATTTGAACTGCAAACTCTAGACGTGATTATTTTCATGCAATTAGCAGCCAAATTTAGGACTACAGGCATTGTTTTTAATAGACTATGTTCCTTTTTTAAACTTTACAAGTAAGTTTTAAAAGCACTACACATTAAAGTGTGTCATTTTCTCTTCTTCAAGATAATTTCTTAATTTCTTTTGAAATGATACCCTTTTTCTAAAAGCTTTATAGGTAAGTTATTTATACACTAAAACTTTTACGTTTGTCAATTCGATTTTGCTAGATAATTTAATTATTTCTTTTGTTATTATCTTTTAATATAATAATCATTGTAGATATAGATGAATGCACAGACGGCAGTAATGATTGTGACACAAATGCTATGTGTACCAACACCAATGGTAGTTTTACCTGCGCTTGTAATTCTGGATGGACTGGCGATGGATCTTCATGTTCTGGTAAGAGACTATATTGCAATGCCAAATAAGCTTTTAGAAAAATGTAATTTACTTCAATAATCACATGACCCTCTCTTACCTTGCTTTTGTTTCCGAGAACAATGCTATGACCGAACCAACAATAGACTACCAAACATTTTTCCTACTTTCCTACCCCTCCATAATACCCTGCCTCCTTTTGGCCAAGAATTACGTCCTTTTCCGGACGTTTTTCTTCCGTTTCCAACCCAGTCCCGCCCGTTCTTTTTAACTTGGTTGTTTTTGGTCGGTCGGTTTGAGCGCCTGTTTTTCTTTTGAAACTCAGTCCCGCTCTTCTCCAACTCTTCCCTGTGAGTTGTTCTCCTTTAGGAGGGTTTCCTTCTTCCTTTTTAGAACATATTTGACTTTTTAAGTACGTTTTTGTTATATTATTGTACTTTTTCCCGCGGCCACGTGGCCTTTTTGCGGGGTGTCTTCCGGGTCCTTGGACTTCCGGTCTTTGTTCGACGCCATCTTGTTTTGTTGGCGTGTGTGTGTGTATGTGTGATCGAGCGCCTCTTTGTTAGTCGCTCTTCTGGTGCATACTCTTCCTTTTTGGTCGTTTCTAACGGAGGTTCGTCCCCGTTTTCGTCAAAAAAAAAAAAAAAAAAAAAAATTATTTCATCGTCTAGCCTGTTCTAGACGGGGTTTTCTTTTTTTGGAGTTCTCCGTGAGCCGCCTAAGTAGCTGGTCTCGCTTGTCTTGCCTTAGCTTTTCTAAGGAATTAGGTTTAACGCTTACAAAGACATAATTTTGTTCTTTTCTTTTCAGAGGCGTTCTAACCATGGACAGCAGGAGTGACTCCTCTGATGACACAGACGACACAGAGCTGGCGGCATTGGTCTCTTCGAAGTCGTTTTCGCCGGGATCGGAAGCATGCCCGGCGGGAGAGTCGTCTCGACCGCCAGGTCGTCCGCCTCTCCTGCCTAAGAAAAGGGGGGGGGGGAGCACGCCAGTGACACTTGTGTCCAGCGCTGGCTCCACCTCCTCTAAGTCCAGCACTAAGAATAGGTCTTGTAGCTCCGAGGACCTGGGTTCCCTTCCCGCCGGAGGTGGCCCGGCTGCTAGCCCTGTGCAAGAGCCTTGTGTTTCTTCCCAGGGGCATGCCCTTTCGTGTGACTCTACCATCCGTGTCGATTTCCACGGACGCGTCACTCCAGGGCTGGGGCGGCCTATGCGAGGGTCAGTGGACGGCGGGGGACTGGTCTCAACTGACCTCCCCTTCCCACATCTATGTGTTAGAGATGTTGACGGTTCAGTCATCCCTGGATCTTTTTCAGGATCGACTGTTAGGCCGCTCGGTTCTCTTTTTGACGGACAATGTGGCGGCTTACATCAATCGTCAAGGAGGCACACACTCCCGGAGCTTGAACCGCTTGACGGCTCAACTGTGGAGATGGTCCGGGGACTCTTCCCTGTGAGTTGTTCTCCTTTAGGAGGGTTTCCTTCTTCCTTTTTAGAACATATTTGACTTTCTAAGTACGTTTTTGTTATATTATTGTACTTTTTCTCGCGGCCACGTGGCCTTTTTGCGGGGTGTCTTCCGGGTCCTTGGACTTCCGGTCTTTGTTCGACGCCATCTTGTTTTGTTGGCGCGTGTGTGTGTATGTGTGATCGAGTGCCTCTTTGTTAGTCGCTCTTCTGGTGCATACTCTTCCTTTTTGGTCGTTTCTAACGGAGGTTCGTCCCCGTTTTCGTCAAAAAAAAAAAAAATTATTTCATCGTCTAGCCTGTTCTAGACGGGGTTTTCTTTTTTTTGGAGTTCTCCGTGAGCCGCCTAAGTAGCCGGTCTCGCTTGTCTTGCCTTAGCTTACTTCTAGAGGAATTAAGTTAACGGCTTACAAAGACAAGTAAATTTTGTCTACTTTTCTTTTCAAGAGCCGTTCTAACCACATATGGAACAGCAAGGAGTGACTCCTACTTGATGACACAGACGGACAACAGAGCGTGGCGGACATTGTCTCTCTTCGGAAATCGTTTTCGCCGGGATCGGAAGACATGCCCGGGCGGGAGAGTCGTCATCGAAACCGCCAGGTCGTAATGGGTACCGCCTCATCGCTAGCCTAAGAAAAAGTGGAGCGGAGACACAGCCAAGTGACACTTTGATGTCCATGCGCTGGCTCAACACCTCCTCTAAGCCAGCACCTAAAAAATGCAGGGTCTTGTAGCTCTCGAGACTTGGCCTTACGCGAAAACCAGCTGTCGGCCCGTTTTTCCGGGTGCAACGAAGTCCTTGTCGAGTCTCGGGTTGTAGCGCGCCAAGGGAGCGGGCTTCGGACTTCCGACGTCTTGCAACACGCCCCCCAATGTTAAACCCGAGTGTAGCACAGAAAATTGGGATTTCTGTCTCACTTAGGGAGAGAGTCGTTCGCGCCACGGCTCCTCGCTCAGTGCATTGCCTCGTGGTGAGTGCCCAGGTACAGGTTTGGACCTCGTGCTAAGCGCAGACTTTTCTGCATTTCCTGTGCGTGACCACCTCCATATGAACCTTGGGTACTCCCCAAGATGCGGCCTCCCTCCACATCCGAGTGCCTCCACCCATGCGTGGAACCTGTTTAAACCCACGCCTTTGGGGTTCACGGGCTGGTGGTCGCAGGCTAATTACGGCCTATCTACCTTGGATACGCCAAACGCCCACCGGGAGGTTGTGTCTCAAACGGAACACCACCGTTGTCTCGTCCGGAACATCTCCTGTAGTGTAGCACATGAAGATTGCACGGTTAACTGCTGTCTCAACTTAGGGATGAGCAGTGCGTGCGCCCCACGCTCTCCGCGTCAGGCATGGCCCCGTGGGTAGTGCGAAGGCTGACTGATTCGGTTTGGGACCGTTCGCCGTCAGTTTCTGCATCTGGCCAGACAACTAATCCACCAAAGGGTAACCCCCCGAGAATGGCGGCTGAGTCCGCTTCCACTGGATCGTCATCCGCGAGTGCATACTCAACCTCATACTTTAGACGGGACTGCCCCGTTCGGGTGCTCTCCCACTTGATTAGTATAGTTAACAAGTAAAAAGGCAGTAGATTCCGAAGATTGTGCAAAAAAGCAAGATACTTAAGAACTCTTTCTCTTATAACTTAACAAAATATATCTCCATTAAACTTTTTGTAATGCCAAGCGTCAATGAGACGCTAATAAGACTGATTATCGTATCACTATTCATGTGTCTGGTGTGGATGATCCACAGGCGCTTATTCTTTTAACGTGGGCTGACAACCAATAATCCTTGGAAAATGAAAGAACGCAACTGAGCCGCAAAGCCCCACCAGAAGAGAGGTTGATCGTTCTCCAACGAACACTGGTCTCCTCGACCCCGCTGTCCCGCTGTAGGATGGTGATCTACCATCACTGAAATCAGTCAACGCCGCCGGGATATATGCGTGATATCTCCAGTTTCAGGTATGCAGCGCTCGGTACTGCCTGGTCAGACTCCGAGAGACATGCCGGATATCCTCGTAATCCTTGTGGGTGCTTTCCAAGCACCAACTACCAAGCGGGTCACGACTCCCCTATCCACTTGGGCCTTTCGCCTACCGTCAGAAGGTGACGGGCATGGTAACCTCACCTGTGTAGAGTACACGGCCCTCGTCCCGTGACACCTGGCTGAGACACACACCCCGCCACGGTTCAGCTCTGGCTTGGATCACCTGCTAGCGGAGTCCGAGCGTAGCTGGCCCCCGGATAAGCGGGATCGGTGACCTGACCGAATGCATACTTAAGGAGTTCTCGCTCAGCGCCAGCCCAGTCTGCACCGGGAGACCCTCGCCCGTAAATCGTCCGCCACTTGTGGATTGCCAGAGTCGGATAGGTGTCGGTAGCTCGGCTATCCATTGGATACCTCAGTGCCCGCTGGGGGTTGCTTTCAACGACACCCGGTCCTCCGTCACCATCACCATCCCGTTCGGCAGCCCCTCCTCACATCACACAAAACACACACACCCACACAACCACACACACCAAAAATACAACATAAGGGGTCTGTTTCGCATTCCTGGGCGTCGTGGAGCTTGTCCTTAAGATCAGGCGTCACATTTTCATTAAAATAGGGGTTTTTAGCATAAACGCTCCCTTGGGTAGATAATTAGACGTTTATTTAAGCGATTTGGTTAGGTAGGTGGAGCACTTTTGAATTGAGAACTCATCCGGGCTGGTACAGTTACGTAAAAAGCTGTTTCTAAATACTTTTTAACAACTGAAGTGTTGTGTAGACTCATCAACTATTTGTTTTAATTTAAACAACGTGTTCAAAGTTAACATAGTGGTTTTCGCTGGATACGGAGCTACTCAGAACGTTAGCAAAAAAGAGGCACTATTCAAAATGCCTGAATAATCCTCAGTTTTCTATTCTTCTTCAATAACTTTTGAATAAAGTTCAAATGGTAACCGCACATACGTTCCATTTGGCTTGTGAGATATTGTAACGTTATGTATGCCAAACATTCAATCAAAAGGCTTTTAACTGGGATACCTAGTTTTTCTTTTTTTTATACAAGGTTTATTGTGTCAAATGCGTCTATTCGTATAACAGCTGACCCTAAAACACATTGCTGATTATGAAAGAAATACTACGCCTGCCATTATGATTAGTCAACTCAAATGTATGCTTCTTTATGTTTTTAGCAATGGGGGGGGAAATGCCTGTATACATTTCCTATAAAGCGCTTCGCTGATTGGCTTAGAACTGATTGACGTCCGAGCTCGATGACGAACTTAGCGTTCTACAACGTTTTCAGGAGCACGTACATATCCACAAAGTACGTTGAACATTTGACAAGGGGAGCTACTTCTTGTAGCTAGGGAAAATCTCGATTGTGCCACGAAAACTCGTAATTAACGCTTGCCAGCCGTGTCCTAGCAAATACCAGTTCACACACTCTTCTTCCTGTACTAATATGACCAGGCGTTTGGGTTTGAGATATTTTGAAAATGAGCTTCATAGGCTAACCTTCTAAGATTCATTCTCCGTAGTCCAACAGAAAGCACCTATTGTTGGTGAAATTTTAAACAGCACATTGAAAGATCGGCCTTCAAATTAATGTCTAACTTCGGTTTGTTTAAAATATCAAGGTTGTTTAAAATGTAAACATAAATGTTAGAGTGACCGGCTTAACACTTGGCTGCGGACACGTACAATACGAGGTCGCGTTTGCAACCTGTGCGCGGACACGTAAGTATTAGTGATCATGCTATTGTCTGGCTCGTCTGTTCGTATGACAGCGCCGACATGGTCATCCCGTACTGTGTTAGCACCATGCAGACAGTCAAGTGGTTAAACAAACATTATCTATTGTTAAAGTATTTTAAACAGGGTTTAACAGTGTGTGGCGATCCGTGTGACAGCAGCATGAAATTGTCGGCAATACTTAAGTGACGCCTCTCGGCTTGCAAGATGCTAATGATGGCAGTAATAATAGTCCAATATAAACAATTAACATCAGGCTCTCAATGATGTCGCCATTGAATAATTCATAAATATATTTCAACCGTAACATATAACGTCTGCTGTCAAAAAATGGGTACAAGTGAGCAAACATTTGTTTATAAGTTGAAGATAATGAAATCTGATATTGTTGAGTATTTCATAAGCCAGGGATATTAGACTTCTGTCTACAATTTTTTTCATTCACAATTTGGGGCGGCATTATTTGCAGATATGACTAATTTTACAATAAAGAAATCATCCTTTTTCGCACGCTGCAACACAGCCTTGTGTATGATTTCGCGTAATCGGAACCGGTGAATTCAGGCTCTAACAAGAAAAAGAAGATGAGCAACTTCGTATTTGTTCCTCGTCGAACAAATTTGTTTTACTGAAAGCAATATGAGCAGGACAAAGCGCATCAGCAGAAAATCTATTTGGCTTTAAATTGGCCAGAGAACATATTTGAAAGATTCAAACCTAAATGATTTTATTTTTTCCGCGACTGTACAATTTTTTTACACAGACTTATGTGGAGAATGATAAACTATCTCATTCTTTTATGTATAAATGAATAAGGGGATATAATCTAATGTTTAGGTTTTGTTTGTGTTTTTTGTGCTTTTGATGGTTGTTTTTGGTTTTGTTTTGTTTGCTATTGTTTTTTTTATTTCTTTTTTCTTTTTGTGATTAGCTTGACGCATGTAAGAATTTAGTTTTTCAGCTGAATGGCACGTAAATTAATTTCCGGAATGCTTCTAAAAGGAAACTCAAATCAAAGACAATTTGCTCTCCTTTTCAAATCTTTCGTGTAAATTTATCGTCTTTTCAGCTGAATTGGACGTAAATTTCAGTTTCCGGAATTGTTCTAGAAGAAACGGAAACTCAATAAGACATTTGCTCTCAACTTCTTAAAATCTTTCTTGTAAATTTAGTTCGCTCTTTTCAGCTGAATGGAGCGTAAAATCATATTCGGATTGCGTCTAAAAAGGAAAAAACTAAATTCAGACATTATGCTCTCCTTTTAAAGATCGTTTCTGGTAATTTATCGCTCTTTTCAGACTGAAATGGACGTAAAATCATTTCCGAATTGCTTCTAAAAGGAAAAATCAATAAAGACATTATGGCCTCCTTTAAATCTTCTTGTAATTATCGCTCTGAAATAATCAGATTAGCGCATCATACAAATTATTCTGGATTAATTGGATTGGAGT
>CALNVZ010003426.1:28996120-29027219 GCA_940671915.1 Paracentrotus lividus | reverse complement strand
ATAGCATTGTTCTCGGGAACAAAAGCAAGGTAAGAGAGGGTCATGTGATTATCTCGTAAATAATAAAATTAGTGCTAATTTTACTATTTCATGGACGTATTAGTTTGATAACTTTTGTTGAATCTATATTGTGAGTCTTTGGTATAAGTACAAGGCGTAAAATTCAAGAAGAAATAGTTTTCATATGTATTTAGTACATGCTTAAAGATTTAAGGTACAGTTCTTGTTCTGTCTTTAAAAATATTAATTCATGTATTTGAACTGCAAACTCTAGACGTGATTATTTTCATGCAATCAGCAGCCCAATTTAGGACTACACGCATTGTTTTTAATAGACTATGTTCCCTTTTTAAACTTTACAAGTAAGTTTTAAAAGCACTACACATTAAAGTGTGTCATTTTCTCTTTTTCAAGATAATTTCTTAATTTCTTTTTAGATGATACCCTTTTTCTAAAAGCTTTATAGGTAAGTTATGTATACACTAAAACATTCACGTTTGTCAATTTGATTTTGCTAGATAATTTATTTATTTCTTTTGTTATTATCCTTTAATATAATAATCATTGTAGATATAGATGAATGCACAGACAGCAGTGATGATTGTGACACTAATGCTATGTGTACCAACACCAATGGTAGTTTTACATGCGCTTGTAATTCTGGATGGACTGGAGATGGATCTTCATGTTCTGGTAAGAGACTATGGCAATGCCAAATAAGCTTTTAGGAAAATGTATTTCATGGACGTATTAGTTTGATAACTTTTGTTGAATCTATATAGCAAGTCTTTGGCATAAGTACAATGGGTGAAATTCAAGAAGAAATAGTTTTCATATGTATTTAGTACATGCTTAAAGATTTAAGGTACAGTTCTTGTTCTGTCATTATAATATGAATTTTTGTATTTGAACTGCAAACTCTAGACCTGATTATTTTCATGCAATCAGCAGCCAAATTTAGGACTACAGGCATTGTTTTTAATAGACTATTTTCCCTTTTTAAACTTTACAACTAAGTTTTAAAAACACTACACATTAAAGTGTGTCATTTTCTCTTTTTCAAGATAATTTCTTAATTTCTTTTGTTATTATCTTTTAATATAATAATCATTGTAGATATAGATGAATGCACAGACGGCAGTAATGATTGTGACACTAATGCTATGTGTACCAACACCAATGGTAGTTTTACCTGCGCTTGTAATTCTGGATGGACTGGCGATGGATCTTCATGTTCTGGTAAGAGACTATTGCAATGCCAAATAAGCTTTTAGGAAAATGTATTTCATGGACTTATTAGTTTGATGACTCTCGTTGAATCTATATAGCGAGTCTTTGGTATAAGTACAAGGCGTAAAATTCAAGAAGAAATGGTTATAATATGTATTTAGTACGTGCTTAAAAATTTAAGGTACAGTTCTTGCTCTGTTATTGATAAATTTAATTGATGTATTTGAACTGCAAACATTAGACCTAATTATTTTCATGCTATCAGCAGCCAAATTTAGGACTACAGGTATTGTTTTTAATAGACTATGTTCCCTTTTTAAGCTTTACAAGTAAGTTTTAAAAGCACTACACATTAAAGTGTGTCATTTTCCCTTTTTCAAGATAATTTATTAATTTTTTGTGAAATGATACCCTTTTTTAAGAAGCATTATAGGTAAGTTATTTATACACTAAAACATTCACGTTTGTCACTTCGATTTTGCTAGATAATTTATTCATTTCTTTTGTAATTATCTTTTAATATAATAATCATTGTAGATATAGATGAATGCACAGACGGCAGTGATGACTGTGACACTAATGCTATATGTACCAACACCAATGGTAGTTTTACATGCACTTGTAATTCTGGATGGACTGGAGATGGATCTTCATGTTCTGGTAAGAGACTATTGCTATGCCAAATAAGCTTTTAGGAAAATGTATTTCATGGACATATTAGTTTGATAACTTTCGTTGAATCTATATAGTGAGTCTTTGGCATAAATACAAGGCATAAAATTCAAGAAGAAATAGTTTTAATATGTATTTAGTACATGCTTTAAGATTAAAGGTACAGTTCGTTTTCTGTCATAGCATTTGTGATCAACAAGGAGGATATGAAAGAAAAATCGAATTATATGTCCATGTAGGGAATTTAATTAGCTAACAGGGGAGCAAATTTTAGGAAAAATCATCAAGTCATGCTTCAGTTATTAATGGTTGAATGCAAAAATGTCTTTTTTTGAAGTTTACAAGCCTAAAATCACAACTTTGATTCAATGATATGGGACCTATTTTCAGATTTTAAACATTTTACACGTCAGAATGTATGCAAAACGTGCTTCCTAACATACGGAAAGGAAATTTGCGTCAAATTTTATGGTTGAGTGAGCATGCACCAAAAATTGCCAAAACTGCGATTTTTACTTCTTTGCCATGGTATATTTGATCAAATATGATGGAATTCCTGTTTTGGAAGTGTGTGCAACCATTATCACTTCCTTCATGGTTGAATGAACCCATCAAACAACCAAAAGATAGGTCATTTTAGAATTACGAAGAGGTATTTCAGTAATTTTATGCACTAAAAATAATCTCAATGACATTTATTTGTTGTGTTTATATTCTTTAGGCACGTGTCAATGATCTGATGGCGTTTATTTACAAATTCATGCTTCAATGAGCATGTGAGACTAGAAAACCTATTTTGTCATGTATAGACTAAAATTTGAACTTTCACTTTAATTAAAGAGCACGATTGTTTTTGCGGAGTACCTCAAGAATTATTTTCACAAAAATCCCGATGTTTCACGCCTCACTGGGCTCAAAATACAAGAAAATCATGAAAATGAGAAGAAAGTTTGGGGCTTCGTCATGGTTCAGTGACTTTTCGAATACATAATTTGAATCAAGATCATGTTAGCTGGAGATCATTGAAGCTATGTGCAAAGTTTCGTGACATAACTCACAGTAGAATTAACAATAATCATCAATGAAATTGGCCTCCATTGACTTTATGTACAGAGGTTTAACAAAAGTGAAATTTGGCATATTTTAATTGTCAGTTTTTGTCCATTTGACTGTGAATTATTTTTTGAAACTTTGCACATAGCTTCAACTGGTCTCTAACTAACATGATCTTTATTCAAATTACGTATTCGAAAAGTCACTGAACCATGACGAAGCCCCAAACTTTCTTCTCATTTTCATGATTTCTTGTATCTTGTGTCCACTGAGGCGTGAAACATCAGGATTTTTATGAAAATAAAATCAAAGGTACTCCCCGAAAAGAATTGTTATATTTAATCAAAGTAAGAATTTGAATTTTAGTCCGTACGTGAGAAAAGGGCTTTTCCAGTCTCGCATGCTCACTGAAGCATGAATTTGTAAATAAATGCCATAGGATCATTGACACGTGCCCAACGAATATAAATACAACCCCAAAAATGTTATTGAGATGCTTTCTAGTGCATAAAATTACTGCAATGCATTTTCGTAGTTCTAAAATGACCTATTTTTAAGTTGTTTGATGGGTTCATTCAACCGTGAATAAATGGATATTGGGTGCATACACTTCCACAACAGGAATTCCGTCTAATTTGATCGATTATACCATGGCAAAGAAGTAAAAATGGCAGTGTGGGCAATTTTTGATGCATGCTCACTCAACCGTGAAATTTGACGCAAATTTCTTTTCCGTATATTGGGAAGCCCGTTTTGCATACATTCTGACGTGTAAAATGTTTAAAATCTGAAAATGGGTCTGCTTGCGAACTTCAATAAATGACATTTTTGCATTCAACCATTGCTCACTGAAGCATGACTTGATGATTTTTCCTAATATTCGTGCCCATCGTAGTGAATTAAATTCCCTACACGGACATATTAGATTTTTTTTAAATTGCTCCTGGTTCAAAAATTATTGATATCTGAAATAGGGGGAACTTTCTTTTTGTGTTGTGTTGTGTTTATAATAACCAAAATAAGCATTTTCATTATTGGCGGCCGTCTAGAATTTTAGCAGTTTACATAAAATCCTGTAGGTTTTTGCGACTGGCACTCATCGGATTGGGAATCAGCAACCTCAATTTGACAAGGAACCATCAAAACACCTTAAGAAATGAGCGGCTGCCACTCATCAGATTTGGAATCAGCACCCTCGAATTGACAAGAACCCACCAAAACAACCTCAGAAATACCCTTGGAATACTAATGTCCAATTTTTGCGGCCATTTACCAGCCATTTTGAATTTCACCGATTTACGTAAAATCTGTAAGGTTTCGCGGTTGAAACTCATCGGATATGGAATCAGCACCCTCCAATTGACAACAAAACAACAAAACAACCTCAAAATACCCTTTGAATATATATTTTCATGTTTTGGCAGCCATTTTGGCGGCCATTTTGAATTTTCGCAATTTGCGAAAAATGCTCAAGGTTTCGCGTCTGGAACTCATCGGCTTTGGAATCAGCACCCTCGAATTGACAAAGAACCAACAAAAAAAAATTGTATGTATCGAAAAACAAGGTTCAAGTCTTGTCCTATGGGGCCTAGCCTGGACTACTATGTACCATTTTTAAGCTTTACAAGTAAGTTTTTAAAACACTGCACATTAAAGTGTTTAATTCTTTTTTTTTTTTTGCAAGATAATTTATTAATTTTTACTAATGCAATGCCAAATAAGACTTTAGGAAAATGTATTTCATGGACGTATTAGTTTGATAACTTTCATTGAATCTACAGTTGAGGCCAAAAGTTTACATACACCGAGTACAAAGATATATAACTTATATTTTTACCACCATATGAACATTGCAAATCATTTATTTTGATAAATATGATCAGGTATGGTATCTACTTTATTTTCAAAGAGTATGTTTTCATAAAAGATATTTAGAAACATATATATGGTTGATCTTACTTCAGTTTGGATAAATTCAATGGGTCAAAAGTATACATACACCACAAAAATTGGTGATGGTGCTGCCTGTATTTTGCTTTTATTTGTTATTTTTTCCCTTATTGAAGCTGTCAACAAACTTTCTGTATACTTCTCTTGAGATTATTGTCTATTCCTCCAGCAAGATTGCAATAATTCAGTCCGATTTACAACTTTCCTTGGGCAAATACCATTTTTGGGGTCTGCCCATATGGTTTGTACAGGGATCAGGTCTAGACATGTGACAACCCCTCCTTAATCCCCTTTTCTCTGTTTACCCACTCTAAAACTAATCTAAATTAATGTCTGGGTTATTATGTATTTGAACTGCAAACATTAGACTTGATTATTTTCATGCAATCAGCAGCCACATTTAGGACTACAGGCATCGTTTTTAAAGGCCCCTCAAACTAGGAGATTGTGGGGAATCCGCATTTTTCCTGAGCTCTATTGACTCGTACACAATCAACAGTGAGGCTTATGCATGGTTTGGACTACTGGAGATTAACATTCGGACAGTACAAACATGATGAAGTTGGCCGAATTCAGTCACTCAATAGGGTCAATAGCTTCGGGTTCTCGACTCCTCACCAATCCTTAGTTTATAGACTCTCAACGGGTCTCTTCGTATAAATTCAAAGAGAGGACTTGTATAATGCTCCATTTCAAAAACAAAACATAGGTTAGATTCACCTCGGAATTCTGGTTAGTTAGTCTAGCCATGAAGGATTAACTCCAGACATGTTGTCGCTGATGATTACGCAACACGCGTCAGGCTCTCCATGCCATGTTATCATTTCATCCGAGATAGGTGATTTCCCCATGTTGTATCAATTATACGTCCCTTTAATAGACTATGTACCCTTTTTAAGCTTTACAAGTAAGTTGTAAAAACACTACACATTAAAGTGTCTCATTATCTTTTTTGCAATATAATTTATTCATTTCTTTTGCTATTATCATTTGACATAATAATAATTTTAGATATAGACGAATGCACAGACGGCAGTGATGATTGTGACACGAATGCTATGTGTACTAACACCAATGGTAGTTTTACATGCGCTTGTAATTCTGGATGGACTGGAGATGGATCATCATGTTCTGGTAAGAGACTATTGCAATGACAAATAAGCTTTTAGGAAATTTATTTAATGATCGTATTTGTTTGATAAAATTCACGCAAATCTTTGGTATAAATACAAGTCAAGAAATTCAAGTAGAAATAGTAGGAATATGTATTTAGTACGTGCCTAACATAAGTTACGTTTCTTAATCTTAATTTATTCATGTATTTCAACTTCAAACAGTGGAGTTGATTATTATCATGCAAAGTGTAGCAAATTTAGTGACTGCTTTAGACCATTTCCCCTTTGTAAGCTTTACGAATATGTTTTTGAAAACAGTACAGACAATGCTTCAGACCATTTACCCTTTTTTAAAGCTTACAAGTAAGTTACTTAAAAACTAAACGTTAACGTTTCGATTTTGCTAGATAATTTATTAATTTCATTTGCTCTTATCTTTTAATATAATAATCATTTTAGATAATTGTAATTCTGTATAGACCATTTCCCCTTTTTATTCTTTACGAATATGTTTTTTAAACCACTACAGACAATGCTTCAGACCATTTGCCCTTTTTTAAAGCTTTACAAGTAAGTTACTTATGAAATAAATGTTAACGTTTGTCATTTTAGATTTTGCTAGATAATTTATTAATTTCTTTTGCTATTATCGTTTGATATATTACTCATTTTAGATATAGACGAATGCACAGAAGGCAGTGATGATTGTGACACGAATGCTATGTGTACCAACACCGATGGAAGTTTTACATGCGCTTGTAATTCTGGATGGACTGGAGATGGATCTTCATGTTCTGGTGAGAGACTATTGCAATGCCAAATATTAAAGCTTTTTGGAAAATGTATTTCATGGACGTATTAGTTTGATAACTTTTGTTGAATCTATATAGGAAGTCTTTGGTATAAGTACAAGGCGTAAAATTCAAGAAGAAATAGTTTTCATATGTATTTAGTGCGTGCTTAAAAAATTTAAGACACAGTTCCTTATTCATGTATGGACTAAATTTCAAATTCTTACTTTGATTGAATATAACAATTCTTTTTGGGGAGTACTTTTGATACTTATTTTCACAAAAATCCTGATGTCTCACGCCTCAGTGGGCACAAAATCATGCAAATGAGAAGAAAGTTTCGGGTTTCGTTATGGTTCAGTGACTTTTGGAATACTTAATTTGAGTAAAGATCATGTTAGTAAGAGATCAGTTGAAGCTATGTGCAAAGTTTCATAAAATAATTCATGGTCAAATGGAGAAAAACTGACAATTAAAATATGCCAAATTTCACTTTTGTTAAACTTTTGTTGAACCTCTGTACAATAAAGTCAATGGAGGATTTTCTTGTATGTTGTGCCCACTGAGGCGTGAGACATCCAGATTTTTGTGAAAATAAAATAAAAAGTACTGCCCCTAAAGAATTGTTATATTCATTCAAAGTAAGAATTTTAATTTTAGTCCATTTGTGAGAAAAGGGCTTTTCCAGTCTCACGTGCTGACTGAAGCATGAATTTCTAAATAAATGCCATAGGATCATTGACACGTGCCCAAAGAATATAAATAAAACCCAAAAATGTTATTGAGATGCTTTCTAGTGCATAAAATTACTGCAGTGACTCTTCGTAATTCTAAAATGGCCTATTTTTTGTTTGATTGATGGGTTCATTCATTCGTGAATAAATGGATATTGGTTGCATACACTTCCAAAACAGGAATTCCCTCACATTTGATCGGTTATACCATGGCAAAGAAGTAAAAATCGCTGTTTGAGCAATTTTTGATGCATGCTCACTCAACCGTGAAATTTGACACAAATTTCGTTTCCGTATATTGGAAAGCACGTTTTTCATACATTCTGACGTGTTAAATGTTTAAAATCTGAAAATGGGATCGTTATCATCCATTTTAGGCTTGTGAACTTCAAAAAAATGACATTTTTGCATTCAACCATTGCTCACTGAAGCATGACTGGATGATTTTTCCTAAAATTTGTTCCCATTGTGACTAATTAAATTCCCTGCATGGACATATAATTACATTTTTTTTTAATTCCTCCTGGTTCAAAAATTATTTATATCAGAAATAGGGGGAACTTTCTTTTTATATAGCGAGTTTATATAGCGAGTGTTATGCTAGGTTATGCTAGGTTCACACTGCCGATCTGATCAACTTGATCGAACCCGACCAGGTCAAAACATCAATTTTCCCCCGATCATTCTCGACCAAGTGCTTGATCGGGTATCTACACGAGCCCTTCCCAATCCCCTGTTCGATCGTTTACGATCCATACACGATGATGTCCGATCTCTCCTCGATAACCACCACGATCAATACTCGATTACTTCGATTTGATTCGATGTATACACGATCATTTCACGATCAATACTCGACCTCTTCCCGACAAACTAGACATGTACACGATTTTGATCGGAGTAGATTGACAGCTAGTACAAACTTCGTATTCTTGTTCCGTTTTGTAGGGAAAGATCTTTGTTTTGGAGGTGGAACTAAATGATTTGCACTTTTGGGCGAAGTGGTAGAAGTTGTCCTTTAAAAAGGAAGAAGTCACAAAATGAATTTAATTGGTATCTTTGTATATAATGATTGACAAGGACAATTTTAGGAAGAAGTTGGTTAAAAAATAATTGTTTATAATTCTAATTATTGAGGGTCGGATGAACAAGAATCTTTTCAATTTCGTTAACGATTTGCCGCATTGCAGTAAGTTTATAGTACAGTGCGTCCCAAAGAGAACTATACACTTTTGAAATGGCTACCAAGTAAAAAAAAAATATATGGTTCTTGGGGAAAAACTTTAGATGTACACTGTTAGAAAAAATTAAACAAGTTGTTTAAAATCTTTAACAACTGCGGGTTAAACAGTGAATCGCACAGCGTTGTTTCAAACTTTAACACTCTTGTTGTTCAAAAGTTTAAGCAACATGTTGTTTAATGGTTGTTTTAAATATCAACTGTATTGTTTAACGCTTCTCTCTAAAAATAAAAACGCTCCAACTTTTGGTTTACGCGGCCGGGTATTGAACTCACAACCCTTCGAATAAAAGGCAGACGCTCTATCCACTGAGCCAACTCATCAGTACATACACTCAGTTAATGTGTGAGGCATCAGTCCTTCGCCATGATTAATGTTGCGCCGATTTTATCTTGCATATAAGGAGTGATGCCATTAGCTCATGACTATCACGTGACATTTGCCTCGGCTTTTTTTTTTTTTAAACAAAACTGTTTAATATCTAAATTCTAATCTTTAAACAGGTCCTGTCTGAGGCTATAAAACCTCGTTTCGGGTTTTAAACAACAATGTTTAAATATTAAACAAAAATGTATAACTTTAAAACCAACATTTTTTTTAAACAGCGAAATTTTTAAACCGCGTTCTAACAGTGCATATAAAGCTCATATCCTCAACTATCATTATGACACAAACAATTCCAAAATAACGCATTCTTCAGTGAGCAATGCCCACTTTTGTAAAGGACATAACTATTAGCATGCGCAGTAATTTTCTATTCATTTATCACCTTTGTATGGCACGCCATTAGGGATTCAACTAATAATGGAATAAATCGGGCAACAAACCAAGACAAAAATAAACCGAACTCAAAGCAAAAATCAATGACATGAAAACAAAACGGTGAAAAAAAAAAGCATTTTGCATAATATTGATTGTTTATTTCTGACTTACGGTATATATTTTATATTAGCGGATTTATTCCATTATTGTTTGATTTCCTCCTGGCATGCCATACAAAGATGATAAATGAATAGCGAATTCCTGCGCATCTAATTTCTGTGTCCTTCACAAAAGTGGGCATTGCTCACTGAAGAACGTCTGTGTCCTTCACAAAAGTGGGCATTGCCCACTGAAGAACGTCTGTGTCCTTCACAAAAGTGGGCATTGCTCACTGAAGAATGCGTTATTTTCGGAATTTCTTGTGTCATAATGATAGTTCAGAATATGAGCTTTATATCCATATAAACATTTTCTCCAAGAATCATATATTTTTTATTTGATAGCCATTTGAAAAGTGTATAGTTCTTTTTGGGACGCACTGTAAAAGTGTTTTGAACAGTTATCATTAAACATTATGGCCCGAATTTACAAACGTGGTTTAGTTAGTCCATGGTCTAATTCAGGTGGTTTGTGAATACCAAAATTTAGACCATGGTCTAAATCCGTGGTTTAAACAATTGATTTAGACCATGGACTAACTAAACCACGTTTGTGAATTCGGGCCTATAAATTAAAGAAAAAATCAATCCCTTTGCTAGTTTTACCGCCTTTTTCTTTCATTTAACTTCATTTTTCAAAAAAAAAAAAAAAAAAAAAGGACCGATATAAAACAAAATATCTAAGAATCCTTAAAGTATTAAGGTACTTTATTTCGATCCTGTTAGGTGTTCTTTTTTTTTCTTTTCTAAATAAACATTGACACATTTAATTGTACTGCATTAACATTAGACACGGATCTAGCTTTTATTTTTTCAACTTTGTTCAGCATTGTTCACTGAAGAATTTTTTATTTTCGGATTGTTTTTGTATGTCATAATAATAGTGGAGGATATGAGCTTTATATACATCAAAACTTTTTCCCCCAAGAATCATATATTTTCAATTTGGTAGCCTTGTCAAAAATGTACAGTTCTTTTTTGGGACGCACTGTATAATGAAGAGAAAACAAATAAACAATTATACCTGTCATATTATTAATACTATAAGGAAACATCAAATCAAAATGGCCCCTCTCCATACAGATTTTAAACTGATTTTATTATTATTATTTATGATCAGTTTTAACAAAACGAAACAAAATAACAACAAAATAACCCGTAATCGTTGCTTTTACTTTTCCCCTTCTATTTGTATTTACCATGCTATAATAAAGAAAATAAAAACGTTATATTGCCCATTTCTTTCACCATTCATTCTGGCACACAAAGCAAAAACCTTATCAGTTTTTAAAAATCTTTTCACTAGTTTCTTCCAATCATTTGGGAAATCAATATTTTGGATAATTCTAAGGAGCGGATCAAGGAGGGGAGGAAGATATGTTTCTGTTTATGCTCGACCTGAGTGACTTAAATAAGCCTGTCCGCCCCGCCATGGCATATAATTATACAATCCTTCCTCATGTTGTTTCGACATTGATTCTTCTTCAGATTTAGAATAATAATATTCCTATAGTTTAGAATAAAATTTCTTGATTACTTGTATTTTATATCAAGCACAACCTCAAACAAATTAGCAGCATGTGTTCCACTATTGTTGAGTGCGATCGAGAAGTATATCGGGATGTGATCGAGTGTGGTCGAATATAGGTCGAGTCGTGATCGAGTTCGGTCGGAGAGTTCAATAGCTGCCCTGAACCTGAGGTCGAGCTGTGAAAAACTCTTAATCGAGATGATTGGAAACCCATCGGCCCGTATTCTGTTACCTGGTTTAGAGTTGTGCTGTCGCACGAAAATAGTAAGGGTAATGAGACGAGAATGCAACGCTGATTTGCACGCTTTTCTATGAAGCGTCAGTGAAGCGTGCGTCCTATCGTACGAAAGTAGATTCAGATGACGTCATTCGGGATCATTTATGTACACACATTTCTAAAGAATTCTAAACTAGGGGTATAGGTGGTTTAGAATTTGATATGGCTTTGCGAGTTTTATGTCGGAGGAAGCTAATTTATCTATTTTCTCGTTAACTTGAAGTTAAAGGTTGTTAAAACTTTGTTTAATAATGAGGTGCATTATAGAACTGTCCACAACGATTAGATTAATTGCATGTTAATCATCAAAAATGACATTTTCCGACACGATTGAAGTGTTAGTTTGACCTGACGTTTTTTAGAAAGGACAACTGACGCAAAAACCAACAATAAACTAATAGTGGCAAGTCACTTGTCATTACACTGGAAAACGGATTTTGGAACCCTTTTTTTTTTTTTTTTTTTTTTTTTTGTTGATACTAATTTGAGAAATGGTTTGAAATTGTTTTGGATGTTTTTTTTTGTCGCGCAGACGTCTCAGAGACGTCTACGAGATATTCCCACGACCAAGCGCGGCGATTTCACGTCACGACGGGGAGCGGGGGGGGGGACAGAAACACCCGAAAGTGAAAACATAATACACTCAAAATTTGCATACTTCGCACATTAGGCAGAAAACTAATGAAAATGATTGCGACGGCGAAGCGCGAGCCGGAAATTTTGCCTTATAATAACATTTAGCATCTTATTTGACATACATTTTACCTCTTTATTAGCTTCACAAGCTAATCACTACATAAAAATTGTTCATTTTTAAAAATCGAAGGCGGACGATCCCCCCTTAAAAAAATCGAGGGCAGGGGGGGACACGTCCACCACCGTCTCCCCGGATCGCCGCGAATGCTCGGACAGAAAAAAAAATATATTTATATCGGAGACGTCCTGGAGTATCCGAGTCGCGGGGACAAAGTGATATACCACCTTTATGGTGGTATCTCAAGGTATTTGCCATGAGACTGATTTGAGACTGATTTGGGACGGGTTTGATACGGTTTTGATTTTTGTCGGGAAAGATCTAAAAGTGGTCGCACAGACGTCTCATGAATCTCCGCGACATCTCATGAGTCGAGGGAAAATACAAACATGCTTACGAATATGTGTGTTTTTTTTCTGTTGTGGAGACGTCTCTGATGATACATAAAACAATTATCGGAGACGTCTCCGAGTGTTCGAGTCTCAGAGGACATCTCCGCGACGTCAGATACCACCTATACGTCCATAATTTCTACAGAGGAGAAAAACACCATTTTCATTTTCAACTGAGAATGTAAACTAATGTTTCTTTTAAAGACTACTGAATTATTAATGGCACTTGACATAAAATAGGCCCACTCGATTTCCTTTTTTGCATATATTAGTGTGTTGCTATATTGAGACAAGAAACGTGTTTGTTCAGTGATAGCAACAACTAGTTATGCAAATTGATTCAAAATACTAACGAGTTGTTCATTCAGGCAATTTGGTTCCGCCCTGAATCTGAAACCTTTGTCCGTTGTCATTGTGCTATGTCAGCCATAACCTGGAACCGCTAAGCTTCTCAAAGAAAAGATAATCCGTGCTTTGATAATATACCTTGTTAAGCATGGATTACATTTTTCATCACAATACATACATACAACATGTACAAAAAAAAAATACACACAAAAAGAATGGAAACAAATTCCACCATTCTTCAAAGGTCCATATTATTTATAAATATTGATAGATGTAGGATTTCGAGGCCGAGTGGATATTGTTAATGAACATTGACGTTTTATGTTTATGGTATGACTCTGTAAAGAGTTGAATACTTAAATAGTGGAAAATTTACATTTTACCCTCTCCCATTATTACAACTTTTGCCCCTCCCAAATAGAAGAAAAAAAAAGGGAAAAACAAACAACAAAATAGTAATAAGGAAAAGATTGATGCGCATGCACCTAACGTGAGGACTTTTACGCATGCATGTAGCGTGATATCGGAATCAAATTCAACGTTTCATTGCTTTTGGCCAAATATGGACACTTCACAATTTGAAAGAAAAAATTCGTGGCGCTATTTTAGGAGATTTAATTCAAAAGAATAAAAACTCCCTTTCCACCTCCCTGGTTAATTGTTCCCATCCAGGCCACTGAATTGTTAATGAATAGACGTGATATTTAAAAATGCATGACAAGCGACAATGCCAAACACTCGGCAGTCAAAGGATAAAGCGGCTACAAACAATCATTGTTGCGTCATTATTTCAATGGATTTCCGGTTTATTCTTGTGCATTTCAGTGCCACGAGAAACGTCCAGCTGTACGGAAGTTGTACACGTTTGGGAGGTTTTTTTCGTGCTGGGAGTTTTTTCTCGTGCGGTGCTATTGTTCGATTCTATTGTCAATTGCCGTACAACTCTAAACCACGTAACAGAATACGGGCCATCGTGTCGTATCGAGTATGAATCGAGTATGAATCGAGTTGATCGAGAACTGCAGATCGGGAGGAAATCATCCCGACCTAACTAGATTCATTATACGACCGGTTTCCGATCGACTCGACCTCTTCTCGATCACTACCCGACCTGCTGAAGCTCGGGCTTCCTACTCGATATTTTTTGACATGTCAAAAAATATCGAGTAGGAAGGGCGAGTGAGGCCGATCAAGGTAGATCAAGGTAGATCAAGGTAGATTGACCCCGATCACCCTTCCCGACCATTGCCGACCAAGCCAAAATGCTCCCAAATATGGTGATCGGGCTTGATCGAGTTGATCAGATCGGCAGTGTGAACCTAGCATTACATATCTTGTAAATCGAGTAGAAATAGTTAGAATATGTGTTAAGTACGTGCCTAACATGATAAGGTTAATTATTTCTTATTCTGTTAAAGATTACACTAATTCATGTATTTCAAATTAGAACAGTGGACTTGATTATTTTCATGCAATACCAAATAAGCTTTTACAAAAATGTTTTTCATGGACGTATTAGTTTGATAAAATTCACTGAATCTAAACATATCACAAAAGTAAGTTCCCCCTATTTTAGATATCAATATTTTTTTTTGTTTTTTTTGAAAAACTCTTATCATATGTCCGTGTAGGTAATCATGTCATGCTTCAGTGAGTAATGGTTGTATACAAAAATGTCATTTTTTAAGTTCACAAGCCGATTATCACAAATTTGAATTAATGATTTCGGAACAATATTCAAATTTTTCTGATTGCGTGCCAATTTACGTCGCGATCGCGCTTTTGACGGCCGAGATATTTGTTTTGCAATTATCTTTTGAAATAATGTTCATTTTAGATATCGACGAATGCACAGATGGCAGTGATGATTGTGACACGAATGCTATGTGTACCAACACCAACAGTAGTTTTACATGCGCTTGTAATTCTGGATGGACTGGAGATGGATCTTCATGTTCTGGTAAGAGACTATTGCAATGCCAAATAAGCTTTTTGCACAATGTATTTCATGGACGTATTATTTTGATAACTTTCATTGAATCTATATAATGAGTCTTTTCAAGCACGGCGATTTCATGTCACGACTGGGGGGGGGGGGGCGGAAACACCCGCAAGTGAAAAAAATACACAAAAAAAATTCCCATAATTCGCACATTATGCAGAAACTAATGAAAATGTTTGCGAGCGCGAAGCGCGTGCCTAAATTTTGCCTTATAACAACATTTAGCAGTGTATTTGACATACGTTTTACCTCTTTATTAGCTTCACAAGCTAATCACTATATAAAAATAAGTTAAGTTTCAAAAATCGAGGGGGGGGGACGATCCCCCCCAGAAAAAAAACGAGGGGGGACACGTCCCCCCCCCCGTCCCCCCCAGGATCGCCGCCAATGAGTCTTTTGTATAAATACAAGTTGTAAAATTCAAGAAGAAATAGTTTTAATCACTCGGTGCTAATTGCACAGTATGGGTATGACCAGCGTGGCGCTGCACAATGGGTCAGCTGTGATCCAAAGTGGGCCATAACCAGGAGTTTGTCATCAAATTAATTTTACTTTTATACTCTTCCATGCCAGAATTACAACCTCTAGAGCATCTGGGTGCAATATTTATTCTTGTAATTAATTTCAAGTCGGTTATTTTGCCTAAAAAGGTTCAGAAATTTCAATTTAGCGTTAGCTTATGTGTAAATTACAATGTTGTCTTTTTTAAACAAGTTTTGCCAAACGGGTAGTCTGTTCTATTTTAAATTTCTCTTGCCTGTTTGGAGTTTTTTTTATTAACCCTAGAGTTTCAAGACGAATCTTTATTGAACTCTGAAGTTATTCTTGAAAAATGACCAAATAATGGGGAAAATTCCATGTTTTTTTCTTTATGTACCTAAATGTTCATTATTACTGCCGATTTCCATGCTAAAGATACCACAGGTGTCTTTGTTATGGTGGACTACTTTGCAGTGATACCAAATTTGGTTTCAACTTTTTGCTGCTTCTTTAGTTAGAGCCCATTTTCCATTGTCATGTTTACCCCAATTATTGCTCAAATTGGCTATAAAGCGATAAAGTGCACACGTATTGTGCTTAGTTTGCAGGCACAAACATATGTTGTTAGCTTACTAGGGCCTGAAGTAAAGAACTGGATTCACTCATGTACTGTAATGAAAAAGTTGAAAATGTCATTATAGAAACCTAAAATGTGAGCTGTGTTAAAAGTATTTTTGAGTAGATCAAGAGGGAGGGGAGGGGGGGGGGGGCTCAATGATTTCCAAGTTCCTGTCCACAAACATGGGGGTTTACCCCCAACGATTGTTCTTTTGAAGAAAAAAAAAAGAATATTAAAATTAATGCTAGTGTATAGTGTGAGCTGAAAATCCTGTCAATAGATACCTAAATTGTGAGCTGTGTTGGGGGAAAAAAGGGGGAGGGGGAGGGGCTCAATAAAATCCGAGACCTAATAAGATTATGGAAGGAACTTATATCTTCCCTCAAATATATAGACCATTTACATAATATTATCTGAGTCAAGCAAATTACTAAATTCTCTATTTCTCTTGATAACTAAGACGCCTTCTCCAAACAAAGTATGTCAGTTTCCCGCAGCTTCCTGATCCGACGCAAGAAACAATTAATCGGCTTTCTGCTTTTAACGTTTTTAAGCCGCATTAAAGGGACGTATAATTGATAAAACATTGGGAATTCACCTTATCTCGGGTGAAATGATAACATTCCAATCAGAGCCTGAGGCGTGTTGTGTAATCTTCAGCACCAACCCGTCTGGAGCTAATCCGGTTAATCCTTCATGGCTAGACTAACTAACCAGAAGTCCGAAGTAAATCTAACCTATGTTTTGTTTTTGAAATGGAGTATTATACAAGTCCTCTCTTTGAATTAATACGAAGAGACCCGTTGAGAGTCTATAAACTAATCCGAAGCTACTGACCCTATTGACTGACTGAATTCGGTAAACTTCGTCATGTTCGTGCTGTCCGAATGTTAATCCCCAGTAGGCCGACCCTTGCGTAAGCCTCACTGTAGATTGTGTATGAGTCAATGAAGCTCAAGAAAAACGCGCATTCCCCATGATCTCCGACTTGCGAGGGCCTTTGGGATTCTATTCAAAAGCGAAGTTACGAAAATGCGTGTGTGCTGCAGCTTTTGAGCTTCTGAGCGTTGTGCTCTGTTTTAAAGGGGAAGGAAACCCTAGGAATTCATTAAATTGTACAAAAACAGGGAAATCAAAGAAGCTGATCAATGAAAATTTGAGAAAAAAAATGAATGAATAATAAGAACGTTATAAGCACTTGAATGTTGTGATCACTACTGCTATGGGATCCTCAAATTGGCAACGGGCCCAAGATGTGTGATGTCATACATGAACAACTTCCCCATTACTTTTGTACATATTTCACTCAAATTGTCTTTTTTTTTATTAATTCCGTTAAAAGATCTGAGATTCTTTTCATGGGAGGACATGTAATACAAGTTCACAAAATATAATCATGTGTGAAGAGTCTGTATACTACCATTAGAATGAGGAAAAAGAAGAATTTTTGGTATTTTTTTTGTATGTCATATGAGAGAGTTGTTCATGTGACATCACACATCTTGGGCCTGTTGCCAGTGTGAGGATATCCATAGCGTTAGTGATCACAACATTTAAATGCACATAACTTTCTTATTAGTTATTCAATTGTTCTCAAACTTTCTTTAATCTGTTTCTTTGATTTTTTTTTATTCATACAATTCAACTGAATCCTAGGGTTTCATTCTCCTTTAAGGGCTGAGCCTAGCGGGGTAGCCATCTATCGGCCAGAGCCACAACCTTGAACTGGGGAAGAAATGTTATGTGTGCTGTTGCGTGTCAAAGAGATTTGATCACACAGAGAATGTCAAAATTCAGTTTATATGCGGTTATTGTGTATGATGTATTACGTGTGCGCGCTTGTATGGACAATGTATTACCATGTGGTTGTGTGCAAACCTTGTGTGACCTGACTATCATAGAGCTCGCATTGTGTCTACTACAGTAGAAAAGTTGTGTGCTTTTTCTTGTTATATACATGTATGCGTGTGTGTACATAAAAACATGTGATCCATGCCAGTTGACTGTGATTGGTGTGTATACTGATCTGCTAAAGTTGGCTAGATTATCCGGATAGGACTTCTATTTTGCCTTGAAGCAAATACTTCTTGGATGAATGATTATTCCAATTAGGATTTCATCAAAGGAATAATAATAATAGTGCCCCGATTAATACTAAAAGTAAGTGATATCCGCCGATATCACAGCCCAGGTATGTTGCTCTGAGATTCAACAACGGGGAGGGTGTTGTACTCTGTTTTACAGCACCGAGCATACACTGTAGTGGGGTAGCGATCTGTTGCCCAGAGCCATAATCTTGTTTGTTTAACTTGCTCTCATTTCTTTATTTCTGCATCATTTGTGTTCACACTTGGTTCAAATATAATACGTGGGTAATACAAAATATGTATTGATAAGGATGTTGGGGTGAAAGGTCATCTAGGGGTCAAAAGGTCAAATGATAGTTATTGTAAGGCCATCTGTTACAAAAGCGTTAAATGTTTTTGTTTTTTGTTTAACTTGCTCTCATTTCTTTATTCCTCCATCAATTGTATTCACACTTAGTACAAATGATTCTTAGGTAATACCACATGTATGTTGACGAGGATGATGAGATCAAACGTCATATAGGGGACAACTTAAAGGTCAACTTTTCTTAAACTTTTTCTTTATGTTTTCTTTATTTCTCTATCAATTGCGTTCACTCTTAATTGGTACAAATGATTCTTGGGTAATAGGGTACATGCAGGTAATATGGACCCCCTAAGCTCATTTCCCTAATTTGCATAAAATTGCAAAATGACACACAGTCTAAACTTTGTTTATATGAATCAATAACTACTGCTCTAACTTTTATTGTGAAGAAAAACAATTATCACCAAATAACCCCCCTGTCTGCAATATTCAAATGTTGACGTCATTACGAAATGGCACATATACCTGCATGTGCAGGTAATATGGGCACATGTATTTAATGTATGTCTTAAAAACTACAATGACTCTACCATGTCTGGAATTTGCTCAAAATGTTGAAAATCGTTAACTTTAAGATATCATATGAAATTATAAGACCCTTCAGTAAATACTTTGACTATATATTTCATTGTTTTGTATTTTGTATAAAATTGCTTTTTTTTAATGTTATTTAAATATTATTTTCATTATACAAGTCAATATAGGCCTACAATAAGTTATTTATATTAATTATATACTGTGAATATACCCCAAAAAGTCGTAGCAAAGAGATTGATGCCTCATCCCAATACTAAGTACCATAATCATTTCCGCCATTTTGGATGGCCCATATTACCTGCACTAATGTTGCTGTGTCAGGCAAGCATTCTATGCCACATTGCACCCCTTCACTATAACAAATTGACCTGTACATGCTAGTATGATTAAAATGAAACTATAAGCTTACTAAATATACAAAACAATTGAGGTTACCCCCTCAAACACTCTTTCACCATCCCATTCTGTGAAATATCAAATTTTACATCAGGGTAAAAAAATGCCGTATGTTTTACCTACCTTGTTGGTTTTCAGCAATTTTCTCAGAGAAATTTCGGCATCAGATGCTCTCACGACGATATATTTTCGTATACAGTTCATATGAACAACATTATGGTGCTCACACCGGTCACCGGTCGACGGTCACGACATGATGTGCTTCAGGTGGCCCATATTACCTGCTGGCCCATATTACCTGCATGTACCCTACCACATGTGTGTTGATGAGGATGATGAGATCAAAGGTCATATAGGGGTCAAAAGGTCAATGTAAAGGTCAACTTTTCTCAAATATGTCCTGATTTCTTTATTTTTGCATAAATTTTGTTTAAACTTCGAACAAATGTTCATTAGGTAATGTCACGTACATGTGTATATGATACCTCAGGGCCGGCGGAGCGTTTTCAAAAGTGAGGGGGCACAAGTTTTAAAAAAATTCATGCGAACATATTAGGCCCGAATAATAAGGATTTTTACGGGGGGGGGGGGGTTCGAAATGTGAAAAAGTGCACCTTTGCTTTGTGAATGAGCAGATCATATTCAAGCGCGAAGTCAGGGGTCAGTATAATGAGCTTTTAAGAGAAATTTCCGAGCGCGTACGTAGCGCGAGCCGAAAATTTTGGCTTATAATTACCTGAAGATAGTGTATTCTGTACACATTTTAATAATTGTCATCCCATCTGAGACACATTTGCGAGCGCGTAGCGCGAGCCGAAAATTTTGGCTTATAATTATCTGAAGGTAGTGTATTCTATACACATTTTAATAATTGTCATCCCATCTGAGACACCTTTCATGCATTTGCGAGCGCGTAGCGCGAGCTGAAAATTTTGGCTTACAATTACCTGAAGGTAGTGAATTCTGTACACATTTTGATAATTGTCATCCCTTCTGAGACACATTTGCGAGCGCGAAGCGCGAGGTGGAAATTTTGGCTTACAATGATGCAAAGGCCGTATATTCTACGCACATGTCCCCCTCTTCTCTTATGTATTTTGTTTGAATTCTTTTACTAGATAACAATCACCTTCATTTTAATAAACATTGCGAACGCGAGCAGAAAAATTTACATAACATTACTTGTTTGGGACGCCAGGGATCACTCAATGTAGCTTTTTGTTTAGAAAACTTTGAGAGCTCGAAGCGCGAGCCGAAAATTAAAGCTTAACGGACCGAAGGTATAGTGTTTTCTAGACATAATTTGAAAATTTACATCCCATCACTTCACTTTACAATGTCAGGAGTCAGTATTTCTGAGAGAAATTTGAGCAGACCATATTCGAGCGCGAAGTGAGAGGTCAGCCTAGTATAATAAACTTTTCTAAAGAAATTTGCAAGCGCGAAGCGCGAGCCGAAAATTTTGGCTTACAGTGACCTGAAGGTAGTGTGTTCTCGACACATTTTGAAAATTGTCATCCCGTCTAAGAGAAATTTGCGAGCGCGAGCGGAAAATTTTGACTTATAATTAACTGAAGGTAGTGTATTCTAGATTTTTAAAATTTTGAAAATTTACATCCATCACTACACTTTGCGACGTCAGGAATTAGTCTTTCTGAGAGGAATTTGCGAGCGCGAAGCGCGAGCTAAAATTTTTGGCTTATAATGACACAAATAAGGCCGTATATTTTACGCAAATTTCCCCCTCTACTCTTATGTATTTTTGTTTGAATTCTGTTACTAGCTAGGTAACGATCACCTCCATTTTAACAAAAATAAATTGCGAGCGCGAAACGCGAGCAGAAATTTTTACATAACATTACTTCTTTGGGACGCCAGGGATCAGCTTTTGATTCCGGGTTTTTTAAAGAAAAGTTTGCGAGCGCGAAGCGCGAGCCGAAAAGAAATTGACTTATAAGTAACTGAAGGCAGTGTATTCTAGATTTTGAAATTTGATTGACATCCATCACTTCACTTTGCGACGTCAGGAATTTTTCTAAGAGGAATTTGCGAGCGCGAAGCGCGAGCTGAAAATTTTGGCTTATGACACCGTATATTTTTACGTACATTTTCCATCTTATTTCTTTTTGTTTGAATAGTCTTCTTTGGATCAAGATCACCTAAATTTTAACAAAAATAAAATGCGACGGCCAAGTGCGAGTAGAAAAATTTACATAACTTTACTTATATTGGACATAAGGGATCAGTCAATGTGCCTTATTGAGAGATCCTTGCGAGCGTGATGCGCGAGCAGAAAAAAAGAATTGGCTTCTAATGAACCTGAAGGTAATGTATTTCAAATACATTTTGCCTCTCCTTCCCATTCTTCTTTTTCTTTCTTTCCCCTTTGTTCCCTTAGAAAATATTAAAATTTCTGCCAAAAATTCGGGGGGGGGGGCCGGCCCCCCAGGCCCCCCCCCGTCTCCGCCGGCCCTGTACCTACAAAGGTACATCACAAAGGCCATCTTGCGGTCAAAAGGCCATATTGCTTGTTTTATTGATAGCAAAATCAGGCGAGACTCGATCGTGAACCACCTTGTTTCGATCTTGAAAAGGACTCTTTTTTTTTAGCAGCTTCTCGCAAGAAAAGCTAAAGACACTCCATGGATTTGAAACCTGTAATGAATTGATCTGTGTTTGGGACACCTTTTATGAAAAAATCAGCCTGAAAAATTTTGGGCCATTTTTGTTTCACTCACATGAAAATTCCCCTTTTTCTCCTTCCTGATAAATGCAAAAAATGGCAACATCCCTATTGCATAGATAAAAGCTTCCGAGCCTTTGTTTTTTATTTTGTTTACATGCCTGCAAAGAAGAGCATTTAAATTTAAAGCCCTGCAAATTTTATTTGAATCAAATAATTTCAAATAAATTTTAAGAGGTCATAAAAATGACCATAAATTGACAAATGCAATGTTTTGAAGACACTCAAGGGTCAATTTTAAGGGAGTGGGATGACTATGAAGATAATTATGATCAGAAATTGTTAACACCATTTTCATGGGACCTTCCCTCTATGTACTTAAACCTCAGAATATTTTTTCTATTTTGCAAAAAATAGAATTTGGTGTGACTTCAGAGACAAATAAGAATGCCACATTTTTAGAGTGCGACATTAACTCTCGAAATTTCTTTTGAAAAGTTGTGAGGATGTAAGGAGTATCACCATTAAAATACCAGAGGGAAAAAATGGTAGTAGGGGAAATAAACCCTGGCATGTAGGGATTAGCAGTGTGGCAGAGGGGTTAGGGTTGGGTGGCATTTAAAGAGTTAAACATCAAGTAAGATTTTGAGGGGTTCTTGATGACATCATGCGATAAAGGGAATGCTACACTATGGATACAAGTCTTATACAAGTACTGTAAATCATTACTTTTGATCCCTTTCCTTATTTCATTCATTCTTTTCCTTTCCTTATGTTATTCATTGTTTATCTCTTTCCTAATGTAATTCGTTTTATCTCCTTCCGTATTCATGGTGTTGATGTTTCGGCTTTCCTTATGTTATTCTTTGTTTTTTCTCTTTCCTTATGTTATTCATTGTCTTTCTCTCTTTCCTTATGTTATTCATTGTGTCTCTCTTTCCTTATATTATTCATTTTATTTTCTCTGTTTCCTTATATTGAATGATTTTCTCTCTTTCCTTATTTTATCCTTTGTCTTTGGGCAAGTCCAAGCTATTTGTTCCCGAGGTGATGATTTTTCAACTTTTCAACCATTTTTGTGTGAAGTGTGTCAGTGAGGTTTTAAAGGTAGTACACATATAATGTATCATATATCACCGCAAAGTGCATAAAATAAACTAATATCAAAGGAGGTCAAAAAGTCATTTCAAGGTCATACGACGTCACAAGGCTGATTAATATTCATGAAAAAATGATAAAATGCTTTAAAAATGCTATTTTCAACCAATATTTCTAAAGGTTTGTTATAGGAATACAACCAAATAGTACAATGATATTTTCTGTTTCAATATCATCTTGGCTTCCTCTGGTGAAAATATCACAAATCTAGCACATAACTTTCCATATTTTTATTCTTAAAGTATTCATGTCTCAGTAGTAGTCTCACAAAAGTTACTTGAGCTGATGTAAAATAATATAGTTTTATTATTCGCCCTCCCACCTCAAGTAATGGAACAACATATTTACTTTTTTACAGTAATGTGTTGTATTATGGTTCTTTTGTTTTATCAGCATCATTTTTTTTACACAAAATGTTGCTACGCCTTGGCTACACCTAATATTTAATGGAAAATGTTTCATGGAATAATTGTGTTACGTGTCCCATGTGTTACATGTCATATTTTATAAAACTTAACCTTGACAGAAAACGTGAGGCTATATAGACATTAACCTGTTGGAGACGAGCTGATTTAGCTACAACACACATTTCCCATAGACCTCAGCCCGTCCCCAACGGGTTAAAATATGTATTTACAAAGTTTATTACATGGTTAAGTCTCACTTAAGATAATGTGACTATGCAAGTTTTTATCTGCTCTTTAAATTCCTAGTGTCATGTGAACAAATTCAAAATTGAAAAACACCATTTTTTTCTGGTCCCATGTGTTACGAACGTATAAATTATCATAAATTAAAAATGAATCGAGTTATTTCAATTATTGGTTATGATTTTGTTGAAGGTTCTTAGTACCTTAAAAAATATACCTAAGGATTGGGATTTCAATTTAAGATTTATCAAAAGAGCCTATTTTTGTCTCTGAATGTCCCGTTAATTGTTACATTGCAAAATAGCGTGGACTTGCCCCTTTCTCCCTTTCCTTATGTTATTCATTGTTTTTCTCTCTTTCTTTGTTATTTATTGTCTTTCTCTCTCTCCTTGTGTTATTCATTGTCTCTCTCTTCCCTTATATTATTCATTTTATTTTCTCTCTTTCCTTAAATATTATTCAATGCTTTTCACTCTTTCCTTATTTTATTCATCGTCTTTCTCTCTTTGCTTATGTTATTCACTGTTTTTATCTCTTTGGTTATGTTCTTCATTGTTTTCATATCTTTCCTTGTTTTTCTCTCTTTCATTTTGTTATTCATTGATTTTTCTCTCTGTCCTTATGTTATTCTTTTTCCCTCTCTTTCCTTATGTTATTTATTGTTCTTTCACACTTTCCTTATGTTACTCATTGTTTTTCTCTCTTTCCTTATGTTATTCATTGTTTATTCTCACTTTCCTTATGTTATTCATTGTTTTTCCCTCTTTCCTTATTTTATTTAATGTCGTTTTTTCTCTTTGCTTATGATATTCATTGTTTTTCTCACTTATATTATTTATTGTCTTTTTGCTTTTCCTATTTATTATTTTTTGCTACATTCCCACATATTCACTGTTTATCTCTCATTCATTATGTTATTTATTGTTTGTCTGTTTTATAAACATATTTGTTGTTTCTATTTTCTTATTCATGGATTTCTCTTTATTCCTTATGGCATTTATTGTTTCTCTCTCATTCATTATGTTCTCTTGTCGATTGTTTTATCTTTCTACCATACATAACACATGTAGTAGTACTGTAGATTGCTCCTTCATCATGTGACGTCATCAAGCTGCCCTCAAAAATCTACACAGATCTTCCAACTGAACCTGATTGTGCATACAATGTTCAAAGCAGCATGTATCCTGAACGCAACATGCCAAAGGGATAAACTGAATTATTTGTGTTCTGTTTCTCATGTACTAAGCTTGATAATGACATTGAATTCAACAATACTGACCTTTTTTTAACATTCCACTTTAACCATGTTAACCATCAATTCTATTTCAATTCAATTCAATTCAATTCAATTCAAATTTATTTCACATCTCTTAAAAAAGCATACATAAGAGAAATTATACAAATCAATATAAATCAAACAATATAGAATTACCAATACATCAAAAGATAACATTATGTTTAAAAGAAAGAAAGGTGAAGTGTGGTGGATGCGAGGGATTAGCAAAGGCCTCGTGGAGGGTCATTTCTATCATGTTGAGATGTAACCGTGATAAAGGGAGTAAGGTGATCACTAACATCAGTTATATTTATTCCAGTCTTCTTAAATTAACTGGATTGTTACAAAAAAAGTTATCCAATATTGCTGCAGAATGTTCAGTAATTCTGGTGGGTTTGAATATTTGTGGAAAGTAAGAGAGTGAAATAAAGTTATCTACAAATTCATTAACATTTGAAATAACATCAACTTTCGAAAGATCAACATTAAAATCCCCCATGATGATACTTTCTTTTCTCTCATTCATAATGTCATTAAGTGGCGCTCGTATATCACTTTTAAAAGATTGTACCCTTTGGTGCGTTGGCCTATACATTGTATGATTCAGTGGATATACTCTAAACAGCATCAGTAGACACATCTAAATCAGGTCTTCTTTAAAATCGTATGTATCGTCCCATACCACCCCCTCTTTTGTCTATCTAAGCCTGCTGGTACAATTAAAAGAGACAAGTATTAAGAAAACCCGACTTCATTTATGTTTCTTTGGTCCTTAAAACATTATTCTAAATAAATAAATCTACGGTAGGCGTTTATTTCATTAAGAAAGCATGATTTTCCTTGTCAAATCGGAAAACATGCTTAACCACTAGACTGCTGCATGCTACAATGTGCACTGAACCCCATGGTGCTGATGCAATTTTACACACACACAAGTTCCATGTGCTCAGAACACCCAATATTCATTTATGTTTGAAAAGCAAAGCCTTTATCAATCACAGCAAAAGCCTCAAAAATCTTTGTGGAATAGCGCCATCTGTTGTCTATAGTCTCAATTTTGATATTCAGGTGCTGATTGCACAGTAGGGTTACAAACAGCGCAGCGTTGACGCTTTAAAACAGACGATAGCATGAGCATGTACTATTACATGATTCACACACAATGTACACTCGCCAAGCACATAATATCACGTAGTACAAAGCCAATTGATATTTTCACACACACACACACATGCAAAGAGCGTTTTAATTTGAATTGGGGAAGTAAGCATGAAGGGAGTGGATAAGTTAAGATCATATGAATTTCAGAACTAGAATAGTGCTATTTTGGTAGCATTTAAAATATCATTACCATTATCAAACATATATTTGGTTATGTTTTTCTTTTTTTGGACATACTATGATTGATTACATGATTCTAATTTCAGAGATTATTTACTTGGAGTACGGAGCAGATGCTGGTGATCAAGATGTTTCTATCCAGACTGACACACCAGCTTTGCATTGTGTTGAGGTCGGGACACGTATCCCTGTAGGCAACGGAATTCTCATTCCAACAATATTTGTGAGTTGTTTAATAGCTACAAATTAACTCGTAAATCAATAAGATTGTTATTAGAAACTCACGCCTAGCCAGGGGATGGGTGTTAGCAACTACTTGCAGCTAAGTTTACCCAATGACATACCGGTATTACGAATTGTTGGGAGCCAAGCACCAACTTTGTTTCCAAAACAAGGCATTTACCCAACATACATGTGTCACTGGTAAATCCATTCATCCTGAATCCTTTCCCTGTTTGTGATCCTAAATTCTGTACCTTATTTTTAAAGTATACACATGGAGAAAATACACAATTGCTAGTAATGGCCAGATTGCATGTTGCTGAATAGATTACCTTCGTTTATACGATTGACATGCTGAAAATGACTTGAATCTCTCAGAAATAGCTGTAAATAGTTTTTAGTGTTTTTGTTTAATCCACCCCCAAATGGGCCGCTCAGCGTGCGGAGGAGCTCCTGGCTTGTGACGTCACACCTTGGACAGCTCGAACATTAACACAACAACAGCTAGCCAGCTGATCTGAGCTTGCACGCGCAGCTTCATGCATGTGCATGCAATGCATATGCATGTATGTGTAAACACATACATAGCTCGCACTGTATTAGCTTGCTATATCTGCTGTGTCTCGGATTAATATGGCTCTTTTATTACAACTGATTACACGTACCATTAAACAAATTATAAAGGGTTGTATATCCTTAGAATATCGCGTTTGAGATATTGTTAACGATTGTGATTATTTTGTAGATTTGAACTTGCCGCGATAGATTTTTGAAGAGTTTGCAATCATGGACATGGTAAAAGCACGAATTGCCTTGCTCATCTCTCACCGAGGGGCTGTAAACGGTATGGCCCGTTGGTTGTTGGTGAAGCGTTTAATTTGCACATTGACATTCGGAGATATAATGCTTAAAATTCCACGTAAATTTATAGTGACTTCATTCTTAAGAAGACTTATTCTGTGTTGAATCTATATTGATTTTAATATGATTGTTTCTTTTTTAATATGAATCCTCCAAATAAGGTTTTAGAGCAAAATATATTCATGCCGCCGTCTTCATGACTTTCCCAACTATCTTACACGGATTAACACTACCATCATTAGTTTGACAAGGTGGTCATGTCACATTTCCTCCAAAATTCCTTATTTATCGAAATTCAATGGCTAAAAGACCAGAAACGTCCTTAAAATGAAATCAATACATATTGAAGAGACAGAATATTTAAGAATCAATTATGTAAGCATTGATTTGTTTGCAATATTTGCGGTCTACAAATTCAGTTTGGCTTAATTCTTACACACGCAAAGGGATGGGTAGTGTATACCAGTCCGCCAGGAGCGCCACAGTCGTCTCTCGTAAGACTGCTGCTTTTATCCCAAATGTAAAATCTGTCAAATCCATTGCAACAAGGTCGAATCTACAAAATAATGTTATTTCATTCTGAACAATATCTAAAAAACCCAATTGAAAAAAAGGTTCACATATACTGTAACTGAAGAACTAAGGAGCTATTTAATGGGTGTTTCCATTACCTGCTACCCTGCTACACTTCCAATTTCTGCTATACACCTTTTTCAATTTGGACTCGACCATTTATCCGTTTCTGTGATTGGCTATTTTGCTCATGAATATAGGCCTATCGCCACCTTTCCTGATAAATGTATTTGCATAAGAAGAATGTAATTTTTGTGTGCGTGTACTCTGTGTGGCGCGCGATAAACGTCACGCGAAAAATACGATACGAACTCGTAGGATTTTTACTGCCAAATCCTTGATCTGTAAACGCTTTTCTTCTCTTATTCTATATTTATCATTTCATCATTATCTGTTAATAATAAGGGCCGTCTAGATGCTTTCGATCGTTCTTAAATGTTGATTTCGGGAGACGTACATATGGTACTACAAAATACCAAGACTTGTTGTCTGAGAAGCGACAGCGCAGTGAGCAGCGTCAGAGCTCTTTTTGAAAGTCGTGAGTTCAAATCCGAAACCGACGGATTTTTTCTTCTTCTTCTTCTTCTTCTTCTTTTCTTGAGTTTGATTTTCTGACAGTCATTGACTGTCATTCACCTATTGAAAAACAGAAAAACAACCTAAAAATAAGATTTTTTTTTCCTTAAAGATAATCAGTGTAGCCTAAAGTGGCAGATACAGGATTTTCTAGAGAGTTAGCCCTATGGGAACCCACTATTTTTTTCAACACCCCCCCCCCCAAAAAAAAAAAGAAGAAATAAATTATTTAAAAAAAAAAAAATAGTTCACCACCATTTCTAACTTTCCAGTGGATTTTTTTTTTTTTGGACACTCAAGTTAAAAAAAGTCACAAGTCACCACATTACGACTTTCTCATAAAAAAGCCATTTTATTATATACTAATAATAATTAATTATTTTAATTATTCATATCATTACACTCATATGATAGTAATTATCAACTTTTGTTATGACTATCGTATATTTTTAATTTTTCTTTTCTTTGGAGTGCATCAATAATCAATTAATTATGCTCGCTCAAATTCAATTGATGGCTCGAACTGTTCTTTAAACGTGGTGATAACGAGAATAGTACATGTTTTTTTTAACTTGAGTGTCCAAAAAAAAAAAATCCACTGGAAAGTTATAGAAATGGTGGTAACTATTTTTTTTTTTTTTAAATAATTTATTTCTTCTTTTTTTTTTTGGGGGGGGTGTTGAAAAAAATAGTGGGTTCCCATAGGGCTAACTCTCTAGAAAATCCTGTATCTGCACTTTAGGCTACACTGATTATCTTTAAGAAAAAAAAAATCTTATTTTAGTTTTTTTTTGTTTTTCAATAAGTGAATGACAGTCAATGACTGTCAGAAAATCAAACTCAAGAAGAAGAAGAAGAAGAAAAAAAAAAAATCCACCGGTTTTCGGACTTGAACTCACGACTTTCAAATGAAGAGCTCGTGACGCTGCTCACTGCGCTGTCGCTTCTCAGACAACAAGTCTTGGTATTTTGTAGTACCATATGTACGTCTCCCGAAATCAACATTTAAGAACGATCGAAAGCATCTAGACGGCCCTTATTATTAACAGATAATGATGAAAATGATAAATATAGAATAAAGAGAAGAAAAGCGTTTACAGATCAAGGATTTGGCAGTAAAAATCCTACGAGTTCGTATCGTATTTTTCGCGTGACGTTTATCGCGCGCCACACAGAGTACACGCACACAAAATTACATTTCTTCTTATGCAAATACATTTATCAGGAAAGGTGGCGATAGGCCTATATTCATGAGCAAAAATAGCCAATCACAGAAACGGGATAAATGGTCGAGTCCAAATTGAAAAAGGTGTATAGCAGAAATTGGAAGTGTAGCAGGGTATCAGGTAATGGAAACACCCCTATTTAATCCAAAAGTTTGGACGAATTATTTTCATAGCTAATGAAAGTATCTCGGGATCTGCACAATAATATAAAGACTTACAAAACCAAATGAACGATTTCAAGATTATGATAACCTTACAATATAGATATATAGAATTACTGGTTATAATAATTTGTCATGACAACAAAATTAAAAGTGTGATTTGAACAATCCATAATGAAAACAATGTCACTTTGTTTTTTGTTTTTGTTGTTTTTTTTCACTCACTCTTGTGCTGAAGATAAGCCTATTTTAATTATATTTTAATATAATGAAAAAGAATACATTATTAGAACGGAATAATAATAAAATGATAGAGGTACAGTCGGCAAGATATATCATATGACCAGTTAGTCAGGGCCTGGGGTGAAGCATGAGATGAGAAGAGAGAAAGAAAGTTTTGAAGAATCACAATGTGCAATGTACGCAATATAGCACAGTACAGGATACGTGCAGACAGTGGACACAGTAAGGGTGCCCACGCTGTGACGTCATAATCTTGACGCCCTTGTGGGGTACCGCTGAAGCCTGAAAATGGGGGCCCTTCTTTGAAAGGTGATAACTCCCGATCTAAAACAGATATTGACAAGGGGTTTAGATATTCTGAATCAGTAAAGATTTTTCGTTGCAGCGGTATGAGTTTGGTTGCAATTAAAAGCAGTTTTGACTCTCCAGATGTCTTAAGAACTTATTCTAAAAGTTGTTTGCCTGATATGCCCTAACTTATTTGAGGTGAACTTTTCATGGTTCATAGTACCATCACAGCTAAATACAAGCACTGCAATATTCAGAATTAGGTAACAATTATCCAAGTTGGGCAATTTCTTGACAAACCATCGATCGTCCTAATTAATTTTCCCAAAATTAAGAGTTGGTGAA
>CALNVZ010003426.1:28971173-28983370 GCA_940671915.1 Paracentrotus lividus | reverse complement strand
GATGCGCATTAACCAATTATACTTGTGACTGTACTGGCACAGGATTTGAAGGCACAAATTGCACCATGAGTAAGTTTATAATAGTCACTAGTTATTTTCCATAATATCATAAATTACTTTCAGAAAATTATCCAGCTTTTTAGTAGCGTTATGTGGAAAATTTTTGTGGAGTATTAGAATATATATTCGTTTTTCAAAATCTATGCGAAAAAAATGACATGGACAAAAATAAGAAAATTGTATATTGATCTCTTTGCACAAGGAGGTCACAACACAATTTATTCAAATGCGAAGAGAAGTACAAAATCGCACCTCAACATTTTCTGTGTGTTGACCATGTCTTCAAAATGACTAGACATTTCAATTCTTTTTAAATGTTCAAACAAGTCAATAATAATTGTTTTCAACTTAAGTGCTAAAATTGTTTATGAATAACTAGATAAATGAAGTGGTAGGAATTGTCTAAGTGGTAGATAGCAATCTAAAAGGAACAATCTGGAGACGGGTCAACAACCTGCCGTGGGCTGGCCATTGAAAAAAAGCCATGATTCTAAAACAATCATTCGCTCTGATACGATCGAACGACATCAGTTGGCGCCACTTTGTAATGCGCAAAAAGCGCAAAATGCTTCTTTACGTGGAATAAATATGACTTGATATTTCCTGCTTTGACTCTGAGCACTGCAAAAAATGACCTCAGCTTCGGAGAAAGAAACATACTTAACATTGCTCGCCTCTGATTTTCCATTTGATGATGCCTCAAAAATTTCAAAGTGTTCAAAATCAAGTTTGGGGTAAATTATAATGAATTTTCAGGTCATTGAAGCATTAGAAAATAATCGGGGAGAATGCCTCAGAGAAGTCTTAATTCCTTGATTTTTCAGTTTCATGAGCCCACTCACAGCTTTGTGATCATTGTACAAAGTTTCCCCCCCCCGCCCCCTAATAAAAGGCTTATAATTGGAATGTTAGAATCAATGTTTGGAATTTCTATGGGCTGTGGGAACAAAGTTGAATGTCTATCAATTGATTTTTTAAAGGCTTTTGTTTCTTGTTTGTTATATCAATTCATTAATCAAAATTCCTATGATGTTCACAAATTCAAAGATTTTTTGTATCAATATTGCCGACAATATTCTGGTTTTGTTAATTGATGTAAATATATTGTATATAAAATGAAACCCAATACATATTTGTGATTGTGTTGCTACAATGCTTAGATGTAGGTACTAATATAGATTACTAGCATATCGGATACCATTCTTTCTGCAGATATCGATGATTGTTCTCCTGATCCATGCAGAATGGTGGAAACTGCCACAGATGGCATTAAGAATTATACTTGTGACTGTTACTGGCACAGGATTTGAAGCACCAAATTGCACCATGAGTAAGTTTATGTCATTAAAGAAACTTTTATGAGCACCAGCGATGGTTTCTTATTATTTTTACAAAGTTTTCCAACTTCTACAAAGGCTTTATATGCTAACATTTTTTTTTTTTTTTTTTTTTTTTTTTCGGGGGGGGGGTTATCAACGTATTCAAAATCCTCGAAATAATAATAAGGAAATTATGTGAGGAGGGATGAATAAAAGTTAATTCCTTTTTAGCATAATTTTAAATATAATAAGCAATTACCCCCATTTAACTTAAACCGTAAATATACGTTTGAATGGTAGAAAGAAAAAATATAGGCTACTTGGCTGAGAGATAGTGACGAATGATAAACTTTGAACTTCTTGAACCTTAAAAAGACCTTCAAATTTTTTTGCGATAGCTAAGCGACGCGAAAAAAAAAATTGTCGGACTCCCTGACTTTTTACTATCAAGGTTTCCACAACTTTTAAACCACATTGTGCAATGCCCTACTTGTTCTACTTCCATTTGGGGAGTAGGACGGTAAAAAGTAACCAAAACACCAGGAGACAAACCGGGTGTAGACTAATTGGTGGTGGACGATTAACGCCAATAGACCAAAATCTAGGTAGACGAATAAGGTAATTAATTACATAGAGAATGGATAGTGGAGTATATGGGTGGTTATTACTACATCCCTTGTTACCACGATGTGGGTTACCACTCCTGTTTGATACCAACAACCCGTTTGTAACTACTGATGTCGGTACCACTCCTAGTGATAGTACTACTTTGGTGACTATTGATATTGGGACCACACCTGTTGATACCACACCCGTTGTTACAACTGATATTGTTACCATTCCTGTTGAACTACACCTGTTTGTTACTGAATGAATTCGGGACCACTCCTGCTGATAACTACAACTGTTGTGACAACTGATATTGTGACCACTCCAGTTGACACTACACCTGCTGTGACACTGAAATCGGTAAACAAGGGATTGCGTTGCTAAGAGATACCTTGATTCTTGACTTAAAAAACTTTGTGATATTGCTAAAGTTTCTTTCCCAACCCCACCCCACCCCCCAAAAAATAAATAAGTAAATTAAAATAATTAATTAATTGTTAAAAAATAGAAGTATTAATATTATTTCAATAAAAAAGATGATTGAATTTCCAGAATAATTTTTTGAATGCAGATGAGCTGTTAGAAACAACGTTGTAGCGTCCATTACATTCCATTTTTGAAGGCTATTTATCACTTGACTTTATGCCACATTATCAATCAATCCCATTTGTTAGAACTAAATGAACACACCTTACATCCACACAATTTTTTAAATACTACCGGCAATATTTCTGGTTTTGTTAATTGACGTAAATCTATTGTATATAAAAGTGACCCATACATATTTGTGATTGTGTTGCTACAATGCTAATGTGGGGACTAATTTAGATTACTAGCATATCGGATACCATTCTTTTTCTGCAGATATCAATGATTTGTTCTCCTGATCATGCATGAATGCTTGGAAACTGCAACAGATGGCATTAACAATTAACTGTGACTGTAACTGGCACAGGATTGAAGGCACAAAAATTGTCCATGAGTAAGTTTATGTATTAAAAAAAAATTTTATGAGCACCAGCGATGGTTTCTTATTATTTTTTAGCAAAGTTTTCAAACTTTCTACAATGGCTTTATTGCTAACATTTTTTTTTTTTTTTGTTGGGGGTATTCAACATATTCAAATCCTCGAAAATAATAAGAATTATGTGGGGGGGGGATATGAAAAAAAGTTAATTTCCTTTTGCATAATTTAAAAAAATAAGAAGCAATTACCCCCATTTAAACTTAAACCGTTAAATATACGTTGTCTTGGAACGCGAAGAAGAAAAAATATACTGCTTGAGAAGATAGTGACGAATGATAAACTTTGAACTTTCTTGACCTAAAAAGACCTTCAACATTTTTTATGCGATAGCTAGCGACGCGAAAAAAAATTTGTCGAGACTCCCTGACTTTACTCTCAAGGTTTCACACACTTTTAAAACCACATTGCAATGCCCTACTTGTTCTACTTCATTTGGGTAGTAGACAAGTAAATGTATACCAAACACCAGGAACCAAACCGGGTGTAGACTATGGTGGTGGACGATTAAATGGCCAATAGACCAAATCAAGGTAGACGAATAGGTAATTAATACATAGAATGGATAGTGGAATAGGTGGTTATTACTACATCCCTTGTTACCACAGATGTCGGTACCACTCCTGCTGATAACACACCCGTTGTAACTACTGATGTCAGTACCACTCTGGTGATACTACTACTGTTTTGGACTATTAATATTGGGACCACACCTGTGATACCACACCCGTTTACAAGTGATATTGTGACCACTCTGTTGCTACTAACCTTGATGTTACTACTGATGTGTTCCATCCTATTGCCTACACTGTTGTCGATGATTTGGACCACTCCTGCTGATACTACAACTGTTGTGACAACTGATATTGTGACCACTCCTGTTGACACTACACCTGCTGTGACACTGAAATCGGTAAACAAGGGATCGTTGCTAGAGATACTTGATTCTTGACTTAAAAACTTTGTGAATATTGTCTAAAGTATTCTTTCCCGAACCCACCCCCCCCCCCCCCCGCCGCACCCCACTCCAAAAAAATGAATGAAATATAATAAAATAAATTAATTATATTTGTTTAAAAATAGTAAATATAATATTATTTCATTAAAATGATGATTGAATTTCCAGAATAAAAATTTTGCAATGCAGATGAGCTGTAGAAACAACGTTGCGGTCTATATTTCCCATTTTTGAAGGCTATTTATCACTTGATTTTTATGCCAATTTATCTCTCTCTTTTTTCTGTGCAGTTTCCACCATTCATGCATGGATCAGGAGAACAATCATCGAAATCTGCAGAAAGAAGGATGTCCGATATGCTAGTAATTTTTTTTATAAGTACCCATAGTAAGCATTATAGCAACACAATGGAAATAAAATACAGGGCAGCATTTTATATACCCTTGATTTAAATCAATTAACAAAAGTAGGCATATTGTCGGTAATATTAAAAAAAATTGTGTGGATGTAAGGTGTGTTCATTTAGTTCTAACAAATGGGATTTGATTGATTAATTGGCATAAAATCAAGTGATAAATAGCCTTCAAAAATGGAATGTATGGACCTGCAACGTTGTTTCTACAGCTCATCTGCATTGCAAAAATTTATTCTGGAAATTCAATCATCATTTTAATTGAAATAATATTATATTTACTATTTTCTAACAAATTAATTAATTTATTTTATTTTATTTCATTTATTTTTTTTTGGGACCATCCTGCTGATACTACAACTGTGTGACAACTGATATTGTGACCACTCCTGTTGACACAACACCTGCTGTGACAACTGAAATCGGTAAACAAGGGATGCGTTGCTAAGAGATACCTTGATTCTTTGACTTAAAAACTTTGTGAATATTGTCTAAAGTTTCTTTCCCGAACCACCCCCCCCCCCCCGCCGCACCCCACCCCAAAAAAAAATAAATGAAATAAAATAAAATAAATAATTAATTTGTTAAAAATAGTAAATATAATATTATTTCAATTAAAATGATGATTGAATTTCCAGAATAAATTTTGCAATGCAGATGAGCTGTAGAAACAACGTTGCAGGTCCATACATTCCATTTTGAAGGCTATTATCACTTGATTTTATGCCAATTATCAATCAATCCATTTGTTAGAACTAAATGAACAACACCTTAAACTCCAACACAATTTTTTTAATATTACCGAACAATATGCCTACTTTTGTTAATTGATTAAATCAAGGGTATATAAAATGCTTGCCCTGTATTTTATTTTCCATGTGTTTGCTATAATGCTTACTATGGGTACTTATTAAAAAAAATTACTAGCATATCGGACATCCTTCTTTCTGCAGATTTCGATGATTGTTCTCCTGATCCATGCATGAATGGTGGAAACTGCACAGATTGCATTACAATTATACTTGTGACTGTACTGGCACAGGATTTGAAGGCACGAAATTGCACCTATGAGTAAGTTTATAATAGTCACTAGTTATTTTCCATAATATCATAATATACTTTCAGAAAAATTATCCAGCTTTTTGTTAGACGTTATGTGGAAAATTTTTGTTGGAGTATTAAGATATATATTCGTTTTCAAAATCTATGCGAAAAAATGACATGGACAAAAATAAGAAAAATGTATCATTTGCATCTCTTTGCACAAGGAGTCACAACACAATTTATTCAAATGCGAAGAGAAGTACAAAATCGCACCTCAAACATTCTGTGTGTTTGACCATGGTTTCAAAATGAACTAGACATTTCATGTTCTTTTAAATGTTCAACAAGTCAATAATAATTGTTTTCAACTTAAGTGCTAAAATTGTTTTATGAATAACTAGATAAATGAAAGTGGTAGGAATGTCTAAGTGGTAGATAGCAATCTAAAAAGAACAATCTGGAGTACGGGTCAACAACCTGCCGTGGGCTGGCCATTGAAAGAAAAGCCATGATTCCTAAAACAATCATTCGCTCTTGATACGATCGGAACGGACATCAGTTTGGCGCCATTTGTAATGCGCAAAAAGCGCAAAATGCTCTTTACGTGGAATAAATATGACTTGATATTTCCTGCTTTGACTCTGAGCACTGCAAAATGACCTCAGCTTAGGAGAAAGAAACATCACTTAAACATGCTCGCCTCTGATTTTCCATTTGAGGATGCCTCAAAATTTCAAAGTGTTCAAAATCAAGTTTGGGGTAAATTATAATGAATTTCAGGTCATTGAAGCATTAGAAATAATCGGGGATGAATGCCTCAGAGAAGTCTTAATTCCTTGATTTCAGTTTCATGAGCCCACTCACAGCTTTGTGATCATTGTACAAAGTCTTCCCCCCCCCGCCCCCTAATAAAAAGGTTTAATAATTGGAATGTTAGAATCAATGTTTGGAATTTCTATGGGCTGTGGGAACAAAGTTGAATGTCTATCAATTGATTTTTTTAAAGGCTTTGTTTCTCGTTGTTATATCAATTCATTAATCAAAATCCTATGATGTGTTCACAAATTTCAAAGTTTTTTTGTATCAATATGCCGACAATATTTCTGGTTTTGTTAATTGATGTAAATATATTGTATATAAAATGAAACCCAATACATATTTGTGATTGTTGTGCTACAATGCTTAATGTAGGTACTAATATAGATTACTAGCATATCGGATACCATTCTTTCTGCAGATATCGATGATTGTTCTCCTGATCCATGCATGAATGGTGGAAACTGCACAGATGGCATTAAGAATTATACTTTTGACTGTACTGGCACAGGATTTGAAGGCACAAATTGTACCATGAGTAAGTTTATGTCATTAAAAAACTTTATGAGCACCAGCGATGGTTTCTTATTATTTTTACAAAGTTTTCCAACTTTCTACAAAGGCTTTATATGCTAACATTTTTTTTTTTTTTTTTTTTTTTTTTTTTTGGGGAGGGGTATTCAACGTATTCAAAATCCTCGAAAATAATAAGGAAATTATGTGGGGGAATGAATAAAAGTTAATTTCCTTTTTAGCATAATTTTAAATAATAAGCAATTACCCCCATTTAAACTTAAACCGTAAATATACGTGTGAATGGAGAAAGAAAAAATATAGGGCTACTGCTTGAGAGATAGTGACGAATGATAAACTTGTAACTTCTTGACCCTAAAAGACCTTCAACATTTTTTATGCGATAGCTAAGCGACGCGAAAAAAAAAATTGTCGAGACTCCCTGACTTTTACTATCAAGGTTTCACAACTTTTAAAACCACATTTGCAATGCCCTACTTGTTCTACTTCCATTTGGGTAGTGACGAGTAAAATAGTATACCAAACACCAGGAGACAAACCGGGTGTAGACTAATTGGTGGTGGACGATTAAACGGCCAATAGACCAAATCAAGGTAGACGAATAGGTAATTAATTACATGAGAATGGATAGTGGAGTAGGTGTTTATACTACATCCCTTGTTACCACAGATGTGGGTACCACTCCTGTTGATACCACACCCGTTGTAACTACTGATGTCGGTACCACTCTAGTGATAGTACTATGTTGTGACTATTGATATTGGGACCACACCTGTTGATACCACACCCGTTTTACAACTGATATTGTTACCATTCCTGTTGACACTACACCTGTTGTTACTGATGAATTCGGGACCACTCGCTGGATACTACAACTGTTGTGACAACTGATATTGTGACCACTCCAGTTGACACTACACCTGCTGTGACAACTGAAATCGGTAAACAAGGGATGCGTTGCTAAGAGATACCTTGATTCTTGACTTAAAAAACTTTGTGAATATTGTCTAAAGTTTCTTTCCCAAACCCCACCCCACCCCCAAAATAAAATAAAGTAAATAAAATAAATTAATTAATTTGTTAAAAATAGTAAGTATAATATTATTTCAATAAAAAGATGATTGAATTTCCAGAATAAATTTTTGAAATGCAGATGAGCTGTAGAGAAACAAGTTGTAGGTCCATACATTCCATTTTGAAGGCTATTTATCACTTGACTTTATGCCAATTAATCAATCAATCCCATTTTAGAACTAAATGAACACACCTTACATCCACACAATTTTTTAAATACTACCGGCAATATTTCTGGTTTTGTTAATTGACGTAAATCTATTGTTATATAAAAACCCAATACATATTTGTGATTGTGTTGCTACATGCTTAATGTGGGTACTAATTTAGATTACTAGCATATCGGATACCATTCTTTCTGCAGATATCAATGATTGTTCTCCTGATCCATGCATGAATGTGGAAACTGCACAGATGGCATTAAATTTACTTGTGACTGTACTGGCACAGGATTGAAGCACAAATTGTACCATGAGTAAGTTTATGTCATTAAAAAATTTTATGAGCACCAGCGATGGTTTCTATTATTTTTACAAAGTTTTCCAACTTTCTACAATGGCTTTATATGCTAACATTTTTTTTTTTTTTTTTGTTGGGGGTATTCAAACTATTCAAAATCCTCGAAAATAATAAGGAATTATGTGGGGGGGAATGAAAAAAAGTTAATTTCCTTTTTAGCATAATTTAAAAAAAATAAGAAGCAATTACCCCCATTTAAACTTAAACCGTAAATATACGTTTCTGGAACGGAAGAAGAAAAAATATACTGCTTGAGAGATAGTGACGAATGATAAACTTTGAACTTCTTGACCCTAAAAAGACCTTCAACATTTTTTATGCGATAGCTAAGCGACGCGAAAAAAAATTTGTCGAGACTCCTGACTTTTTACTCTCAAGGTTTCCACAACTTTTAAAACCACATTTGCAATGCCCTACTTGTTCTACTTCCATTTGGGTAGTAGACAAGTAAATAGTATACCAAACACCAGGAGAACAAACCGGGTGTAGACTAATGGTGGTGACGATTAAATGGCCAATAGACCAAATCCAGGTGACGAATAGGTAATTAATTACATAGAATGGATAGTGGAATAGTGGTTATTACTACATCCCTTGTTACCACAGATGTCGGTACCACTCCTGTTGATAACACACCCTTGTAACTACTGATGTCGGTACCACTCCTGGTGATACTACTACTGTTTTGACTATTAATATTGGGACCACACTGGTGATACCACACCCGTTGTTACAAGTGATATTGTGACCACTCCTGTTGTAGCTACAACCTGATGTTACTACTGATGTGTTACCATTCCTATTGACACTACACCTGTTGTACTGATGATTTTGGACCACTCCTGCTGATACTACAACTGTTGTGACAACTGATATTGTGACCACTCCTGTTGACACTACACCTGCTGTGACAACTGAAATCGGTAAACAAGGGATTCGTTGCTAAGAGATACCTTGATTCTTTGACTTAAAAACTTTGTGAATATTGTCTAAAGTATCTTTCCCGAACCCACCCCCCCCCCCCCCCCCCGCCGCACCCCACTCCCAAAAAAATGAATGAAATATAATAAAATAAATTAATTAATTTGTTTAAAAATAGTAAATATAATATTATTTCAATTAAAATGATGATTGAATTTCCAGAATAAATTTTGCAATGCAGATGAGCTGTAGAAACAACGTTGCAGGTCTATACATTCCATTTTTGAAGGCTATTTATCACTTGATTTTATGCCAATTTATCAATCAAATCCCATTTGTTAGAACTAAATGAAACACCTTACATCCACACAATTTTTTTTAATATTACCGACAATATGCCTACTTTTGTTAATTGAATAAATCAAGGTATATAAAATGCTGCCCTGTATTTTATTTCCATTGTGTTGCTATAATGCTTACTATGGGTACTTATAAAAAAATTAGCATATCGGACATCCTTCTTTCTGCAGATTTCGATGATTGTTCTCCTGATCCATGCATGAATGGTGGAAACTGCACAGATGGCATTAACAATTATACTTGTGACTGTACTGGCACAGGATTTGAAGGCAAATTGCACCATGAGTAAGTTTTAATAGTCACTAGTTATTTTCCATAATATCATAATATACTTTAGAAAAATTATCCAGCTTTTTTGTAGCGTTATGTGGAAAATTTTTGTGGAGTATTAAGAATATATATTCGTTTTCAAAATCTATGCGAAAAAATGACATGGACAAATAAGAAAAAATTGTATCATTTGCATCTCTTTGCACAAGGAAGTCACCACAATTTATTCAAATGCGAAGAGAGTACAAATCGCACCTCAAACATTCTGTGTGTTTGACCATGGTCTTCAAAATGAACTAGACATTCATGTTCTTTTAAATGTTCAACAAGTCAATAATATGTTTTCAACTTAAGTGCTAAAATTGTTATTGAATAACTAGATAAATGAAAGTGGTAGGAATGTCTAAGTGGTAGATAGCAATCTAAAAGGAACAATCTGGAGTACGGGTGTCAACAACCTGCGTGGGCTGGCCATTGAAGAAAGCCATGATTCTAAAACAATCATTCGCTTGATACGATCGAACGGACATCAGTTTGGCGCCACTTTGTAATGCGCAAAAGCGCAAAATGCTCTTTACGTGGAATAAAATATGACTTGATATTTCCTGCTTTGACTCTGAGCACTGCAAAATGACCTCAGCTTAGGAGAAAGAAACATCACTTAAACATGCTCGCCTCTGATTTTCCATTTGAGGATGCCTCAAAATTTCAAAGTGTTCAAAATCAAGTTTGGGGTAAATTATAATGAATTTCAGGTCATTGAAGCATTAGAATAATCGGGGATGAATGCCTCAGAGAAGTCTTAATTCCTTGATTTCAGTTTCATGAGCCCACTCACAGCTTTTGATCATGTACAAAGTTTTCTCCCCCCCCCCCGCCCCCCTAATAAAAAGGTTTAATAATTGGAATGTTAGAATCAATGTTTGAATTTCTATGGGCTGTGGGAACAAAGTTGAATGTCTATCAATGATTTTTTTAAAGGCTTTTGTTTCTTGTTTGTATATCAATTCATTAATCAAATCCTATGATGTGTTCACAATTTCAAAGATTTTTTGTATCAATATTGCGACAATATTCTGGTTTTGTTATTGATGTAAATATATGTATATAAAATGAAACCCAATACATATTTGTGATTGTGTTGCTACAATGCTTATTATGGTACTAATATAGATTACTAGCATATCGGATACCATTCTTTCTGCAGATATCGATGATTGTTCTCCTGATCCATGCAAATGGTGGAAACTGCACAGATGGCATTAACAATTATACTTGTGACTGTACTGGCACAGGATTTGAAGGCACAAATTGTACCATGAGTAAGTTATGTCATTAAAAAAACTTTTATGAGCACCAGCGATGGTTTTTATTATTTTTACAAAGTTTTCCAACTTTCTTACAAAGGCTTTATATGCTAACATTTTTTTTTTTTTTTTTTTTTTTTTTTTTTTGGGGGGGGGGTATTCAACGTATTCAAAATCCTCGAAAATAATAAGGAAATTATGTGGGGGGGGAGATGATAATAAAGTTAATTCTTTTAGCATAATTTTAAAATAATAAGCAATTACCCCCATTTAAACTTAAACCGTAAATATACGTTGAATGAAGAAGAAAATATGGCCTACTGCTTGAGAGAAGTGACGAATGATAAACTTTGAACTTCTTGACCCTAAAAAGACCTTCACATTTTTTATGCGATAGCTAAGCGACGCGGAAAAAAAATTGTCGAGACTCCCTGATTTTTACTATCAAGGTTTCCACAACTTTTAAAACCACATTGCAATGCCCTACTTGTTCTACTTCCATTTGGGTAGTAGACGAGTAAATAGTATACCAAACACCAGAGACAAACCGGGTGTAGACTAATTGGTGTGGACGATAAACGGCCAATAGACCAAATCAAGGTAGGCGAATAGGTAATTAATTACATAGAATGGATAGTGGAGTAGGTGGTTAATTACTACATCCCTTGTTACCACAATGTGGGTACCACTTCTGTTGATACCACACCCGTTGTAACTACTGATGTCGGTACCACTCCTAGTGATAGTACTACTGTTGTGACTATTGATATTGGGACCACACCTGTTGATACACACCGTTGTTACAACTGATATTGTTACCATTCCTGTTGCACACTACCTGTTGTTACTTAGATGAATTCGGACCACTTCCTGCTGATACTACAACTGTTGTGACAACTGATATTGTGACCACTCCAGTTGACACTACACCTGCTGTGACAACTGAAATCGGATCTTCTCTCTTTTGGGG
>CALNVZ010003426.1:28941502-28962480 GCA_940671915.1 Paracentrotus lividus | reverse complement strand
AGTGAACGAGCAGTTTACTAGTTCTGAACTGGATAACAACGTATTGCGGACGCGATAAAGACGGAATTGACGTAACGAGAACTATTTATGCCTAACGTTAGCATCGTATTCAAGAAATTATTTTTCAAAGTTATAAGTTCCAACCCGACCAAAGCCCGTTCAGCATTTTTTTTTAAAACGGGCAAAAACGGGCAAGAACGTTATAAAACGACCTCAGTGTGACGGCCCCCTTATATTATCAGTAATTGCATTAAAACTACGTTTTATTCCAAACAGAAACCACCATTTTTTTAAGGTCTCAATAACAATGTATAGATTACATTTTAAAAACAGGTAATGACCTATTAGTATTTCCCAAAATACCAAATTTGTTATTCTTATCCAGAGTGGTAAATTGTTTTCTCAGATTCGCCTATTAATTTATTCCGCTATCGTTATTATCTTTTAAAATATTGTTTGATTTAGATATCGATGAATGCGTGGACATCACCCATGATTGTGACTCGAACGCTCTGTGTACAAACACCAATAATAGCTTTACATGCGCTTGTAATGATGGCTACAGTGGAAATGGAACCACTTGTGAGGGTAAGATTCAATGTAACAACTAATGAGGTTATTTTTTACCGGAATATTCATCTTTAATTAAATTAATAACAATTCAACTAGCAATCAACAATTTCGGTATAACACTCACTCATGTACTATTAATAAGAACTGATTAGATTTTGACCAGATTCTGGCTCATCAAATATGAAATGCTTGTTTATATTATCAGTAATTGCACTGAAATTACGTTTCATTCCAAACAATAACCGCCATTTTTAAGGACTCCCTAACAATGTATAGATTACATTTCAAAAACAGGTAATGACATATTAGTATTTTCCAAATTACCAAATTTGTTATTCTTATCCAGAGTGGTAAATTGTTTTCTCAGATTCGCCTATTAATTTATTCCGCTATCGTTATTATCTTTTAAAATATTGATTGATTTAGATATCAATGAATGCGTGGACAACACCCATGATTGTGACTCGAACGCTCTGTGTACAAACACCAATGGTAGCTTTACATGCGCTTGTAATGATGGCTACAGTGGAAATGGAACCACTTGTGAGGGTAAGATTCAATGCAACAGCTAATGAGCTAATTTATCACCGGAATATTCATTTTTAATTAAATCAATTACAATTCAACTAGCAATCAACAATTTTGGTATAACACTCGCTCATGTACTATTAATAAGAACTGATTAGATTTTGACCAGACTCTGCCTCACAAAATATGAATTGCTTGTTTATATTATCAATAATTGCACTGAAATTACGTTTTATTCCAAACAATAACCGCCATTTTTAAGGACTCCCTAACAATGTATAGATTACATCTCAAAAACAGGTAATGACATTATATTTTCCAAATTACCAAATTTGTTATTCTCAGAGTGCAAAAATTTTTCTCAGATTCGCCTATTAATTTTAACCAGAGTGGTAAATTGTTTTCTCAGATTCGCCTATTAATTTATTCCGCTATTGTTATTATCTTTTAAAATATTGATTGATTTAGATATCAATGAATGCGTGGACAACACCCATGATTGTGACTCGAACGCTCTGTGTACAAACACCAATGTAAGCTTTACATGCGCTTGTAATGATGGCTACAGTGGAAATGGAACCACTTGTGAGGGTAAGATTCAATGCAACAGCTAATGAGCTAATTTATCACCGGAATATTCATTTTTAATTAAATTAATAACAATTCAACTAGCAATCAACAATTTTGGTATAACACTCGCTCATGTACTATTAATAAGAACTGATTAGATTTTGACCAGACTCTGGCTCACCAAATATGAATTGCTTGTTTATATTATCAGTAATTGCATTAAAACTACGTTTCATTCCAAACAGAAACCACCATTTTTTTAAGGACTCAATACCAATGTATAGATTACATCTCAAAAACAGGTAATGACATATTAGTATTTCCCAAAATACCAAATTTGTTATTCTTATCCAGAGTGGTAAATTGTTTTCTCAGATTCGCCTTTTAATTTATTCCGCTATCGTTATTATCTTTTAAAATATTGTTTGATTTAGATATCGATGAATGCTTGGACATCACCCATGATTGTGACTCGAACGCTCTGTGTACAAACACCAATGGTAGCTTTACATGCGCTTGTAATGATGGCTACAGTGGAAATGGAACCACTTGTGAGGGTAAGATTCAATGTAACAACTAATGAGGTTATTTTTTACCGGAATATTCATCTTTAATTAAATTAATAAAAATTCAACTAGCAATCAACAATTTCGGTATAACACTCGCTCATGTACTATTAATAAGAACTGATTAGATTTTGACCAGACTCTACCTCACAAAATATGAATTGCTTGTTTATATTATCAATAATTGCACTGAAATTACGTTTTATTCCAAACAATAACCGCCATTTTTAAGGACTCCCTAACAATGTATAGATTACATCTCAAAAACAGGTAATGACATAATATTTTCCAAATTACCAAATTTGTTATTCTCAGAGTGCAAAATTTTTTCTCAGATTCGCCTATTAATTTTAACCAGAGTGGTGAATTGTTTTCTCAGATTCGCCTATTAATTTATTCCGCTATTGTTATTATCTTTTGAAATATTATTTGATTTAGATATTGATGAATGCGTGGACATCACCCATGATTGTGACTCGAACGCTCTGTGTACAAACACCAATGGTAGCTTTACATGCGCTTGTAATGATGGCTACAGTGGAAATGGAACCACTTGTGAGGGTAAGATTCAATGCAACAGCTAATGAGCTAATTTATCACCGGAATATTCATCTTTAATTGAATTAATAAAAATTCAACTAGCAATCAACAATTTTGGTATAACACTCGCTCATGTACTATTAATAAGAACTGATTAGATTTAGACCAGATCCTGGCTCACCAAATATGAATTGCTTGTTTATATTATCAGTAATTGCACTGAAATTACGTTTCATTCCAAACAATAACCGCCATTTTTAAGGACTACTTAAAAATGTATAGATTACATTTCAAAAACAGGTAATAACATATTAATATTTTCCAAATTACTAAATTTGTTATTCTTATCCAGAGTGGTAAATTGTTTTCTCAGATTCGCCTTTTAATTTATTCTGCTATTGTTATTATCTTTTGAAATATTATTTGATTTAGATATTGATGAATGCGTGGACATCACCCATGATTGTGACTCGAACGCTCTGTGTACAAACACCAATGGTAGCTTTACATGCGCTTGTAATGATGGCTACAGTGGAAATGGAACCACTTGTGAGGGTAAGATTCAATGTAACAACTAATGAGGTTATTTTTTACCGGAATATTCATCTTTAATTAAATTAATAAAAATTCAATAGCAATCAACAATTTCGGTATAACATTCGCTCATGTACTATTAATAAGAACTGATTAGATTTTGACCAGATTCTGGCTCACCAAATATGAATTGCTTGTTTAGATTATCAGTAATTGCACTGAAATTACGTTTCATTCCAAACAATTACCGCCATTTTTAAGGACTCCCTAACAATGTATAGATTACATTTCAAAAACAGGTAATGACATATTAGTATTTTACAAATTACCAAATTTGTTATTCTTATCGTAAGTGGTAACAAGTTTTCTCAGATTTGCCTATTAATTTATTCCGCTATCGTTATTATCTTTTAAAATATTGTTTGATTTAGATATCAATGAATGCGTGGACAACACCCATGATTGTGACTCGAACGCTCTGTGTACAAAGTGTATAAACATCCAATGGTAGCTTTACATGCGCGTTTGTAATGATGGCTACAGTGAAATGGAACACTTGTGAGGGTAAGATTCAATGTAACAACTAATGAGGTTTTTTTTATCCGGAATGTTCATCTTTAATTAAATTAATAACAATTCAACTAGCAATCAACAATTTCGGTATAACACTCGCTCATGTACTATTATAAGAACTGATTAGATTTTGACCAGATTCTGCCTCACAAAATATGAATTGCTTGTTTATATTATCAGTAATTGCATTAAAACTATGTTTTTATCCAAACAGAAACCACCATTTTTTAAGGATCAATAACAATGTATGATTACATCTCAAAAACAGGTAATGACATATTAGTATTCCCAAAATACCAAATTTGTTATTCTTATCCGAGTGGGTAAATTGTTTTCTCAGATTCGCCTTTTAATTTATTCCGCTATCGTTATTATTCTTTGAAATTGTTTGATTTAGATATTGATGAATGCGTGGACAACACCCATGATTGTGACTCGAACGCTCTGTGTACAAACACCAATGGTAGCTTTACATGCGCTGTAATGATGGCTACAGTGGAAATGGAACCACTTGTGAGGGTAAGATTAAATGTAACAAACTTATGAGGTTATTTTTTACCGGAATATTCATTTTAATTAATTAAATAATAATTCAACTAGTAATCAACAATTTTGTATAAACTCGCTCTGTACTATTAATAAGAACTGATTAGATTTTGCACCAGATTCTGCCTCACAAAATATGATTGTTGTTTATATTATCAGTATATGGCAGTGAAATTACGTTTTATTCCAAACAATAACCCCATTTTTAAGGACTACTAAAAATGTATAGATTACATCTGAAAACAGGTAATGACATAATATTTCCAAATATCAAAATTTGTTTTCTCAGAGTGGTAAATTGTTTTCTCAGATTGCGCCTATTAATTTTAACCAGAGTGTATTTTTTTTCTCAGATTCGCCTATTAATTTTCCGCTATCGTTATTATCTTTAAAATATGGTTTGATTTAGATATCGATGAATGTGCGTGGACATCACCATGATTGTGACTTGAACGCTCTGTGTACAAACACCAATGGTAGCTTTACATGCACTTGTAATGATGGCTACAGTGGAAATGGAACCACTTGTGAGGGTAAGATTTAATGCAAAAGCTAATGAGCTAATTTATCACCAGATTTTGTACGATATGTAATGTCTTTATTTCCATGAAAAGCATTATACAATAACAATACAAATGAGACATATAGATAGTAGAGATGGCCGAGGACGCTGATGTTACTCAGGCAGGCGGCTAACTATAAAACATATATACAAACATGATCTAATTACTTATATGGGAATGAGAATATGCTTAGCGTGTTGGTAAAAGAGCAGTATTGCAATCAAAATAATTTTACTTGTGAGTAAGGACATGAAGTGGGGAACATTTAGTTAAATTAATAACAATTCAACTACTAGGCAATAACAACTTTGGTATAACACTCACTCATGTACTATTAATAAGAACTTATTGGTTTTGACCAGACTCTGGCTCACAAATATGAATTGCTTGTTTTATTATCATAATTGCATTGAAATTACGTTTTATTCCAAACAATAACGCCATTTTTTAAGACTACCTAAAAATGTGTAGATTACATTAAAAAAAACGTTCTAGGACAACTAACCCCTGGAAATTACCCCGACAATTACCCGAGGACAATTACCCCCCGGACAATTACACCCGGACAATTACCCCCGGAGGGACATTACCCCCCCCCCAGAGGACAATTACCCCAACGGACAATTACCCCCCCAGAAATTACCCCCGAGACAATTACTCCCCAGGGGACAATTAACCCCGGACAGTTTACTCCCCGGACAATTACCCCCAGACAATTACCCCCCCTCTCTCCGGCATCGATGTTGGAATCATCGTGAGTCTCGCCCGGTGTTGCATGGTTTTCGGAATTACCGCTACTTTCTCTTTCCCTTTCTATTTTATATTTCTCTTTTTCCTTTTCTCTCTCTCTTACTTTCTTTTTTCCTTGCTTTTCCCTCTTGTTTTTTTCTTCCTTTTTTCCCCTTTTCCTTCCCAATATTCCAGATTAAGATGTGGCTTTATAACTTAATAAGCTTAATAACTAACACATAATAACACCTTGTAATTTTACCATTTAGGGTGATAGAAGTTAAACGTCAAAGAAGGAAGTTAAGTACCAAAATTGTTTTTCAATACTCTATAAATTAGCAAATAAAGTGAAAATATAAACCAAAGTCCAACGTCAATTTAAGCAAAAATAAGGTTAGTCGTAAAATCAAATGTCATAAATTACTTATTTTTCACTTTACTTGTTAATTTATAGAGTTAATTATGGCCCTTATGACCGCCCATAGAAACCATGGTTTCAGACCACGGATTTTACAGAATCCACCGTCAAGAATTCGGGCCAATAAGGTTTTGTTTGATTTACACCACCTTATTCATATGGTTACTGTATAAAACTATCGAGAATTGATTATTGTTAAAGACAAAATCAACGTAGTATTCTAACAAATTTATTGATTTTTATCGAATTTTATTGCAGCACATAAATGAAATCAATTAATTAAGCCTGAAAAAATATGAATAAACATCATATATGGAATTGGGAAGAAATGAAGTATAAAGATAATTTGCAACTTGTACAAGACCATTTCGTCTGATGTTGTTGTTGCTCTCCTTACAGCGTTCTTACGATAAACACTATTACTAAGCATTTCATGCTTCAATATTTTTTTCTCAGGTTCGCCTATTAATTTTAACCAGAGTGGTAAATTGTTTTCTCAGATTCGCCTATTAATTTATTCCGCTATCGTTATTATCTTTTAAAATATTGTTTGATTTAGATATCGATGAATGCGTGGACAACACTCATGATTGTGACTCGAACGCTCTGTGCACAAACACCAATGGTAGCTTTACATGCGCTTGTAATGATAGCTACAGTGGAAATGGAACCACTTGTGAGGGTGAGATTCAATGCAACAACTAATTATCTCATTTATCACCGCAATATTCAATTTTAATTTGATTAATAACAATTCAACTAGCAATCAACAATTTTGGTATAACATTCGCTCATGTACTGTTAATAACAAAATAAACGTTAATGGCAAGAATGTCTTGGTATCTACCGATCTAAAAGAAAAGAAAAAAAAAAACTAAAGCCCGGCTCAGCTGTATGTACCTGAACTGAGCTGACCGTAAAGGAAAAACGTAAATGAAACAATTATTTGCTCTCGATACGATCGAGACAACAAACATCAGTTTTGGAGCCACTTTGTAATGTAGTATTACCGCAAAATGCTCTTTTCGTTGAATAACTATCAATTAATCTTCCCGCATATTGAGTTGCTGTAATGCTTACCATGGGTACTAATATAAATTACTAGCATATGGGATGTCCTTCTTTCTGCAGATTTTGACAATTGTTCTCCTGATCCATGCATGAATGGTGGAAACTGCACAGATCGCATTAACAATTATACTTGTGACTGTAGTGACACAGGATTTGAAGGCAAAAATTGTAGCATGAGTAAGATTATTAGTTACTAATATTTTCAACAAATTCACCAACTTTTTAACCAGCTTTACGTACTAATTTTTCGTGTCCCGCAACTTTTGACAGCAAGTGCGAAAAATTAACAACGATCCGTCCAATTTGTTCGCACTTTGTTTCAGGAACATCCTTGAATTTTTAACCCGTTGCATACTGAGAACTTTTTACAAAGCCGAATGAATTGTGATTGTTAAGCATATTTGCAAGAAATTCTTTTCGTTTAAAGTTGAAACAAAAACAGCTTTAAATAGATCAATGTCAGATAATATTAATTATAAAAGGTCTTTATATGTTTATGCAATAATGAGTGAAATAAACTGTCGACAAGAGGGATGTTCTACATCTCTTCAGCTTGCATATATGCGGGCTTAGTATACAACGGGTTAAGGCTATTTCTCATTTATTTGTATATCGATTCATTAATTAAATTCCATTGTTTAGAACAAAATAATGCAAACATAGCGTGTACAAAGATTTTTAAAATATTGCCGACGATATTCCTACTTTTGATAATTCAATCAAATACATTATATATAGAATGGTGGCAAGATTTTTTTTTATTTGGATGCTATTATGGCTACAAGGGTACTACTAAATAACTAGCATATCGGAAATCCTTCTTTCTGCAGATATCGATGATTGTTCTCCTGATCCATGCATGAATGGAGGAAACTGCACAGATCGCATTAACAATTATACTTGTGACAGTCTAAAGTTTCTTCCCCAAAAAAAGTTTGACTATGTCAGGATATCTTATACTCAATTTTGGCGTGGCTGTTGGAATAACCTTGCATGTCCATCACTTAAATTTGAAAGCGATTTCTTATTTATTTGTATGTCGATTCATTAATTAAATTCCATTGTTTATAACTAAATAAGGCAAAAATAGCTTGTACAAAGATTGTTAAAATATTGCCGACGATATGCCTACTCCTGATAATTAATCAAATTTATTATATGAGTATATGAATATAAAAATGGCCTAAGTCCATAGGAGGCCATTTCGAGATAATCGAAAAAAACTGAATATTTTTTTAATTTGGGCAATTAAAGTATATTTGGCCAAAAGACATCAGAGAACATCATAAAACAAATTTAAGTGTAATTTTTTTATATAAACATAAATTTTCAAGTTACTTGTGGGCGGGGCCTTTTGTCTGGTGGACTTGGGTCGTTTTTAGAATCATATGGACTTAGGCCGTTCTTACATTCATATACATGGTAGACTTCTGTAGTACTGAATGTATAAAAATGATACACAAGAGATTTCTTTTATATATCAGACAAAAAGGGCCCCTTATCTTTTTGTATTTTAGGTTTTTTAAATATTTTTTTATAGCTGATGTTTTTTGGGATGAGCGAGCGAGTGTGGGTGTGAGTGTGTGGGTTTTAAATGTGAGGACATGTGTAGGTGTTCAAATACTGAAAAAAAAGTTTGCAAAATGATGTATTATTCACGTTTTACAGTTCACTGTTCTTCCATCCATGAAACCAAGAAATCTTAAGCACACAAACAACAGTTCAAGAATGGGGGGGGGGGGGGATGGGTATGGTCCCTCCCTTTTATTTTTATTTTTTAAATAGAAAAACAAGAAATACAGAGGGCGTCCCCACTTAAGCTAAGGTTGGGGGTGTAAATGGAGTGAGAACTTTTCCTTAACAAAGACCTTTATTTCATGTTTGCCAGAGATCTTGGGGTAAAATGCTTTTGTAAATAGGCAGAATTTTTTATTTTATTGATTATCAGTGAATTTTGGGGTAAAATTCTAAAAAAAAAATTCTAAAAAATTAATTGTGTTGTGAGCGAATTTTGTAAAAAAACATCAATCCTGAATCCACCCTGCATGCCCCACATCCACACACTCACATCAGCATAGGAATGACTTTTTTTTTTTTTTTTTGAGGAGCTATTTTTTTTTTATATATATTGACACACACCCAGCCAAACACCCCTCACACACCCTCTGACACACACAGAAGCACAAACATCTGCAAGTGAACTTCAACTTCTTACTTTTTTTTCCATGTAACTCATGAACAGCCATTTTGAGGTACTCAAGGTTAAACAAGAAGTAATGAGAGAGGGCGCTAGATATGAATGTAAGAAAAGCCTAAGTCCTGGACTTACGCTTTTCTAACATTCATACCAGATTTTTATCCTTTATTTAAGACATTTCTGAGATGATTTCAGATTCATCATTTATGCACAAGATGGGTCTATGTTTAAGGAACAATTTCCCATATATAACTCAATTTCGCCAAAAATTGGACTTAGGCCTTTTTTATATTCATATACTCATATGTATTACATACAATGGGTGCTAATATACATAACTAGCATATCGGAAATCCTTCTATCTGCAGATATCGATGATTGTTCTCCTGATCCATGCATGAATGGTGGAAACTGCACAGATGGCATTAACAATTATACTTGTGACTGTACTGACACGGGATTTGAAGGCACAAATTGTACTATGAGTAAGTCTATATAAGAACTAGTTTATTGTCCGTAATAGTTTCACAAAATTATTCAGCTTTTTAGTAGCGTTATGTGGAATTTTGTTGTGGTGTATTAAGAAGATCTATTCGTTTTCAAAATCTATGAGTAAAAATTGCAATAAAAAAATACGACAACTTTATCATTTGCAGCTCTTTTTACAAAATAGTGCCAACACATTTTATTCAAATGCTAAGAGAAGTACAAAATCGCACCCCAAAAATTTTGTGTGTTTGACCATGGTCTTCAAAATGAACTAGACATTGCATGTTCTTTTTTAACAATTCAACAAGTGAATAATAATTTTTTTTAAAAATTAGTGTAAAAATTGTCTTTTGAATAGCAAGATAAATGTAAGTGGCAAGAATGTCTTGGTAGTTAGCAATCTAAAAGCAACAAACTGGAGCTCGGGTCAACAACCTGCAGTGAGCTGGCCGATGAAAGAAAAGCCATGGATACTAAAACAATAATACGCTATCATTATGGTATCGAGACAACGATTTTCTACGTGAGGATGCATTAAAATTTCAAAGTGTTCAAAATCAATTTTGGGGTAAATAATAATGAATTTCACGTCATTTAAGCATTAAAGAAAATGCAGGGGATGTGTTCCTAAGAGTGTTCTTTATTTCCTTGATTTCAGCTTCATGAGCCTACTTACAGCTTTGTGATCATTGCCCAAAGTTTCTCCCCCTCCCCCTCCCCCCCCCCCAAAAAAAGGTTTGATGATTAGAATGTTGGAATTAATGTTCAGAACTCTTATTGGCTGTGGAAGCAAAGTTGCATGTATATCAATTGCTTTTTAAAGGCTATTATATCACTCCTTTGGATATCAATTCATTGATAAAAACCTATTTATTACAACTAAATGAGGCACACATAATATGTTTACAGATTCCAAAGGTATTTTCCAATATTGCCGACAATATGCTTTTGTGAATTGATGTAAATCTATTGTATATATACATAATTGTTATTGGGTTGCTATAATACTTACTTTGGGTACTGATATAAATTACCAGCATATCGGACATCCTTCTTTCTGCAGATATCGATGATTGTTCTCCTGATCCATGCATGAATGGTGGAAACTGCACAGATGGCATTAACAATTATACTTGTGACTGTACTGAAACAGGATTTCAAGGCATAAATTGTACCATTGGTAAGTATATGTAATTAAACAAATTTTATGAGCACCAGTGATGGTTCCTTAATATTTTTACTAAGTTTTTCAACTTTCTACAAAAGCTTTATGTGCTTAATTTTTTCGGGGGTATCAAAAGGCATTCAACGTAATAAAATGCCTCAAAAATAACGAAATTATGTAGGGGAAAAAATGAGAAAAGTTAATTTCCTTTTTAGCATAGTTTTCAAATAATGAACAATTACCCGATTTAAACTTAAGGCGTAAATTTACGTTTGTTGAACGGAAGAAGAAAAAATATATTGCTTGAAAGAAAGTGAAGAATGATGAACTTTAAACATTTTGACCCTAAAAAGACACTCAACAATTTATGCAAAAGTTTCGTGGAGCGAAAAAATCCGTAATACTTTCACAAAATTATTCAGATTTTTAGTAGCGTTTACATGAAATCATTTTTCTGTGGAATATTAAGAAATCTATTTGTTTTCAAATTCTATGAGAAAATTACGTGGAAAAAATAAGAAAACTTTATTATTTGCAGCTCTTTTCACAAAGAGTGCCAATAATACATTTTATTCAAGAGAGAAGTACAAAATCGCACCCCCAAACATTTTGTGTGTTTGACCATGGTCTTTAAAATGAACTAGACATTACATGTTCTTTTTAACTATTTAACAAGATACTAATAACTTTGTTAAACTTAGTGTAAATATTGTCTTATGAATAGCAAGATGAATGTAATTTGCAAGAATGTCTTGGTAGTTTGCGATCTAAAAGGAACAAACTGGAGCCCAGGTCAACAACCTGCAGTGAGCTGGCCGATGAAAGAAAAGCCATGGATACTAAAACAATAATTCGCTCCCGATACGGTATAGAGACAACGGGCATAAGTTTTGAGCCAGTTTGTAATGTGGAATAACCGCAAAATGCTTTTCACGTGGATTTACTATAACATAATATTTCCTACTTAGACTGTGAGCACTACAAAAATAACCTCAGCTAAGGAGAAAGAAACATAGCTTAAACATGCTCGCCACTGATTTTCTACGTGAGGATGCATTAAAATTTCAAAGTGTTCAAAATCAATTTTGGGGTAAATAATAATGAATTTCAGGTCATTGAAGAATTAAAGAAATGCAGGGGATGTGGGCCTAAGAGAGGTCTTTATTCCTTGATTTCAGTTTAATGAGCCTACTTACAGCTTTGTGATCATTGCCGAAAGTTTCTCCCCTCTCCCCCCCCCCCCCCAAAAAAAAAAGGGGGGGGGGGGTTTGATGGTTAGAATGTAAGAATCAATTTTTAGAATTCGCATGGGCTGTGGAAACAAAGTTGCATGTACATCAATTCCTTTTTAAGGCTATTTATCAATCCTTTGTATATCAATTCATTTACAAAATCCTATTTATTACAATTAAATGAGGCACACATAATATGTTCACAGATTCTTAAGATATTTTTCAATATTGCCGACAATATTTCTGCTTTTGTGAATTGATGTAAATCTATTGTATATATATACATAATTGTTATTGTGTTGCTATAATATTTACTTTGGGTACTAATATAAATTACCAGCATATCGGACATCCTTCTTTCTGCAGATATCGATAATTGTTCTCCTGATCCATGCATGAATGGTGGAAACTGCACAGATGGCATTAACAATTATACTTGTGACTGTACTGACACAGGATTTGAAGGCACAAATTGTACCATTGGTAAGTATATGTAATTAAACAAATGTTAAGAGCAACAGTGATGGTTCCTTAATATTTTTACAATTTTGTTCAACTTTCTACAAAAGCTTTATGTGCTAAAATTTTTCGGGGGTATCGAAAGGTATTCAACGTATTAAAATGCCTCAAAAGTAGCGAAATTATGTAGGAAAAAAATGAGAAAAGCTAATTTCCTTTTTAGAATAGTTTTTAAACAATGAACAATTACCCCATTAAAACTTAAGGCGTAAATGTACGTTTGTTGGACGGAAGAAAAAAAACTATTTTGCTTTGAGAGAAAGTGAAGAATGATAAACTTTGAACATTTTGACGCTAGAAAGGCCTTCAACATTTTATGCGATAGCTTCTCAACGCGAAAAAAATCCGTCGAGACTCCCTGACCCTTTTTACTTTCAGGGTTTGCACAACTTTTGAGTCCACATTTTACATTGCCCAGGAGTGCGCAACATAAAGGTCTACCACCTATTGGTCTTTCACTACTTGGTCTACTTCCTATTGGGTAGTAGACGAATTGATAGTATACCAAATACCAGTAGACAAACCAGGTGTAGGCTAATTGGTAGTAGACTATTAAAATGGCCATTAGACAAAATATATGTAGACGAATAGGGAATTACTTATAATGGATAGTGGAATAGATGGTTATTAGACACATTTTTAACAATTCCACATCTTTATTAATTTTTTTAATTTTTTATTTATTTAATTTTAGAAATATTCCTTTTTACTTTTCAACTTGAATATACCGAGTGAGTCAGAAAAAACTTAACACCTAGAAAATTGACAGTAAAAAGAAAACCAATTAATAAACCCCAAATTATTATACATATTCAGAAAGAGTAATTCCTCCCGCATCTTCTGGTACAATTTATGTGTGGTATGTCTTTACACTTGGATGAACACGACGCATTATTTGCGAAAATATAAATTTCGAATTGTGCAAGGGTGGGGATGAAATTGAAACAACAAGAGCTGACAAAAAAAGCAACTCCATCATAACTAAAATAGCATAACTTTTTTAACAAAAATGTTTTGAGCCAATAACTTGACAAGACTGTTGCTACAGTTATCGACTAGATTCTGTGTAAAAATTAGATTGATTCATCAAGAAAATCAATGAATGAATCACCGGTGAATGAATACACATCAAAAAGTAAACTGTCACTGACAGACCTAAAATGGGCTCTTAATACTTTGGAAAATGATTATTTTGTCTTTGACATCCTTCTTTCTGCAGATATCGATGATTGTTCTCCTGATCTATGCATGAATGGTGGAAACTGCACAGATGGCATTAACCATTATACTTGTGACTGTACTGGCACAGGATTTGAAGGCATAAATTGTACCATCAGTAAGTTTATATAGTCACTAGTTATTTTCCATAATACCATAATATACTTTCAGAAAAGTTAACCAGCTTTTTAGTTGTGTTATCTGGAAATTTTTGTGGAGTATTAAGAATAATTATTCGTTTTCAAAATCTATGAGAAAAAATTACATGGAAAAAAAAATAAGAAAACTTTATCATTTGCATCTCTTTGCACAAAAAGTGACAACACATTTCATTCAAATGCGAAGCGAAGTACAAAATCGAAACTTAAACATTTTGTGTGTTTGACCATGGTCTTCAAAATGAACTACACATTGCATGTTCTTTTTAAATGTTCAACAAGTCAATAATAATTGTTTTAAACTTCAGTGCTGTTTGATGAGTAACAAGATAAATGTAAGTGGTAGGAATGTCTTGGTAAATAGCAATATAAAAGGAACAAACCGGAGCACGGGTCAACAACCTGCAGTGGGCTGGCCGTTGAATGAAAAGCCATGATTACTAACACAATCATTCGCTCTCGATACGATCGAGACAACGGACATCAGTTTGGCGCCACTTTGAAATGTGCAAAAACCGCAAAATGCTCTTTACGTGGAACAAATATGGCTTGATATTTCCTGCTTTGACTCTGAGCACTGCAAAAATAACCTCATCTTAGGAGAAAGAAACATAGCTTAAACATGCTCGCCTCTGATTTTTCATTTGAGGATGCCTCAAAATTTCAAAGTGTTCAAAATCAATTTTGGGATGAATTATTATGAATTTCAGGTCATTGAAGCATAAAAAATAATTGGGGGATAAATGCCTCAGAGAAGTCTTTATTCCTTGATTTCAGTTTCATCTGTGTGATCATTGTACAAAGTTTCTCCTCCCCCCCCCCCCTAATGAAAAGGCTTAATGATTAGAATGTTAGAATCAATGTTTGGAATTCCTATGGGCTGTGGGAACAAAGTTGAATGTCTATTGATTTTTCTATTTTAAAGGCTATTAAATTGTATTACTTGTTTGTATATCAATTCATTAATCAAATCCTATTTATTACACCTAAATAAGGCAAAAATGATGTGTTCACAAATTCCAAAGATTTTTTTTTTTAATATTGCCGACAGTATTTCTGGTTTTGTTAATTGATGTAAATCTATTGTATATAAAATGAAGCCCAATACATATTTGTGATTATGTAGCTACAATGCTAAATTTGGGTACTAATATAAATTACTAGCATATCGGATACCATTCTTTCTGCAGATATTGATGATTGTTCTCCTGATCCATGCATGAATGGTGGAAACTGCACAGATGGCATTAACAATTATACTTGTGACTGTACTGGAACAGGATATGAAGGCACAAATTGTACCATGAGTATGTTTATGTCTTTTAAAAAACTTTTATGAGCACCAGCGATGGTTTCTTAATATTTTTACAAAGTTTTCCAACTTTCTACAAAGGCTTTATGTGCTAATTTTTTTTTTTTTTTTTTTTTTTTTTTTTTTTTTTTTTTTTTTTTTTTTTGGGGGGGGGGGTATTCAACGTATTCAAAATCCTCGAAAATAATAAGGATATTATGTGGGGGGGGGGAAATGAAAAAAAGTTTATTTCCTTTTTAGCAAAATTTTAAAAATAAACAAATACCCCTATTTAATCTAAAAGTGTAAATATACGTTTCTGGAACGGAAGAAAAAAAATATAATGCTTGAGAGAAAGTGACGAATGATAAACTTTTAACTTTTTGACCCTAGAAAGACCCTCAACATTTTTTATGCGATAAGCGACGCGGAAAAAAAAAATGTCGAGACTCCCTGACTTTTTATTCACAAGGTTTGCACAACTTTTAAAACCACATTTGCAATGCCCTACTTGGTCTACTTCCATTTGGGTAGTAGACGAATGAATAGTATACGAAACACCAGGAGACAAACCGGGTGTAGACTAATTGGTAGTGGACTATTACAATGGCCAATAGAACAAATCAAGGTAGACGAATAGGTAATTAATTACATAGAATGGATAGTGAAATAGCTGGTTATTACTACATCCCTTGTTCCCACAGATGTCGGTACCACTCCTGTTGATACCACACCCGTTGTAACTACTGATGTCGGTACCACTCCTGGTGATACTACTACTGCTGTGATTACTGATATTGGGACCACACCTGTTGATACCACACTAGTTGTAACTACCGATGTCAGTACCACTCCTGGTGACACTACTACTGTTGTGACTACTGATATTGGGACCAAATCTGTTGATACCACACCCGTTGTAACTACTGATGTCAGTACCACTCCTGGTGGTACTACTACTGTTGTGACTACTGATATTGGGACCACATCTGTTGATACCACACCGGTTGTTACTACTGAAATCGGTAAACAAGGGATGCGTTGCTAATTAAGAGATACCTTGATTCTTTGACTTAAAACTTAAAACAACGTTGCATGTCTATCCATTCCATTTTTGAAGGCTATTTATCACTTGATTTTAAGCCAATTTAGCAATTAAAATCCAATTTGTTAGAACTTAATAAACACACATTACATCCAGACAATTTATTTTAATATTGCCGACAATATGCCTACTTTTGTTAATTGATTTAAATCAAGAGTATATAAAATGCTGTCCTGTATTTTATTTCCATTGTGTTGCTATAATGTCTATAATTCATTAATTTTATACCATTGGAAAGTTTATTTATTCCTCTTTACACTGATACCCCATTTGTAAAGGTTGTGCAGTGCTTGAATGCACAGTATTCCCGAATACAAATCAAAGTCAGAAGTGGAAAGTTGCCAAATGAATGGCTATTGTTGAAAGGCAGAGTTTCTATTGAGTATCATTAAATGGGTCATGCATTATTCCTCAATGTTTTCACTTATTGTTTGGAAGATGAAATGTGCCTTGCCCAAGCTTTTTGCTTGGCAGTGCTTATTTTTTTTAACCTTAAATTACCTGAAACATTATTTGACATTCAACCAAGAGTATCCAACATTGTATTGAGCGCCTAACGCTCAAACCAAACAAACACAAAGAAACACAAAAACCTTTTATACAGTTAAGAACTCGATGTAAGCAGTAGCCATTCATTTGGCAACTTTCCTTTTCTGACTTTCATTCGAGTTTGCGAGTACTGTGCATTCAAGCATAACATAACCATCACAAATGGGGTATCAATGTGACAAGGAATAAATCAACTTTCCAATGATATCAAATTTAACCATCATAAACAATCAAATAAAAAGATATGAGGGCTCAAAGTTGAATTGCAAGACATTTTTGAGGGGTTTATTAGTCGGTCTGGTGTCGGTTCGGAGTCGGTCTCACCGTATACGGTACTAGCGGGGAACCCGGGGTGGGGAATGAAAGGGAACATATCACAGGGACGTTTATTTTTCTTTTGGTGCATTAAATCAGCCTTGGAAATGAAATAACTTAATACATTTGTTCAAAGTAAGCGCTTAGAAATACCTTAAGGCAGATATAATGAATTAAGCGCTATATAGGGTACATGCAGGTAATATGGGCAAGCAGGTAATATGGGCTACCTGAAGGAAAATCATGTCGTGAGCGCCGTGGGCGCCACCAAAGTTGGTTATAGCGCCATATTTTGTTCATATAAACTGTTTACGAAAATATATCGTCGTGAGAGCATCTGATGCCAAAATTTCCCTGAGAAAATAGCTAAAAACCAACATGGTAGGTAAAAAGTACTTCATTTTTTTTATCCTGATGTAAAATTTGACATTTCACATAATGTGATGGTGAACAAAGTGTTTGAGGGGGCAACCTCAATTGTTAGTATATTTAGTAAAGCTATAACTTCATTTTTATCATAATATCGTCTACAGGTCAACTAGTTGTAATGTAGGGGTGGAATGTGGCATTGAATGATTGCTTTTCAAGCAACACTTAGTGCAGGTAATATGGGCAGTCCAAAATGGCGGAAATAATTCTGGTTCTTTGAATTGGGATAATGCATCAATCTCTTCGCTAAGGTGTTATTTTTTATATTTGCAGTATATTAGTAACAGAAAAAATATGTTATTAATATAGTATATATAATATAATGAAAATGTTATTTTAACAAAAATAATAAACAAAATACAAGCAAAAATTTGAGTTAAATATATAATCAAAGTATCTACTCATGGGTCTTACAATTTCAAATGATATCTTAAAGTTAATGATTTTCAACATTTTATGCAAATTTCAGAGTTAGTAGAGTCCTTTTAGTAAAAGAAAAAATACATTAACTACATATGCCCATATTACCTGCACATGCAGGTAATATGGGCACTTTGGTGATGACGTCAACATTTGCATATTGCAGACAGGGGGGTTGTTGATAATTGTTTTTCTTCACAATAAAAGTTAGAACAGGAGTTTCTTATTCATATAAACAAAGATTGGGTTGTGTGTCATTTTGCAATTTTATGCAAATCATGCAAATGAGCTTAGGTGGCCCATATTACCTGCATGTACCCTAAATGTAACTATTATTATTATTATTATTATTAAAGTACATTTTACTTTATAACAGACTTGTCATCAGCTCGCATCATTTCTTAAGAGTTACTCACATACATTGTATAATCACATTATGTTTCCGAGTAGTTATTTATCCTGTGAATATGCATAAAATTTTCCCCTTTTAAATCACCTAAGCAAAGAATTTTTGTCGCTCTTGTTTATATTTGAAGCTTGTAAAGTTGCTTACGTTCAATTATCGTGCCCCACAGAGTTCTTTCTATCTCATCATTACGTTTTGAAAATAAATGATAGTCATAATAAACTACTCTCGCTTTGCGCATATACGCTTCTATTAGAGTGTTATCAAATGATATTGCTGAGAAAATAATATAATATTCCTAAACGCATTGTCCCAATTTGTATGCCTGTAATGCATTGTCTATGTCGAGGCGCTGCATGCATATTAGTCTGTTCAATCGATTAATTAGTGATTAAGCGACTTTAAAAATATATATTTTAAACCCAAATAAATTTCAAAGATTGACATATTCACCCAACTTATAAAACGTTGGATACAAAATACACTGTTCGTCATAAGGTGGATTTTTTTTTTTTTTTTTTTTTTTTTTTGGGGGGGGGAGGGGGGGCTCAGCGACTAATGTTTCTCTGGCTTTAATTTCTGAATATGATTGTCTTCACTTTCACTTTCCAGGATCCTTGATATATCTTGAAGGTTCCTCATCCTTCGCCGGGATTTTTCTTTCAAATGTTTAGTCACCCCCCCCCATATCAATTCTAGTTGTAAACTTAAGAGGAAGAGGGCGCTATCACTCTACGCAAATCAAACGCTGCCATAGACATTTTGTATTTTGCACAGTTTTTTTCACTTTGTTTTCTTGATTATGGCGAGCAACTACCTTTTCAAGAAAATGATCAACTTGATAATTACGTTAAGAGTCTTTTTTTTTCAAAAATAGAATAACTTACTGCAAAGGGGAAAAAAGTCCTGTCACTTTGTGTCAATTCGAAATCCTAATCAGATCAAAATTCCTGTACAATATGGCAAATTTTGCTCTCAAAATAGCTCATACGCCACATAATTATCTCCTGATAAACGCATAATTATATAACAGCTTAATGATCAAGCCGTTTTTTAAAGCTTGAATTCTCACCTTTCCAGAGATGGTAAATTCATTTCGATTGGTTAAAAAAAGTCCTGTCACTTGAACATTGTCACAAACGAATCTTTACTCATTGGTCAATATTCCGCATATCACATGCATATCGCATGTGACGGCGTCTTCGCAAGATGTGACAAGATCACTTTTATAATCAATAATCGTTAGGAACATCAATCTATGTGAAATAAGATTCTGATACAACTTTAGCACAATGGTATATAGGCTTGCCAAAATGTATTTCCCAATCTGTCTGAAGCATCTACCTACGAAAACTATGATAAAGTTCAATTATTTTTTCAGTCCATGAGAAATTAGCTCGAACGATCGACTGACCAGACCATTTACCACAGGGAAGTTTTCTTAGGCGAGTTTTTGTACGCTAAGTAATATATTGCATGCAGTTGTCATCGGTTCGCTTCCCGCCGTTTATAAGCGCGGGTTTGTTGACAATTAATGTTTAGAACCGTATAATTTTTCTGCGCGCTCAGTTGTATTTCCATAAACTCATGAATGTATCTATGTTGCGTTTCCCCTCCTCAATAATGACGCGTCTTATGTTAAGATTTAATGTCATACGTTAGGTTTACATTTCACGTGGAGTAGAATTGATATTGCCCCCGAATAATTGTCATATTCGTTAATATTTTTCTTATTTGAGGGGCCCTCTTTTGTTTACGAGACCCACCAAGGCACCCTCAGTCCTATCCCAAGGAAACACGTCTAAGCTGTATAGAGTTGTTATTATTCTTTAAGCTAAATCTAGTTTAGTGTTACATGCTAGCTCGACTCTTTTCTAGGGGAGGGGTCAAAATTTATTTTGATTGGGGTGGAACATTGATTCTATTCATTTGTTCACTATGGAAATTTCTATCTTCCTTAATTATTTCATTATAAACCAAGCATAAATCAAAATAAAATATTATCCCAAAATGAGAAAAGAAAAGACCAAAAATGGGCATTATAGGGGTTGACGAAACTTTTTTTCGAAAAAATTTCCCCGTGAAGGGTCAGGACAATGTTCAAAATACAGCCAGGGTCCCGAAAAGTAGAAGCAGGGTCAAACATATTCAAGAAATTAAAGCCGGAGCAAAATCATGTTGCTTGAGCGGCAAAAACAAAATATTCCACCTTTCTGACAGACATTGAATTGTTTTATTCTATTCAACATTGAATTCCTTAAAAAGGTGATGGCT
>CALNVZ010003426.1:28877737-28902580 GCA_940671915.1 Paracentrotus lividus | reverse complement strand
GAAACACCTACCAACAACTTACATACAGTGAACTTGACCGATAGCTCTTCTGGAAATGATGGAACAGCTCACTAAGGATTTCTTATAACGACGAATCTAATTGAAATAATATGATTAGCATAATAAGAGAGAACTGTCAAGAGTATTGTGTATGTGGAAAAATTAACAAGAGGGACAAATTTAATAGAGAGGAATTTATCTTGTGTACTTGCAGGGATTATGAATATTCTACAGCCTTAAGTAAAAAACATAACAGTAAACCAATATGTAAAAGTATCAGCCTCTGCAATCCAACCAATGAATGTATTGCAAATAGGATCAAATCTACGTAAGGTCAAGAAATACAGAAAAAGTGAATGCCTTATCTTATCGCGACATAGCCATTACATACAAAGTCACAATTGTAACAGCATTTGTGACTCGGTACAAAAAGCTACTGATCTGCAACCACCCAACGCGATGTATTAGATTCTCTTTAGCCAAACCAACTCATAATGGACAAAACGGTAAGGACAACCGAAATCAAACATGATAAACTCTGTAACCGTTGTCCATCACTCGTATACCTGTGATGTAGAGAGCAACCGATTGACGACAGTATCTGTAATTGTTATACATTAAACAAGTCATTACTCACTTGTTGAACAATTCTAGATGATAATAGTACATAAGATCCATCAATAATATAGAGAAAACGTGATTAATTGATGCCATTACCGCCAGTATAGGAAAAATAGAATAGAGAAACCCAACGACACACACAGTAAACATTGGATAGAACTATGAATACGAAATGATCTACTAGCGTGCGAGAGGTCGTCTCTAGAAGCAAAGCCGCAAGCATCAGAAAAAACAAGAGAACGAGGAATATGAAGATCTTACTTAGAATACGACATCATACTGACTAAAAAACCACCTATCGGCGTATCGAGGTGACATATTAAGTGAACATCGTAAGAAACCTGAGCAATACAATTAGACTAATTAGGAAAAATGCCACACAAATAAGATGATGATATTCCCATTTTATATGAGCGAAACAAAACAACGCAGAATACTGACCATAGTATCGGTATAGCAATAGATTAATGTGACTCTGTATTATTATGACACCAATTCGAGAGCCTCGGCTAACCACATATTAATACACCGAATACGCAAGTAGTGCTGATACACTCAGAGTCACCTCCACAACCAAGCGCGACCAGAGCTTGAACACCAATTCAGGCAAATGCTATACGCGACCCGCACGTCAGTCACAAACGCATGCATATTGAAGCGAGATGCTAAATATCATTAATGTGATATTTTTATGTCTAAGATCATAAAGACCAAAAACAAACGCGCCATCAGACATAGATAGATAAACCTTTCCCATCAATGGAATTAGAAATTATATTCTGAAGTAAATAGCAAATTACACGATCCATAAATTATCGGTGACTCATAAAAAGTATCTTCAAAACTAAGATAAGTATCATAACACGATGCATGATGTACTATGACCTAGCGAAATATTAGTACCACAAAGTCAATAGAATAGGGGATGATGCATATGAATAGATACTTTACCCAACTAAAAATAGAAATCAAACTGGAAGAAGGTCTCATTATGCGGGACCTGATATAGAATGCAAAAAGATACGTAAGTACCCGAAACCCTAGTCACCCACAAAACTGTAACGATTTGATCACAAGCAACGACTACAGATATCGGCGATTGTAGATGTTTACAATATGTACATGCTTCTAATTAGGCAACTGACCTTAAGATGCAGACGATTCATAATTCAAAAAATCAAGAGAAATAGAGTCAATGCTCTACACATACATACAATACTATCGATATCTACTCAAGAAGCATGTCAACGATCATGCTGAAACGCACCTAAGGTTGAAACTAACACACGAATGGGAATATTTCTATTATAGACACATAGTATTAATTAAAGATAATAGAAGAAGAATTATGACAGAAAGTATGGCTTACTAAGCATAAGATATGATCAAAAGTCAATCGGAATATCTATGATATGCAATTACACGAACACTACATAGTTACACTGAAACAGATGCGAATTCTTTCCCAATCGATCTGAACATAAAAATCCAAAACTGAAGTTACATAAACAAGAAAAATAATAGAACTACCGCACCAATAGAAACACAAGAATACGTTAAAATAGCATAAACTCGTGCAAAACACAAATATCAATAATTGCACATGACAAATTACTATTTCGTAAAGATCCACCACGAGAGGAAGTAATATCCACAATAAACACTCACGAATCTAAGGCATCAGACATTGTAGACTCACAGGTGAATAATACAATGATATAAGCAAACGGAAGACAAATCATTATAACTCAAGGAGAGGAAAACAACCATAAAATAACACACAATACATAAGACTCCATGTATATATTATCTCACAATTCAATGGTCATTTAGCCAACGCAAACGGACAACGTAGACGACCAATAGTCTCTGGTGATTGGCACTCACAACATCTGAGATACATTTCCATTCCGGTGAAACAACGTCCGTGTGAAGCTTCTGATGCAGCAGGAAAATCTGGCTACTGCAACTTTGTCGTAACTGTAACAGTATGTGAGCAATAGCATATTTCTTTTCGGCAATAACCGTGGGTGCATACCAATATTTTGTAATTATTCATTGCTGCCCATACGGGGTGCTTTAGTGCAGGAGCAAATTTCCGATTCATCGCTAATTCATGTGATATTTTTATAAAATTAACACGTCGAAAGATATTTCCCATAATCTAACTAAATCTGAAATATTTCATTATCGATTAATTCCAGAAAGTGAATGATCATTGCTCAAGTGTTCGGCTATATAACTACCATTATATCCCTTATCTAAGATTGTTTGCATTGAGAGTGTACCAAGGAGAAAGAAGAATGTTAACTAAGAACATAACGTTTCTCATGAAATGTTCGTTTTTCTCATGACGTCACGCATAGTACATTTTCTTCCCTAGGGAAAAACTGGGACTATTACTTTTCCGCCCCCCACACCTAATTCACGAGTTGCACAACGACATGCGAGCGGTGCTCTCTGCCGCTTTACCTGAATCTCCTACTGCATGCCGCGCGCAGCCACGAGGAAACTTTCGGCGGAGCTGACTGCACCTGACAGGTGAACGGTGCGCAACAGCTGCTATTTTTGTTGTAAACAGACAAAATGGCTGCCTCCACTAGTTGCGATTGATGGGTAATAATCGGAAGAATCACAAGTATATGACGAGGAAATGTGGATTTCATAGAACTCGACTGACAGCGTTAATACCAGAAACAATTAAGTATGCTGTTCTATATTCCGGAATTTTGTTATCAAAATTGATGGTGTGAGTTGTGATGAGATCGACATAAAATCACTTCGATTCAGCGTCGCATAAGATTTTTCGTTCTGGTGCCTCTAACAAAACGGGCTCTTTGTAAGTAGGATGGGGGGTTGTGTCCGGACACTTAACAAATATAAAGCCGGTTTTTGTCCTCACGTTAATCCAAAATATAAGTTGAAATATCTTTTAATATTGATCAAATATTGTGGGTGCTGGCGTGCGCAAGGATTTTCTAAGCATATCGTGGTAAAAATTTGAAAAGACATTGCTGTGCAAACCTGTCTAAAATGCTGGTAAGAGGTTAGAGTGATGTCGCGACACCCAACCTGTCCGGACACCGCCTGAATAGAGGTATACTTTGTACTTATTGGATCCACAGGAAGAAGGATGAGCTAGACGATATAATTTTTGTTCATTAAAAAATTAAAAGGATAAAGTGGAAGGGATAGCTAAAACACATAATACAATGACTCATTCTCAGAACAGGTTAAAACTATTCGCACTCAGGAACATCACATAGTACTATTCTCTCTCGGGCCGATGGCCCTCAAGAAAATAGTACTATGTGATGTTCCTTCGATGCGAATAGTTTTAACCAGATCCTCGATTGTCATTGTATATTTGTATACTATTAAATGTCTGAGTCTTTCCCCCATTAAGACAAAGTACCACAGCCAAATCATTTTAGAAGAAACGTGTATTCGGGTGTGTTTCATGTCTGCTCTTACACTTTAAATGGCTTTTTTTTTACGGAAACACCACTGTAACCTTCAAGGCAACTGAATGCTCTGGAATAAAGAATGATTTTCTTATACGATTTAATTGATATAGAAGAGAATTCAAAGTATGTTGAAATTCAAAAAAGGAATACAGGATTACTGTAAATCTTGCAAGGACTATTTACTTCAATAATCACATGACCCTCTCTTACCTTGCTTTTGTTCACGAGAACAATGCATAGACCGAACCAACAATAGACTACCAAAACATTTTTCCCTACTTCCCTGCCCCATCCCTGAATACCCTGCCTCGCCTGCTATCAAAAGGTGGCGCTAGACCACTAATACTTCATTCTTTATTTTTCGAGTCATGCTGACCGGACCGTTCCTGAAATCTCGGGTGAGCTCGTTCCTACTTGCGATTTTGAAAATAATTATATAAAATATTTGCGCTTCCAAAAGCCTCCTTTTATGCCTAGCGTTAAATTTGGGTGCTTTAGGTTTATTGCGCCCCTCCTTTTGGCCTAGAATTACGTCCTTTTTCGGGCGTTTTTCTTCAGTTTCCAACCCAGTCCCACTCGTTCATTTTAACGTGGTTGTTGTTGGTCGGTCTGTTTGGGCGTCTGTTCCTTGAAACTCAGTCCCGCCTTTGCTCCGACTCTTCCCCTTTGGGTTGTTCTCCTTTAGGAGGGTTTCCTTCTTCCTTTCTAGAACTTTTTGACATTTTAAGTACGTTTTTTGTTATTTTATTGTACTTTTTCCCGCGGCCACGTGGCCTTTTTGCGGGGTATGGAGCAATAGGATATTTTTTTACACAATAACCGTAGGTGCAATACCAATATTATCTTATTTCATTCATTGTCACCATAGGGTACTTCAGTCCCAGGAGAAAACTGCCGACTTATGCTATCTCATTGATATTTTTATTAAAAGCATGTCGATAGATATTTCAATAATTAAACTATGGTATGAAATATTTCTTTATCTGATTAATTCCAAAAAGTGATGAATCATTGCTCAAGTGTTCAAATATAACTTCCACTAAATGCCTGAGTCTTTCCCTGTTAAGACAAAGTACCACGGCCAAATCAGTTTGAAACAAACGTGGATTCGGGTGTGTTGATGGTCTGCTCTTACACTTTAAATGGCTTTTTTTTTTTACGGAAAGACCACCGTAACCTTTAATGCAACTGAATGTTATGGAATAAAGAATGATTTTCTTATACAATTTAATTGATATAGAGGTGAATTCAAAGTATGTTGAAATTCAAACAATGAATACAAGATTAGGGGAGACCGGGGACAAATGTAACACGGGGCAATTGTAACAGAGGCTCCCATTCCTAGCAGAAACACGCTATAAACTTAAAATTTGTAGAGAACATGCGCATTTAATCGCTTCACATGCTGTATGAGTGTTAGCAGATTTAACGGTTCGTGGAACTTTCTACAGCGGAAAAACCGTTTTTTGAGCATAAAAGTAATATTTCACATTACCATTGTTTTTCTTCTGGACAAATATGTGGATGAGCTACGGCTGTCATTTTTGTATATTTAAAAATTTACTTCAATAATCACATGACCCTCTCTTACCTTGCTTTTGTTCCCGAGAACAATGCTATACCGAACCAACAATAGACTACCAAACATTTTTCCTACTTCCCTACCCCTCCATAATACCCTGCCTCACGCCTGCCTGACACGAGGTGGCGCTAGACCGACTTAAGGCTATATTTCATTCTGATTTTTGAGTCGTGCTGATCGGACCGATACTCTGAATTTTCGGGTGAGATCGTCCTATTTTACGATTTTGAAATTTATTATTATCAAATTTGCGCTTCCTAAAGCTCCCTTTACGCCTAGCGTTAAATTTGGGTGCTTTAGTTTACTGCGCCCTCCTTTGGGCCTAGATCACGTCCTTTCCGGACGTTTTTCTTCCGTTCCAACCACAGTCATCGCCCGTTCTTTTTAAACGTGGTTGTTTTTGGTCGGCCGGTTTGATGCGCCTGTTTTTTCTTTGAAACCAGATCCGGCTCTTCTCGACTTTGTCTCTGGGTTGTTCTCCTTTAGGAGGTGGTCCTTCTTTCCTTCTTGAACATTATTGAACATTATTTTAGTACGTTTGTTTATATTATGTACTTTTTCCTGCGGCCTTGTGGCCTTTTGCGGGGTGGTCTCCGGGTCTTTGACATTCCGGTCTTTGTTTGACGCCATTTGTTTGTTGTGGTGTGTCTGTGTATGTGTGCTCGAGCGCCTTCTTGTTAGTCGCTCTCTGGTGCATAATCTTCCTTTGGTCGTTTCTACGGAGTTCGTCCCGTTTTCGTCTAAAAAAAAAAACAAAAAAAAAATTCTCGTCTAGCCTGTTCTAGACGGGGTTTTTCTTTTTTTTTTGGAGTTCTCCGTGAGCCGATAATATCCGGTCTCGGCTTGTCTTGCTTAGCTTTTCTAAGGAATTAGGTTTTACGCTTCAAGATATAATTTTGTTCTTTCTTTCCAGAGGCGTTCTAACCATGGACAGCAGGAGTGATCCTTTGACGATCAGACGACAGAGCTGGCGGCATTGGTCTCTTCGAAGTCGTTTGTCGCCGGGATCGGAAGCTTGCCCGGCGGAGAGTCGTCTCGACCGCCAGGTCGTTCGCCTCTCCTGCCTAAAGTAAGGGGGGGGGTCACAGCCAGTGACTCTTGTTCCAGCGCGGGCTCCACTCCTCTAAGTCCAGCTCTAAAGAAAATGGTTTGTAGCGTCGAAGGCACATATAAGCATAAAACGTGCGTCACCGTGTTCTCACGGGTGCTAAGACCTTGGTCGTGCTCGCTTGTACTCCGGCCAAGGGAGCGGGTTTTCGCGTAACCAGACGTCTTTGCCACCCGGTTCCCGCCTCCGAGGGTAGCACATGAAAAATTGCGTGTATTCTGTCATCACTTAAGGATAGAAGTCGTGCGCTCGGTGACTCTCGCTCATGCATAGCCCGCGTGGGGGCCGATGTAGAGGTTTGGGATAACCTCGTTTGCTGTCCGCAAAGTTTGTCCTCTCGCTGGCGTGCGGGCGGACTACCTCACCGCTTGGGGAACCCCGAGCATGAGCGGCTTTGCTTCCCGTCCGGGAGTGCCTCACCCCCGTGTTCTACGTGCTGGGCTCGCAGGCTATTACAGGCCTTATCCATGTTGGGATAGCGCACCAAACGCCCAACAGAAGTGTTCGATTAGTCGACGAAAACAGTACCGGGCTGCTGGCCCCCGAGTTGTATGCACAGAATAATTGCGGTGTTGTCTGTCTCTACTTAGGATGAGAGTCGTTTTCGCGACCGAATCTCGGCATGGCATGGCTCCGTGGGTCGGATACGTCTTTGGGGACCGTGCCGCGCGTGAGGCGTGCATTTGTGGACCACCTCTTACCTGGTATATCCCCTGCAGGGTGCGCTCCGCTTCCACGATCTGGAGTGCCTTCCACCTCTCCGTTTCTACGGCCCTGTGGATTGGGTCCCTGTGTTTCGCAGGGCATTACGTAGCTATCCCTAGTGGGATGCGCACCAAACGTGCATCACCGAGGGTTCGTTTTCCAACGAACACCCGGGCTCTCGACCCTCACTGAGTGTAGCAAAGAAAATTGACGGTAGTTCATGTCTCACGTTAGGATGAAGGTCGGTGGCGCTACGTCTCGATCAGGCAAATGCCCCGGGGATGCGAGTTACGGTTGGGAACTCGTGCGCCGCAGTTCGCATTCTGGGCGACACAGACGGCTCGCTCCCCACGTCCGAGTGAGTCGCTCCACCCCGTCAAACGCTTTATCGTGTCACGGCGGTGGTCCACAGGATACGGCTAATTCCTTGGGATACGCCAGCGCCCACCGTGAGTTGTTTCCAACCGAACACCTGGTCTCTCGGCCCAGGAGGTTACTACCCGAACGTCCGGATATTCGTTATCGTTCAGGTATGGCAGCTTGACTCGGGCCCTGCCCTGGGTCATACCCGATACTGCCGATATGGCCGATCTTGTGGGTGCTTTTTACACCCTACCAAGTCGGGCTTGCTCCCTTATACTTGGGCTGCCCCTAGACGGTGACGGGATATGGTACGCTCGTGGAAGAGTCACCGGCCCTCGTCCCGTGACATCTGGCTGGTCCACTAACCGCCACGTCGGCACTCTGAGTGGGATAACACCGCTAGGGAAGTCCAGCCGACGGCCCCGTATATGGGATCGGTGGACTGCCTACGAACTTACTTCGGAGATCTCGCCCACCAGGCCCATTGCCCACGGCGACTCTCGTCGTCGTGCCGCCTTTTTGGAGCCCGAACAGAATGTGATCGAAGTTACGGCGATATCACTTGATACCTTTGACGCCGCCGGGGTTTGTTTCTTCAATGAACACCGGCTCCCAGGCACTCGGGCGGTTCTACATTAAGAAGTCCGGGGAGATCCGTTATCCGCTCAGGACACCGGCCTGGTCACAACCACCAACCAAGCGGGGTTCTCGCTCCCTATCCCTCGGGCTTCGCACCAGAAGTGACGTGACTAGCTACCTCTGGTGGCTTGGATGCCTGGCCCTTGTCACACGACACTGGCCTGGTCTCAACCACCTGCCTCATCTGATACTTTGGTGGTTTGTGCCTACGGCACCCTACCAAGCGGGGTTGCACTCCCTATCCCTCGGGCTTCGCACCAGAGGTGACGGGACTAGCTACCCCGTGTGGCTTGGTATGCCTGGCCCTTGTCACACGACACTGGCCTGGTCTCAATCGCCAGCCACATCAGATACTTTGTTGGTTTATGCCTTCGGCTTCCTACCAAGCGGGTTTTCGCTCCCTATCCCTCGGGCTTCGCACCAAAGGTGACGGGACTAGCTACCCCTCGTGGCTTGGTATGTCTGGCCCTTGTCACACGACACTGGCCTGGTCTCAACCGCCCGCCATATCAGATACCTTGGTGGTTTGCACCTTCGGCTCCCTACCAAGCGGGGTTTTCGCTCCCTATCCCTCGGGCTTCGCACCAGAGGTGACGGGACTAGCTACCCCTCGTGGCTTGGTATGCCTGGCCCTTGTCATACGACACTGACCTGGTCTCAACCGCCCGCCACTTCAGGTACCCGGATGGGTTATGCCTTCGGCACCCTATCAAGCGGGGTTTCGCCCCCTATCCCTCGGGCCTCGCGCCCAGATGTGAGGGGACAGGTAACCCCTCGTGGCATGGTTTGCCTGGCCCTAGTCTCATGACGCCGGCCTGGTCACAACCGCCTGCCACTTCGGGCCCCCGGCTCGGACCGCCCTTCGCCAGCCTTTACCTTCGGTATGGATGGCAAGGCGAGAAGTCCTCCCCGGGTTTTTCCCCCTCCCAGCCTGCGGCTCTTGGGAGGTGGGATCGGTGACCCGCTCCGAGCTTACATCGGAGTTCTTGTTCACCCAACCCGGGCTGCCCGGGAGGCTTTTTCGTCTCGGCCGCCTACAGCGGATCCCGAGTCAGATTGGTCGGAGGAGGTTTTTGTTGGCTCCGAGTCGAAGTCTAATTCAGACTCTATTGACACGGAAGCCGATCCGCATACGAGCACCTCGGCAGGATTCTTCCTTCCCTCAGCTCGGAGGATTGGGTGATATCTCTCGAATTGTAGAGATGCGTACTTCCATGTACCTCAGACTTGTCGTCTACCTGACGATTGGCTCTTAGTAGCCAACTCCAGGGAGCGGCTCCTTCTCCGACTCGCACACCAGTTTACCTGGGAGCCGAGTTGGATTTTGATCGGGAGCGCGCTGGGTGTTTCGTCGCCGAGGACCTGGGTCCCCCTCCCGCTGGAGGTGGCCCGGCTGCTAGCCCTGCGGAGGAGCCTTGTGTTTCTTCCCAGGGGTATGCCCTTTCGTGTGACTCTACCATCCGTGTCGATTTTCACGGACGCGTCACTCCAGGGCTGGGGCAGCCTATGTGAGGGTCAGTGGACGGCGGGGGACTGGTCTCTACTGACCTCCCCTCCCCACATCAATGTGTTAGAGATGTTGGCGGTTCAGTCATTCCTGGATCTTTTTCAGGATCGACTATTAGGCCGCTCGGTTCTCTTTTTGACGGACAATGTGAGCGTGGCGGCTTACATCAATCGTCAAGGAGGGCACACCACTCCCGGAGCTTGATAACCGCTTGACCGGCTCAACTGTGGAGATGATGCAGGAGAGAAGTATCCTCCCGTCTGCCTCGTACCTACCGGCGTCGCGGAGAATGTTATAGCGTGCTCCTGTCCCACGGCAAATCTCTCCCCTCGGAATGGTCTCTCCGTCAGACCCTCTTCGAGCGGCTGATGACGAGTGGGACCGAGAGCTTATGTTCAAGACGCGTTCTCGTTCAGCTGAGCGGGTTGAGAATTTTACATTCCCCCCCCCCCTTTTTTTTTCCGCTGATCCCCTAGTGCTAGCCAAGCTAGTGGAGGACGGGGCTTGGATGATTTCTATAGCTTGTGGTCGGCCGTTCTTGACCCCTCCCTCGATGGCAGGACGTTGTGAGCCAGCCGTTCTCCGCGCTCTTTCAGATCAAGAATTCATGCATAGCATAGCATAGCATTCAGAACATGGCTTCTCGGAGAGGGCCTCGGCTCTCATGGTGTTTAACTCCCGTCTAGCTGCCTTTTCTGAGTGTTGCGAAGAGAAGGGTTGCTCCCCCCAAGGGACCCCTGCCCGGTCTTAGCGGATTTTTTAATCACCTTTGACAAGGGCCGTCTCTTTCGACTTACGAGGCTATCGTTCTGCCATTGCGGCAATTCACGATGGTTTTCATGACGGCTCTAAACGTTTTCTAACTCTCCCGAGTTAAGCCGCTTGCCTAGGTCTTTTCCTTTTGCGAAGACCTCAGATCTACTCCTTTAGCTCCTTCTTGGAGTTTGCCTAAGGTTTTGGAGGCGTTTGCTAACCCTCTCTTTCGAGCCGTTGTCGGAAGCATCGTTTCAACCTCTTGACAGTTAAGACTGTCTTTTGGTGGCGGTGGCCTTAGGCCACAGACGAAGTTCGCTTCTTGCCTTAGTGTTACTGAGGGCCACATCAGGTTCGAACCTCGGGGAGTACGTCTTCGCCCTGAACCTCGTTTCATTGCGAAGAACCAGACTGCCTCTTCGGGACCGGTGGAGAGCTTCTCAACAAGCTCTCTCCTTCTCTTTGGTCCGCGAGGATAAGGTGTGGTTCCGGTTAGCGGCCCTTAAAGGGTACCTCTCCCAGATCCGAATCTCGTCGTAGAGTTAACTCTTCATCACTCGAGATTCCTTTTCTGCCGTTTTCCCGACTCCATCTCCAGATGGTTCGTGGAGGGATTTTAAAGCGGCGGGTCCTGACGCCTTGATGTCAGGAAGGGCCCCCAAGCTCTCGATACCAGAGGTATCAGCGCTTCTTGGGCGCTCTTTGCAGGCGTTCCCACTGAGGATGTTTTGAAGGCAGCGTTTCTGACGCTCTTGTTTTCCTTATCATTCATTTTCCTACGTGACGTTTGCACGGTGAGGAGTGTTTTGGTGTATCGGCGTTGTCGGCGGCCACCACGAGACTATCTAAGTCCTCTCTAGCCCCCCCCCCCCCCCTGCCCTCTCGTTTTGTCCACCCTAGGTGTCGGTGCTGGTCTGTTTGGAGCTAAGCAAGGTAAGAGAGGGTCATGTGATTATTGAAGTAAATTAGTAAAATTAGCACTAATTTTATTATTTACGAGATAATCACATGACCCTCTCTTACGCCCCTCCCTCCGGCCCCCAACCTTTGTCTCTATGACGAGTGTCGAATTGGTTGGTTCAGAATGAAGATATATGCCTTAGTGGTCTAGCGCCACCTCGTGTCAGGCAGGCGTGAGGCAGGGTATTATGGAGGGGTAGGGAAGTAGGAAAAATGTTTGGTAGTCTATTGTTGGTTCGGTCATAGCATTGTTCTCGGGAACAAAAGCAAGGTAAGAGAGGGTCATGTGATTATCTCGTAAATAATAAAATTAGTGCTAATTTTACAATTATGTTCTTAGGCCATATTTTGCTAAAGTTTCAACGACGAATACCGAAGCTAAGATAGAAAAAAATCTCTACAAATATGGTCACCTCTGCCAGGGGCAATTGTAACAGAGCTGTACAATTGCCCCTGTTTCTGTTAAAGTAACTTCCCGTAGGAACTCGGTAAAGCAGATTTCCGCTGAATCAACACAAGCTATTAAATAACCAATCAGGGGCCGCGGAGCGTTTTTGGAAGTGGAGGGGCTGAGCGGCAAGTGTGAGGGAGTGGGGGGGGGGATGCTGAACAGACTAAAAATCACAAATGTATAGTAATTTTTCCGTTTTTGTACACGTTCCCTGACGAAGCCCTCCCAGGCTCCGTGGCCCCTGCAAATTACATAAAAACATTACAATTGTCCCGGAATTTGTTGCTTCCCTGTAAAATAATTAAAACATAATCAGAAACCTCTGAACCATGGAGCTAGTATTAGAGACGTCTCCGAGACGTCTCCAAGACGTCTCCGCGACAATTTATAAAAAAAAAATCCGTCTCTGAATTCAGGAGACGTCTCGGAGACGTCTCTAATACTATTTTTTCGTCGGGAGACAAGATTCCTATTCTGTCGCGGAGACTCTCCGCGAAGTGAGATAGCACCCTTAGCTCAAGCATCATAACTTTGAATGTATTTTCAATTATAATGCTTTACAAAAAAAAAGGTAACAACATCATATAACCTCCGACATGAAAATTAGGGTGGTATCTCACTTCGCGGAGACGTCTCCACGACAGAATAGAAATTTCGTCTCCCGGATGGATAGATAATATTAGAAACGTATCCGAGACGTCTCGGAGACGTCTCCTAAATTCTCGAAGACGGATTTTTTTTCATAAATTGTGGCGGAGACGTCTCGGAGACGTCTCCGCATATTGGAGACGTTTTAATACATTCTGTCCGTCGCAAAACAAAATTTTCTTATCTATCACGGAGACGTCTCCGCAAATGGAGATACCAGAGCCTCAAGTTTTATTCTTGTTGTTGTTGTTTTTTTTATAATTTTATATTACTTTACTGGAAAAAGAAACAAGTAAAAAATATGAAGAGAGTGACCATTACGTTCTTTTAATGCCAAGATTGTAAATAGGAGTAGACTTGGATATAAAGAAAATAGCAAAGAAAAAGCCTCGTTGATAAGCTCAAGTATCAGAAACTTTATAACTTGAATGTATTGTCGATTATTATGCTTTACAAAAACAAAAAGGTAACCATACCTGTAATCTCAGACATGAAAATTCAATAACTTTGAACATATCTGTCTTATACGTTTTGTTAGAAATGCAGATGAAATATGAATTTTCCGAAAAAAAGTGCCTTTAGTTTGTTTATCATTTGTTTCACTGTAATCAGAGCCTCAAAGTTTGTTATTCTGTGTTTTTTGTATAATTTATATCACTTACTAGAGAACTTCATAACTTTGAATGTATACTTTTTTTTTACAAGGACCAAGGTAACCTTATCTATGAGCTCAAACATGAGGAATAAATAACTGTGAACATATGATTTTATTTCATTTTATTCGTCGAGTGTTCATGGTATAACTTACATAAAAGAACACTGACAGGATAGCCCATGAAACCAAAGGCCTATTACAATGGGTCATATAAAATGGGAAAGAGAATAGGGCACCCCCCCCCTGACTTGTTTTTTTCTTATTAAAAACGCACATATTAAAAGAGAGAGAAGAGAAAGAGGAAGGGAGAGAAAAGGGAAGGCGGAGAGAGAGAGGGGGGGGGGAGGGCAGATAGGAGAAGTAAAAAGTAAAGAGGGAGTGAATGAAGAAAAAAGAAAGATAGAAAGAAAGAAAGACAGAGGAGAGAGAGAGGGAGGGGTGGCAGCCCCCATAAAAAAAAAATTAAATTTTCAATATGATACCTGAAATAATATGCCCAATACGTTTTGTTAAAAGGGCAAGACATTTTGATTTTGCCGAAGAAAAAAATGGCGTAAATTTTTAAGATTGATTTTACAAAAAAAAGAAAGAAAGAAAAAAAAAGCTGTAATTTTTACTTCTTCTCAGAAATGTATCACTTTATTTTGCTAAGAATGCGTTATAGTCAAAAGGCGTATACATAAAGTGTTATACAACAGTTGTCAGTTAAAAGATATATTGTGTAGGTACAAAGTAGATAAAGAACCAAAATATGAATTAATGAAGGTTCTATAATTCTACAGTTAAACGGTGAAGCCACAACAACCTAAAAAAAAAAAAAAAAAAAAAAAAAACTATCATAACTTTTGTCCCATTTCATGCATATAACAAGTGGAAAATGTAATATAAATGGGTCAAGCATTGTCAGTTTCATTATAATTAGTTTAGTGGTGAATGATGTTTAATTTGTCATGTGCATAGCTTTGATAAAGAAAAACAAAATGTTACAAGTTCATGTGTTACAATTGCCCCGCACGTCTGTTACAATTGCCCTCGTCACGGGGCAATTGTAACACTCGACCTCTTGTTTTAAAATGGTAATGGCTTCAAAATGACTTGTTTTACTTAACCCAACCTATCATATGTTCAAGCTAAGATATGCATATTTCATTTTATTTAGTTTTAAGCAAGTATTTAGCTTCAATAAAGCTGATAGGTCTAATTTGGAAAAAAAACTGTTACAATTGCCCCAGGTCTCCCCTACTGTAAATCTTGCAAGGACTTTCTCGCTTAGTAAACATAACATAAACTATTGTAAAGTTCAGCTTTGCTCAATATCTTTGCAATGACATTCTTTTCAGATACGGAAGAGCCTTCGTTGAATTGCCTAGATCAGACAATTGGTACAGATTTCGGTCAAAGCTCTTCCTCAATGGTTACATTTTTGCCAAACGCAACGGACAACGTAGACGACATAGTCTCTGTGAATTGCACTCACACATCTGATGATACATTTCCATTCGGTGAAACCAACGTCACATGTGAAGCTTCTGATGCAGCAGGAAATACTGGCTACTGCAACTTTGTCGTAACTGTAACAGGTAAGGTGCAATAGGATATTTCTTTACGCAATAACCGTAGGTAAAATACCAATTTTATCTTAGGTTATTCATTGCCGCCATAGGGTGCTTTAGTCCCTGGAGCAAACTGCCGATTAATGCTAATTCATTGATATATTTTATAAGCATGTCGATAAATATTTCAGTAATTTAACAAAAGTCTGAATATTTAATTATCTGATTATTTCCATAAAGTAATAAATCATTGCTCAAGTGTTCGGATATAACTTCCACTATGTGTCTGAGTCTTTCCCCGTTAAAGACAAAGTACCACAGCCAAATCAGTTCAAAACAAACGTGAATTTGGGTGTGTTTGTTGTCTGCTCTTACACCTTAGATGGCTTTTTTTTTCACGGAAACACCACCGTAATCTTCAATCAACTGAATGCTCTGGAATAAAGAATGATTTTCTTTTACGATTTAATTGATATAGAAGAGAATTCAAAGTATGTTCAAATTCAAGCAATGAATATAGAAATACTGCAAATCTTGCAAGGGCTTTCTCGCCCTAGTAAGCATAACATAAAGTGTTGAAAAGTTTAACTTTGCTCAATATCTTTGCAATGACATTCTTTTCAGATACGGAAGAGCCTTCTTTGAATTGCCTAGATCAGACAAGTGGTACAGATGTAGGTCAAAGCTTTTCGTCAATGGTTACATTTATGCCAAACGCAACGGACAACGTAGACGACATAGTCTCTGTGAATTGCACTCACACATCTGATGATACATTTCCATTCGGTGAAACCAACGTCACGTGTGAAGCTTCTGATGCAGCAGGAAATACTGGCTACTGCAACTTTGTCGTAACTGTAACAGGTATTGAGCAATAGGATATTTCTTTACACGATAACCGTAGGTAAAATACCAATATTATCTCATGTTATTCATTGCCACCATAGGGTGCTTTAGTCCCTGGAGCAAACTGCCGACTAATGCTAATTCATTGATATTTTTTATTAAAAGCATGTCGATAGATATTTCCAATAATTTAACTAAAGTCTGAAATATTTCATTGTCTGATTAATTCCAGAATGTAATAAATCATTACTCAAGTGTTCGGATATAACTTCCACTAAATGTCTGAGTCTTTCCCCATTAAGACAACGTACAACAACCCAATCAGTTTAAAACAAACGTGGATTCGGGTGTGTTTATTTTTTGCTCTTACTCTTTAGATGGATTTTTTCACGGAAACACCACCTTAACATTTAATACAACTGAATGCTCTGGAAAAAAGAATGATTTTCTTTTATTATTTAATTGATATAGAAGAGAATTCAATGTATGTTGAAATTCAAACAACAGATACAGGATACCGCAAATCTTGCAAAGACTTTCTCGCCTTAGTAAACATAACATAAACAATTGCAAAATTTAACTTTGCTCAATATCTTTGCAATGACAATCTTTTCAGATTGTAAACAATCTAAACAATAAAATTGGTGAAATACCAATATAATATTATGTTATTCATTGTCACGATATGGTACTTTAGTCCTCGGAACAAACTGCCGACCTAAAAACCTTTTTAACGGCCATCACAGTCTTTAAAACCATTGTTTCCCATAATACACTTACAGTATTGCGTAAATTGGTCATGTTTTATGCTTTCATCATGTTCATAACTCCTCGGTAATTTTCATGTTGTTTAGTAAATTCAAATCTGAAAGGGCAGATATTTTTTTTATCTAACAATGTAAGGCATGTTCATCAAAAGTACAAATCAGACTTGTTATCTTCGTAAAGAAAAGCCTCTCTTTTTTTGGCAGAATTTCCCCTAAATTTCTTCTTTTTCAAATAATTCACAATACAAATTGCGTAATGCAAGTGCAGCATGCACGTATCAATCGAAACACCCACTTATGGATATAAATTTTATTTAGGGCTGAACTACCGCCCAGTTTGACACCTCTAGCACCATTCATTAAAAGCACAAGGCAAGAAGTTTGGAAATAGAGCTGGACTTTTAATTTATTCTGCCTACTACCATTGGCACAATTTCTATGCGTAAAAATATGAATTACCAACATGCTCCATATCCTTCTTTCTCAAGATATCGATGATTGTTCTCCTGATCCATGCATGAATGGTGGAAACTGCACAGATGGCATTAACAATTATACTTGTGACTGTACTGACACAGGATTTCAAGGCACAAATTGTACTATGAGTAAGTAGGTCTAAAAGTATATGTATTTCAACAATCTTTTTTTTTGTTGCTATAAATGCTTACTTTGTGTACTAATATAAATAACTAGCATATCGGACATCCTTCTTCCTGCAGATATCGACGATTGTTCTCCTGATCCATGCATGAATGGTGGAAACTGCACAGATCGCATTCAAAATATTAGTTTTGAACTTGATGCGAGCAAAGACGGACGTGTAGTTTAGCGCTCTCCGGCCACCGCCTTTACTTTTTAATTTACACAAATTTACTGCAACAATTACTGGATTTATTCGACCTGTCTAGTTAGCATATTTGTATTTCACCTGCTATTCTTATTTTATCCTCAACATTTCAAGTTAATTTCCCGGGGAAACCTTCGTTTTCTTTTGTACAACTTTTACGTCATACACCTCCATCATGTATGCACCCTCCTCTGACAAAAGCCGTGACTCATCGGATGCCCGACCCGAGACTCCCGTGCAGCCTACGCTTGCTGATCTCCAGCGACAAATCTCAGAGTTTTCCAACTTGATGTGTGGTAAACTAGATTTCCTGACAAAGGACGTTTCTGACATTAAGAGCAAAGTTGGGGATCTTGAAACAGGAGTATTTTTCAACCCTGACAAAATTTACGAGATAGAAGACACTAAACTTCCCCAAATTCAACATGAAATACAGGGAAAGCTCGATGAACGTGAGGATAAAATAACTCTAATGGAAATTCATTCAAGAAAAAACAATCTGCTGTTTTATGTCTTGGGAGAAAACCCTGATGAGGCAGTTGGAACCATTCTAACGAAAGCATTCGTCGATCTGGGGATTAAAAAGGAGGAAGCCCATAAAATTCAACTTTCAAACTGTCAACGTCTACCTAGACGTAAGCCTGATGGAAATCGCCGATGACCGAATCCTATTCTGGCGAAGTTTTCTACAATGACGGAAGCCCCTGCAGGTCGGGGAGTAGAATAGACCCGCTGTATTCCCTGCATGTCGTAAGAGGCGACTAAAAGGGACAGTCACGCGCTTCCGCTGGACTGCGACCCGTCGCGTGGAGAAGGGATCCTGGTGATTGAGTGAATGGTGAGACTGCGGTCCTCCTGAAGCAACACATCACTTTGGCCCTGGATTCACCTAGTCGGGAGGTTATATAGGCCTGGATATAATCAATCGGCTGGTGTGCTTGCCCTAAAATGCAAGCAGTATTGATATTTCATCGACTTGAGCCAATATACGTTTGCCTACATATAATGTTAAATTATGGCAGTAAATTGTTATTTTGTAATCAACTTTGCATTTTAGAAGGCAACTGCTTATCAGGCCAATCTGGGTACATTTGACTCGGAGTATAACACTTTTGTATCCCTGGCGTCGCAGGATGAATGGTTCCTAAGCTATACGACGTCCCTCGTTGGGCTCGGTGGTGGGTGGGAGCAATGGTGTCGAAAATAAACAAATCAATTATGGCTAAACACAAACAAAACAAAAGAACAAGAAATGACCTATCAAGCGACTCGGAGATGACCGTGAGTCTTTTCCGAGATTTCTGATAATTCAGGCTACCGACCCAACCAAGCCTCTCAAACTGTCGCCTTTCGCGATCAACAAGGGCATTGAGGGGTTGGCTGGGCCTGTACGTAACGTGTCTCGCTTAAGATCGGGAGACATCCTGTAGAAGTAGATAGACAGAGCAGTACAATCGAAAAACTTACTGAAGGTGAAATTGTTTGTAAATATCCCCGTCAAGGTTTTTCCTCATAGATCCCTCAATTCGAGCAAAGGGAGTTATCCGTTGCTCCGAGTTGAGAGATTGTGAAACTGAGGAGATCCTTGATGAGCTCTCTGACCAGGGTGTCACGGAAGTCTTCCGTGTTTCTTCCTTTAATAACGGTGAGAGGAAGAGGACGAACACACTGCTTCACTTTTAATGCACCAGTATTCCATCATACGTGAAGGTGGGTTATCTCAGAGTAAAGGTTGACCCTTACATCCCTAATCCAATTCGATGTTTTAATGTCACAAAGTTTGGACATTTCAGAGCGTTTGTACAAACAGGAGTGCTGCAGTAAGTGCGGCCAAAAGGTCACGTGACATCAGATTGCAAGAACTTGGTCAAGTGCATTAATTGCGAGGGAATCACTCCTCTGACTCCAGAAATTGCCCGAAAATGGTTAGAGGAAAAAAAATACAGGAAATAAAGACCTTGCACATGTATCCTATCCTGAAGCACGAAAGCGCTTTCAGTCCCAGCAACCGCAAACTCTTCGTACGCCGATAAGGCAAGTGCATCCCCTGTAGCAGCAAAGCAGAAAGTTCGAGGGAAAACACTCTCTGATGCTTGCTGCCAGACAACTCTAACTTGGAGATGAAGGGAGATTTCCAAGTAGTACAAGCAAACACATATCTACTAGCACAGGAAGAAATAAAACTCAGAGAAAAAAGCCTGAAGAAAAAAAAAAGATCAAGAAAGGTTAGAAACCCTGTCGGAGCAGAAGTTTAACCAGAGATCCTGTAGGGACAAAAAAGGCTTCTGGCAGTTTGACCGATAAGATCAAAACAATTCAAAAAGCCAGTAGAGAAAGTAAATCTAACTATCAGAATATACAATTCAGAAATAAATACATTAGTCTAACAATTGAAGGGTGGAGGAGATGATGTTGATCCCCCTTCCAATCCCCCTCCGTCCAAACTAACAAATTATGTAAAAAAAAAAGGGATAAAACATAAATGCATCTTAATAAAAGACATAGCTGTTGTTCAATGGAACTGCCGCGGTCTTAAACCAAATTATGAAGAAATTAAGCGTTTTTATGCTATGATTTTAATCCCTCTGTTTCTGTTTACAGGAGACATTCTTGGACCATCTGATAATATACTTTTCGTTATTACAATAATTTCAACAAGTGTAGTAGTTCATTGCGATTAGATGTAGACCCATTGGAGGTTTCAACTATCTTAATAAAAAAGGGACACCCACATGAAAAATTAAATTAAAATTCAAAGTAACCTTCAAGCCATGCGGCCAAGGTGACACTTCACTGCACCATCTTACCAATATGTTCAATATACATTCCACCTAGATATCCTTATTGAATGTGTTGAATTTAGCACATACGTACTAATTTTTATGACGTATCCGGATTTAAAAACGTTATTTTGTGACGTTTCACGCCCAAGATTGTGGTTTCCTTAAAGAAATAAATCTTTTTCTCAGATTTTAAAAAAAATAACATTGAAGCTTATCAAAAGCAGCCTATGACAATTATAAGACATTAAAAAATTAACTCATAGTCTTTCGGAGGAGACTTTAACACCGTCGGTCCCGCTGTGATGGAGAGCAACCCCACTTGCACGTTAAAGACCTGCTTTCCTAACTCGAAAAGAAAGTAGCGGAATTTTTTCCGGGGAAAGTAGCCACCCAACTAACTCAGTATACGCATTAAAGTAATATCTAGTTTGACACTTATATGACACATTGTGTTGGTAGTGTCATTAAACCATAATCAATCAATCAATCTACAATGACGGATCGTGATCGTGTCCTCTCCGCCTTTGAAAACATTCGACGACAGCCCACCGCGTCTGATGGCACCCCACCTCCACCTCATCCCACTTTTACCGTCAGGACGGATCTTGTTGCACCACAAATTGTCACCTCACCACAAATTGTCACCCCCGACAAGTGGGCGACAATTTGTGCAAAAACTGACACCACAAATTGTCACCCCATCACAAATTGTCATCTAATTTAGACGACAATTTGTGGAGGACGTGACACCACAAATTGTCGCCCGATTTCGATGCACATTATTTCTGGTTCAAGGCCACAAGGGAATTTTCTAATCGGGGTAATGTGATCTTTCCAGAGTTTATACACAGAGTACGTAAGGCTTGTGTGTGTTTCTTAGGGTGTGTGTGTGTTCATGGGATCAAGGGGTCATGTAGAAATGTTGTTATCAAAATTATTAAGTTATTAAAGAAACTTTGGCCCTTGCGTATTCCTTAAACTTTCTATGTGTGTTTTATTGGCCATTACAGCTTTGATCGATAATCATGATTATCATGATTATTCTTGTTCTACTTGATCCCATAAATCAGAATATAAATCAGACACAACTGACCTAGAAGGTCAAAATTTCATAGAAAATTAGGTCTTTTCTAAAATTATGCATTTTTCCAGGTTGTTAATCATCGTATAAATTTCAAGGTCATAAGGGTCATCAGAATGTGGCAACAATATTAGGCTAGTATGATTGATGTTGTATTCTTGATTAATTCTTCTTAATATTGTCAAATGATATGTTATGTCCGATCGTCGTTAAGCTTGACTCTGTAATTATGAATTCAATTATGCATAATTTGACAATTAGACCAATTGGTCATGAGACCAAGCAATAATTAGACGAAGTGGAAGTTAGACCAAATGGGTTTAGGGCATATGGTATTAGACGATCAGAGAGTTTGACCAACTGCTGTTAGAACAAGTACCCCTCCCCCCCAAAAAAAAATAAATAAATAAATAAAATAGCACACACACACATATATACACCCACACCCAAAACACTCACCTTTAACACAGCGCACACAACTTTACCATAAACAATGAAGGCGCCAGGGCACACTATTGAAGACAATTTGTGCAATGGGCGACAATATGTGGTTCTAGGTTTCATTTTGCCGACACAAATTGGCACAATTTGGTTAAAAACTGAGACCGGCACGTGGAGCACAAATTGTCGCCTACGAAAATTAGGCGACAATTTGTGTTGGGGTGACAATTTGTGGTGTCAGTTTTTGCACAAATTGTCGCCCACTTGTCGGGGGGTGAAAATTTGTGGTGGGGTGACAATTTGTGGTGCAACAGATCTCCCCCCGAAGATGAACGCCCAGAGGGATATTCTGGCAAAATCTGCCTTCAAGCTTAGAGGGGCAGTAAAGTAATCCTCCAGACAAAAGAAAAGGGAACCTCGACATGGAACACTTTCACTGATTGATTACTTTTAAACCTCGACATGAAACACTTTCACCGGCCAACTAGTTAATTTATTATTAAAAACCCACTAATTACTTTGCAAGTTGATCATTGCTTTTATGTTCAGTATGATTTTACTTTCAGTAACAGTTGTTTGTTTTTTTATTATTGATTAAGGCGGTGGCTGAATTGATATAACCTACAGCCAAACATTGATGGTATTTGTGCTAGTTCTTTTAATGTATTTTTTGTTTATATGCTTCCTTAATCATTGGCTATGTTTTTTTTACTTATGTCTTTTGGGGCCTGTCAAGTTGTCTTAACCTTAATTGTGTAATCAACCGATATTTCTATGACGTCTCACGAGAGTTCATTATTCAATGAGTGTTTCTATAAACAACGGTAGGGAACACAATATTCCCCAATTATTATTTAATACAGATGGAAATAATGGATCAGTACCACTAAACTGTATGTATTTTTCCAGAAGAGAATTTTTTTTTATAGATATTCAAATGAAACAGGTTCAGATTTAACTATGCTTCATTTCAATATCCGTAGTATGAAGAAAAATTTGGATAATCTTAATTTATTTGTCGGAAAGCTTAACTCCAACTCATCGATAATAGGTATATCTGATGAAACCCCATTGGGCATGTATTCTCTCCCCGGTTATAATATTGTTACGAATAGTAGATCAACTAGAAAAGGTGGTGGGGTAGCACTATATGTGTCCTTGAAATTCGAATTTGAAATTAAGCAAGAGTTGAATATTATGAATGATTTACTTGAAACTGTATTCATTGAGCTAAAGATTGCTGGTAAAAAGAGTGTTATAAATGGTAACGTATATAGACCACCGCAGAGTAATATTAGCCTTTTTGTACAAGAAATGCAGAATATCCTTTCAAACCCAATATTTGCTAACAAGTTGGTTTATATTATGGGTGATTTCAATATTAATCTTTGGCAATATGATGTTAATGGATCTGTAAATGAATTCATTGAAACTTTGGTTTCATTTTCTTTAATGCCTCTCAGCACCAAACCGACTAGAGTAACCGATGTCTCGTTTTAGCACCCTTTTTTCCACAATATGGGTGCTTATGGGCACCCTACAAATAGGTTGCCTATAAGCACCTTTTAGTACAAAAAAGGTGCGCACAAGCACCTTTAAGCATTTTAGGGTGCTGGTAAGCACCCTTAAGGTGCTAACAGGCACCTCAAAGGTGTTCATGGGAACCAAAAAGGGTGCTGCTATTTTGGCAAAAAAGGGTGCCCAATGGAACCTTTTTTTTCTAAGAGTGAACCACATTTGATAACATAATGTCCAGCCTCTTCCTGAAAGTGGCGTGATTATCTCTAACATATGATCTGATCACTTCCCATTGTTCCTCAAAGCACCTCTTACAGGAGAATGCTGTAGTAATTTATGTCACGATAGATTGAAACGTAAACTGAACTCCGATAATATTAATAAACTAAAAGAGAATTTAGAGATTGTGGAAACGTAAACAAAGCATTTAAAACATTTATTTAGTTCAATAATCACATAACCCTCTCTTACCTTGCTTTTGTTCCCCAGAACAATGCTTAGACCGAACCATAATAGACTTATCAAACATTTTTCCCTACTTCCCTGCCCCTCCCAATAACCTGCCTCACGCCTGCCTGACACAAGGTGGCGCTAGACCACTAAGGCATATATCTTCATTCTGATTTTTCGAGTCGTTCCTGAAGTTTCGGGTGAGATCGTTCCTACTTGCGATTTTGAAATTATTAATATCAAATATTTGCGCTTCCAAAAGCCTCCTATTACGCCTAGCGTTAAATTTGGGTGCTTTAGGTTTATAGTGCCCCTCCTTTTGGTCAAGAATTACGTCCTTTTCCGGGCGTTTTTCTTCCTTTTCCAACCCAGTCCCACCTGTTCATTTTAGCGTGGTTGTTGTTGGTCGGTCGGTTTGGGCGCCTGTTTTCTTTTTGAAATTCAGTCCCGTTCTTCTCCGACTCTTCCCTTTGGGTTGTTTCTCCTCTAGGAGGGTTTTCCTTCTTCTCTTGACATTTTAAGTACGTTTTTGTTATAATTATTGTACTTTTTCCAGCGGCCACGTGGCCTTTTTGCGGGGTGTCATCCGGGTCTTTTGACTTCCGGAGTTTGTTTGACGCCATCTTGTTTCTGTTGGCGTGTGTGTGTATGTGTGGTCGAGCGCCTCTTTGTTAGTCGCTCTTCTGGTACATATTCTTCTCTTTTTTTTCTTTTGGTCGGTTACCGGAGGTTCGTCCCCGTTTTCGTCCGAACAAAAAAAACAAAGAACAAAAAAAAAATATTTTTCTTCGTCTAGTCTGTTCTAGACGGGGTTTTCTTTTTCTTGGAGTTCTCCGTGAGCCGCCTAAGTAGCCGGTCTCGCTTGTCTTGCCTTAGGTTCCTAAGGAGTTAGGTTTAACGCTTCCAAAGAAATTTTTTGTTCTTTTCTTTTCAGCGGCGTTCTATCCATGGACAGCAGGGTGACTCCTCTGACGACACAGAACTGGTGGCATTGGTCTCTTCGAAGGCGGTTTCGCCGGGATCGGAAGCTTGCCCGCCGGGAGAGCCGTCTCGACCGCCAGGTCGTCCGCCTCTCCTGCCTAAGAAAGGGGGGGAGCA
>CALNVZ010003426.1:28844399-28877712 GCA_940671915.1 Paracentrotus lividus | reverse complement strand
CCGGGGAAAAAATTCCCTACTCTTTTCGAATAGGAAAGCAGGTTCTTTAACGTGCAAGTGGGGTTGCTCTCCATCACACGGGACCGACGGCTTAAAGTCTCCTCCGAAAGACATTAGTTAATTTTAATGTCTTAAAAAGTCATAGTTGCTTTGATAAGCTTCAATGTTATTTTTTTTTAAATCTGAGAAAAAGATTTATTTCTTTAAGGAATCCACAATTCTTGAGCGTGAAACGTCACAAAATAACGTTTTAAATCCGGTACGTCATAAATTAGTACGTATGTGGCTGAATTCAACACATTCAATAAGGATATGCTTAACTGATAAAACACAATCACACGATAACCAACGGGCAGTCCTCCGCTGCGAGCAAATAATTGCTCAAATGAGAATGACCGATTCTAACACGGGTCAACCAATATCATCACGTCGTTTAGTTAAGGGATTGTATTATGTGGTTTGATTACTGATTGGTTGGTATAGTTTATTGACAGGGTTTAAATCCCATGACGTTTGCCATTTTCTTCTAATGTAAAATTAATTTTCGACTTTAGATCGTATATGGGATCTGTATTAGTTACCTCTAATTTGAGAGCTTCTTTAGCTAACTTGTCAGCTTTTTCATTTCCTTTGATACCTGTATGCTCGGTACCATGCGAAAACCACCTTTTGCATAGTACATCAAGTTTATATAGAGATTCTAGTAACTGTACAACAAAGGGGTGTTTAAGGTTTCTGCACTGCAAAGCCATTAAACTAGATAAGGAATCTGTAAAAATATACAAAGTGTCTTTTATTCGTGTTTTCAACAATGTGTAAGGCCATTTTCAAGGCCAACAATTCTGCAGTGTATATAGACGCACTGTCCCGGTAATCTAATCTGATCCTGTACATTGTTGCTAATACAGGCTGATCCAACTTTATTCTCATCTTTTGACCCATCGGTATAGATAGCCTGGAAGTTTCTGTATTTATGCCTGATCTCACCGAATTTATCTAAATAGACAAGGTCACTAGTGAAGCCCTTTTTGAAAATTTTAATATAATCAATTACTGCTCAAAAATCATCCAAGGTGGTATTTTAGGTACTAGAAAAGGAGAAATACTAGTGTTATTTAGTATGTGTATTAGAGCTCCTTGTATACGAAGTCCAAAAGATTTTATTGAAGATGGTTTAAGGTTAATAAAAACCAACATGTCGCGGTCTGAAAGTAATAATCATAATGTTGGGTTGATGTGTTATTTTTAATTTAATCGCATAGCTAAGAGAAAGTTTCTCGTATCGTAAATGCAAAGGTGGTTCATTAGCCTCCACATAAAGGCTTTCCATGGGAGAAGTGCGGAAAGCCCCAAGACAGATTCGAAGGCCTTGATTCTGTATTGGTTTTAATTTTCGAGATAGGATTTTCTTGCGGAGCTATATACTGCACTGCCATAATCAAGTTTGATCTGATCAAAGATCTATAGAGGCGCAGTAGAACAATGCGATCTGCCCCCAATCCATTCTGGAGACGACCTTTAAAAGGTTTAACGATTTAATGCACCTTTCCCTTAGATAATCAATATGAGCTTTGAAATTAAGTCTGTTATCAAAATATCAGTCCAAAATATTTAGCTTGCTGAGATACGGGTATGATAGAACCATTTATTTTAAGTTCAGGATCAGGGTGTAAAGATCGCTTATTACAGAAATGTACGCATACAGTCTTAGTTTTTGAGAAACGAAAACCGTTTTCATCTGCCCATTTTTCGATTCTATATAGACACATTTTGTAGAGTTGTTTCTATCGTGTCCATATTTCCGACGAACAAGATAAGCAAAAGTCATCGACAAATAGAGATCTATCAAACCGCGGCGTAACAACATCTACGATGCTGTTTATCTTCAACAAGAATAAGGTAACAGAGAGAATGCTCCCTTGAGGTACACCCATTTCTTGATTATGTAGTTCTGATAACTGCGATCCGAGGCGAACCCTAAAAAACTCGGTTGAGACAGGAAATTTCTGATAAAAATGGGCAATTTGCCCTCAACCCAACAATCATATAAAGATCTCTCATAATGCCATACTTCCAAGTAGTATCATACGCCTTCTCCAAGTCGAAAAAGATAGACACCACATGGTGTCCCCGAATAATGCCATCACGAATATAAGACTCTAGGCGAATGAGTTGATCAACAGTACTTCGATTTTGACGAAAACCACTTTGAAATCTGGTTATAAGTCCCTTCTTTTCTAGAAGCCACACCAATCTAGTATTGATCATTTTCCCAATTGTTTGCACAAACAACTAGTCAAGGAAATGGGCCGGTAATTTGTGGTTTAGAAGCATCCTTTCCAGGTTTTGGAATGGGAATAATGGTAGCCTCCCTCCAAGGATCTGGGAAAACCCTGTCCTCCAAATACTATTTGAAAATATCCAGAACGACAAGAAGAGTTCATCTGGTAAATGTTTTAAAAACTGGTAGTGGATCATCCGGACCATTGCTGTATCATGAGACTTGTTGAGGGAATCTTTTAGTTCTGTAATATTAAATGGAATGTTATAGTCTTCTGTGTTTTTTGAAGCAAAATTAAGTTCCCCTTTTTCAGCTTGACCTTTGTAAGCTTGGAACACAGGAGAAATGTGATTAGTTGAGGAGTTATGTTCAAATTCTTGGGCTAATAAATTGACTATGTCTAATCTTTCGGTACATTTGGTTCCATCCGCCTTCGATAGAGAAAGAACAGGATTACTTGTATGTTTTCCGCTTATTTTCTTAACCATTTCCATACTTTGTTAATGGGAGTATGAATATTCAATTTGAGATATAACTTTCCAAGACTCTCTTTTAGCTTTTTATGGTATTGCGGGCTTGGCTCTTGCTCACGATATTTTGGAGATTGTCATTATTTGGATGTTTTGAAATTCTCAGCATTTTTTTGCGACATTAACAGCTTCTTTGCAGTCTGTATTAAACCAAGGATTATGCTTCCGAAGTGAAGAATTTGATTTTGGTATGGTATTGGTGGCTATATCAATTAATGTATGAGAAAATGAATTAAGAATATTTCTTTATTTCCTAAACTTCTCTTGATTAATGCTGTTTTGAAACATGCTTTGAAAAGGCAACCCAATTTGCTTTTAGGAGTTGCCAATTTTGGAGTTCTTTCTTCCGGTAAACACCTGACCGTTTCAATGAGTATAGGAAAGTGATCACTGCCACATTGACTCATTGAACATTCCATTGAAAGTCCATAAAAATAGGGGTGAGCATACTGATAAATCAATAGCTGTCTTGGACCCAGAGGCTGGATGAATATAATCATTGTATTGCTGTTTAGAATACATGATCAAAATGATCTATCGTTTGTTCTACAATTTACCTAGTCTATCTAAATTTGACATCCCCAAAGGGGGCTGTGGGCATTTAAGTCACCAACTAACAGAAAAGGTTCTGGAAGTTGATCCACCAGCCTATCTAATTCTCCTTGAGTAAGTTCAAATCTAGGTGGAATGTATATTGAACATAGGGTAAAGGTGCAGTGAAGTGTCACCTTGGCCGCAATGATTTGAAGGTTACTTTGAATTTTAATTATTTCATGTGGGGTTCCCTTTTATTAAAATAGTTGAACCTCCAATGGGTCTACCATCTATCAATGAACTACTACACTTGTTGAAAATATTGTAATAACGAAAAGTAATATTATCAGTTGGGCCCAAGAATGTCTCCTGTAAACAGAAAACAAGAGGATTAAAATCATGCATAAAACGCTTAATTCTTCATAATTTGGTTTAAGACCGCGGCAGTTCCACTGAACAACAGCTATGTCTTTTATAGGATGCATTATGTTTTATCTTTTTTTTTTACAATTTGTAGTTTGGACGGAGGGGGATTGGAAGGGGGATCTCATCCATCTCCTCCACCCCTTCAATTGTTAGACTACTGTATTATTCTGACTTGTATATTCTGATAGGTTAGATTTTACTTTCCTACTGGCTTTTTGATTTGTTGATCTATCGGTCAAACTGCAGAAGCCTTTTTGTCCCTACAGGGTCTCTGGTTAACTTCTGCTCCGACGAGGAGTTTCTACCTTTCTTGGACTTTTTTGTTTTCTTCAGCTTTTTCTGAGTTTTTATTTCTCCTGTGCTAGTAGATATGTGTTTTGCTTGTACTACTTGGAAATCTCCCTTCATCCAAGTTAGAGTTGTCTGGCAACAAGCATCAGAGAGTGTTTTCCCTCGAACTTTCTGCTTTGCTGCTACAGGGATGCACTTGCCTTATCGGTGTACGAAGAGTTTTGCGGTTGCTGGGACTGAAAGCGCTTTCGTGCTTCAGGATAGGATACATGTTGTAAGGTCCTTATTTCCTGTATTTTTTTTTTCCTCTAACCATTTCGGGCAATTTCTGGAGTCAGAGGAGTGATTCCCTCCGCAATTAATGCACTTGACCAAGTTCTTGCAATCTGATGCACCTGACCTTCTTGGCCGCACTTACTGCAGCACTCCTGTTTGGTACAAAACGCTCTGAAAATGTCCAAACTTGTGACATTTAAAACATCGAATTGGATTAGGGATGTAAGGGTCAACCTTTACTCTGAGATAACCCACCTTCACATATGATGGAATACTTGGTGCATTAAAAGTAAGAAACAGTGTGTTCGTCCTCTTCCTCTCACCGTTATTAAAGGAAGAAACACGGAAGACTTCCGTGACACCCTGGTCAGAGAGCTCATCAAGGATCTCCTCAGTTTCACAATCTCTCAACTCGGAGCAACGGATAACTCCTTGCTCGAATTGAGGGATCTATGAGGAAAAACCTTGACGGGGATATTTACAAACAATTTCACCTTTAGTAAGTTTTTCGATTGTACTGCTCTGTCTACTTCTACCAGGATGTCTCCCGATCTTAAGCGCAGACACGTTACGTACAGGCCCAGCCAACCCTCAATGCCCTTGTTGATCGCGAAAGGCGACAGTTTTGAGGAGCTTGGTTGGGTCGGTAGCCTGAATTATCAGAAATCTCGGAAAAGACTCACGTCATCTTCCGAGTCGCTGATAGGTCATTTCTTGTTCTTTGTTTTGTTTGTGTTAGCCATAATTGATTGTTTATTTTCGACACATTGCTCCCCACCCACCACCGAGCCCAACGAGGGGACGTCGTATGGCTTAGAACCATTCATCCTGCCGACGCCAGGGATACAAAAAGTGTTATACTCCGAGTACAATGTACCCAGATTGGCCTGATAAGCAGCTGCCTTCTAAAATGCAAAGTTGATTACAAATAACAATTTACTGCCATAATTTACATTATAGTAGGCAAACGTATATTGGCTCAAGTCGATGAAATATCAATACTGCTTGCATTTTAGGGCTAAGCACCACTAGCCGATTGATTATATCCAGCCTATATAACCTCCCGACTAGGTGAATCCAGGGCCAAGTGATGTGTTGCTTCAGGAGGACCGCAGTCTCACCATTCACTCAATCACCAGGATCCCTTCTCCACCGACACGGGTCGCAGTCCACGGCAAACTGACTGTCCCTTTTAGTCGCCTCTTACGACATGCAGGAATAGAGCGGGTCTATTCTACTCCCCGACCTGCAGGGGCCGACCACCAGCCGAGAACGACAAAGCGTTGGACGGAGGGTGGAGGCACTCCGGACGTGGGAAGCGGAGCGCCATCCTGGGGTTACCCATGGTGGAGGTGGTTCCGCCAGATGCAGAAACTGCGGCGCACGGGTCCCAAACCGTACTCGGCACACCCACGGGGCATGCCTAAGCGAGAGACGTGGGCGCACGACTCTCATCCCTAAGTGAGACAGAAACCGCACATTTTCTGTGCTACACTCGGGGTGGGTGGGGGGGGGGCCGGGGGGGGGGGGCAAGACGTCTGGATAGACGAACCCGCTCCTTGGCCAGAGACAACCGAGACGACAAGGTCTTAGGCACCTTAGAAAACGTGGACGCACGTTTTGCTTTGGTGCTCTTCGAGCAACCAGACCTTTTCTTAGTGCTGGACTTAGAGGGAGTGGAGCCAGCGCTGGACACAAGTGTCACTGGCGTGCTCCCCCCTTTCTTAGGCAGGAGAGGCGGACGACCTGGCGGTCGAGACGGCTCTCCCGGCGGGCAAGCTTCCGATCCCGGCAAACCGCCTTCGAAGAGACCAATGCCCCCAGTTCTGTGTCGTCAGAGGAGTCACCCTGCTGTCCATGGATAGAACGCCGCTGAAAAAAGAAAAGAACAAAAAAAATTTCTTTGGAAGCGTTAAACCTAACTCCTTAGGAACCTAAGGCAAGACAAAGCGAGACGGCTACTTAGGCGGCTCACGGAGAACTCCAAGAAAAAGAAAACCCCGTCTAGAACAGACTAGACGAAGAAAAATATTTTTTTTTGTTCTTTGTTTTTTTTGTTCGGACGAAAACGGGGACGAACCTCCGGTAACCGACCAAAAGAAAAAAAGAGAAGAATATGTACCAGAAGAGCGACTAACAAAGAGCGCTCGACCAACATCACACACACACGCCAACAGAAAACAAGATGGCGTCAAACAAACTCCGGAAGTCAAAAGACCCGATGACACCCCGCAAAAAGGCACGTGGCCGCTGGAAAAAGTACAATAATTATAACAAAAACGTACTTAAAATGTCAAGAGAAGAAGGAAACCCTCCTAGAGGAGAAACAACCCAAAGGGAAGAGTCGGAGAAGAACGGGACTGATTTCAAAAAGAAAACAGGCGCCCAAACCGACCGCACCAAACAACAACCACGCTAAAATGAACAGGTGGGACTGGGTTGGAAAAGGAAGAAAAACGCCCGGAAAAGGACGTAATTCTTGACCAAAAGGAGGGGCACTATAACCTAAAGCACCCAAATTTAACGCTAGGCGTAATAGGAGGCTTTTGGAAGCGCAAATATTTGATATTAATAATTTCAAAATCGCAAGTAGAACGATCTCACCCGAAACTTCAGGAACGACTCGAAAAATCAGAATGAAGATATATGCCTTAGTGGTCTAGCGCCACCTTGTGTCAGGCAGGCGTGAGGCAGGTTATTGGGAGGGGCAGGGAAGTAGGGAAAAATGTTTGATAAGTCTATTAGATGTTCGGTCTAGCATTGTTCTGGGGAACAAAAGCAAGGTAAGAGAGGGTTATGTGATTATTGAACTAAATAAATGTTTTAAATGCTTTGTTTACGTTTCCACAATCTCTAAATTCTCTTTTAGTTTATTAATATTATCGGAGTTCAGTTACGTTTCAATCTATCGTGACATAAATTACTACAGCATTCTCCTGTAGAGGTGCTTTGAGGAACAATGGGAAGTGATCAGATCATATGTTAGAGATAATCACGCACTATTCAGGAAGAGGCTGGACATTATGTTATCAAATGTGGTTCACTCTTAGAAAAAAAGGTTCCATTGGGCACCTTTTTTGCCAAAATAGCAGCACCCTTTTTGGTTCCCATGAACACCTTTGAGGTGCCTGTTAGCACCTTAAGGGTGCTTACCAGCACCCTAAATGCTTAAAGGTGCTTGTGCGCACCTTTTTTGTACTAAAAGGTGCTTATAGGCAACCTATGTAGGGTGCCCATAAGCACCCATATTGTGGAAAAAAGGGTGCTAAAACGAGACATCGGTTACTCTAGTGCGTTTGGTGCTGAGAGGCATTTAAGAAAAATGAACCAAAGTTTCAATGAATTCATTTACAGATCCATTAACATCATATTGCCAAAGATTAATATTGAAATCCACCATATATAAACCAACTTGTTAGCAAATATTGGGTTTGAAAGGATATTCTGCATTTCTTGTACAAAAGGCTAATATTACTCTGCGGTGGTCTATATACGTTACCATTTATAACACTCTTTTACCAGCAATCTTTAGCTCAATGAATACATTTCAAGTAATCATCATAATATTCAACTCTTGCTTAATTTCAAATTCGAATTTCAAGGACACATATGTGCTACCCACCACCTTTTCTAGTTGATCTACTATTCGTAACAATATTATAACCGGGGAGAGAATACATGCCCAATGGGTTTCATCAGATATACCTATTATCGATGAGTTGGAGTTAAGCTTTCCGACAAATAAATTAAGATTATCCAAATTTTTCTTCATACTACGGATATTGAAATGAAGCATAGTTAAATCTGAACCTGTTTCATTTGAATATCTATAAAAAAAATTCTCTTCTGGAAAAATACATACAGTTTAGTGGTACTGATCCATTATTTCCATCTGTATTAAATAATAATTGGGGAATATTGTGTTCCCTACCGTTGTTTATAGAAACATCATTGAATAAAGACTCTCGTGAGACGTCATAGAAATATCGGTTGATTACACAATTAGGTTAAGACAACTTGACAGGCCCCAAAAGACATAAGTAAAAAAACATAGCCAATGATTAAGGAAGCATATAAACAAAAATACATTAAAAGAACTAGCACAAATACCATCAATGTTTGGCTGTAGGTTATATCAATTCAGCCACCGCCTTAATCATAATAGGAAAGTAGCCACCCAACTAACTCAGTATACACATTAAAGTAATATCTAGTTTGACACTTATATGACACATTGTGTTGGTAGTGTCGTTAGACCCTAATCAATCAATCAATCAATCGGCTGGTGGTCCGCAGGGCTATTACGGCTATCCCTTGGGAGACGCCCAAGCGCCCACCGGGAGTTCGTTCCAACGAACGCCCGGTCTCTCGGACCCCAGGATGTTCTATCCGAACGTCCGGGGATATTCGTTATCCGCTCAGGATGCAGCCGCTCGACCTGCCTGGCCAGGCCCGAGAGCTGCCGGATATCCCGATCCTTGGTGGGTGCCTCCGGCACCCTACCAAGCGGGTTACGCTCCCTATCCCTCGGGCTTCGCCCCCAGAAGTGACGGGACATGTTACCCCTCGTGGCAGAGTACACCCGGCCCTCGTCCCATGACACCGGCCTGGTCACAACCACCCACCACGTCGGCCTCTGGCTTGGACCGCCCGCCTCGGGAGTCCCAGCCGTGCGGCCCCCGGGATACGGGATCGGTGACCGACTCTGAACTAACTTCGGAGTTCTCGCTCACCCAGCCCAGTCTGCGCCGGGAGACCTCTCAGTCTCGACCGCCCCTTGTGGAGCCCGAGTCGGATTGGTCGGAGGAAGAATTTGTTGGCTACGAGTCGAAGTCTTTTTCAGACTCTGACGACACGGAAACCGACCCGCAGGTGGACTCCAACTCCACCTCGGATCTTGCGGCGTTAGCAGTACGCCTTTTGGACAAATACGAGCCTGAGATTGTATCCAAACCTCCTGCTCCGTCATCCTTGATGACTGGCTTGCTTCTTTCGAAGCAACCCAAACCTGGCATTAACCTTCCCCCTCAGTTTGGGGAGGCTGTGCATTCAGAAGTGGCCCATCGCCTCAAGGCTAAGCTCTCTTCTGTTCATAAGTTGGGCCGGGAGTTCTCCTTTGAGAAGTCTTCAATGGAAGGTCTATTTCTTCCCAAGAAGATTTCTTCGGAGGCCCTTCGCTTTGGTGAGAAGATCCATGCCCCCTTGGGTGAGAGGACTTCGACTGAAGATCGTCACCTCCAGGAGGTGGAGGGCGGTGTCAGAGCTGGTATGAGGCTGTCGGCCTTTTTGAATATCTTGCTCTCTCTCCGTGCCCGGGCCAGGCCTCTCAAGATCTCGACACAGGATCTTACAGACCTTGACAAGGTCCTTGTCCCCCTTTCCGGGCTGGTTTTTCACCAGCTAGCGGCTACCTCGTTACTTGTAACAGAGGACCGTCAGAAAGGGACTCTCGCCCGTCTAGGACTCGAGGGGTCATTGGACCTCAGAGCATGGGCTGAGTCTATGGACCCATCCTCGCCATTCCTCTTCGGCGGCCAGTTCAACTCCAGGTGTAAGGAGGAACTGGATGAGTTGAAGCAGGCGGGTGAGCTGGCGGAACAGGCTTCTGGCGGGATGCACAAGCCGAGGTCCACCCAAAGTAAACCCAAGAGTATCCGTCCTGCTGCGCCTGACGCAGCTACCAGACGGAAACCTCGGGAGGACGATCAGGGCAAGAACCGCGTTCAGCGGAAGAAATCTAAGCCCAAGAAATCCTCCTCCCACGGCTCTAAGTTCCGCACCTCTCCCCCTCAACCAAGGCGAAAGCCAAAGGGGGTCGGGGGTGACGGTACGGCCCGACCGGTTCCCGTGAGAGTCGCGGGGCGTCTCTCGGTGTTTCTTCCCGCTTGGGAAGAAATCACCGACGACGCATACGTGCTGTCGATTGTTCGGGAGGCTTACCGTGTTCCTTTCACGGGACCCCTCCCGGGGGTGCCATCCGGAGACGCACCCCCAGACTCTCCCCCCTTTATCAGCAGCATATCTCGGAGGAGATTTCTTCGCTGCTGACAAAAGGGGCAATAGAGGAGGTGAGGGACCACCGTGGTTTGTCCCTCTCTCCGATATTTATTATCCCGAAACGGTCGGGCAAGTTACGCATGATCCTGAACATGAAAAGGATCAATACGCTCCTTCCCAAGGAGCACTTCCAATACGAGCACCTCGGCAGGATTCTTCCTTCCCTCGGCTCGGAGGATTGGGCGATATCTCTCGACTTGAGAGATGCGTACTTCCATGTGCCTATCCACCCCAGGTCGAGGGACTTATTGGGGTTTTCAGTGCTGGACAGAACCTTCAGATATTGGGTACTGCCTTTCGGCCTGAAATTGGCCCCACGAGTATTTACACGAGTCGTGGGGGCCTTGGTAGCCTTCCTCAGGGAGCAGGGCCTCAGACTTTTCGTCTACCTGGACGATTGGCATTTAGTAGCCAATTCCAGGGAGCTGCTCTTACGGCACCGGGAGATCCTCCTACGGTGGACCCTAGCGTTGGGGTTTGCCGCGAACTGGGACAAGTCTGAGCTTTCCCCGACTCGCACACCAGTTTATCTGGGAGCCGAGTTGGATTTTCCTCGGGAGCGCGCTCGGCCGAGCGCCGCTCGTATCCGAGACATTGTGTCCTGTGCTCGACGCCTCAGCTCCCTCCCCAGGGCGAGGGCCAAGCTGTGGCTTCGCTTCATGGGGTTGCTATCCAGCCTCACCGGCCTGGTACCGGACTGTGGGCTGCTTATGCGCCCTTTTCAGTGGCACCTCAAACGTTACTTCCAGCAGGGAGTTTTCGTCTCCGAGGACTTGGGTCCCCCTCCCGCCGGAGGTGGCCCGGCTGCTAGCCCCGTGGTTTCCAGGGGCATGCCCTTTCGTGTGACTCTACCATCCGTGTCGATTTCCACGGACGCGTCACTCCAGGGCTGGGCCGGCCTATGCGAGGGTCAGTGGACGGCGGGGGACTGGTCTCAACTGACCTCCCTCCCCCACATCAATGTGTTAGAGATGTTGGGGTTCATCATCCCTAATTTTTTCAAAGGATCGACTGTTAGGCCGCTCGGTTCTCCAAATTTCTGACGGACAATGTGGGAGCGTGGCGGCATTTTTACATCAATCGTCAAGGAGGACAACCATCCGAGCTTGAACCGCTTTGACGGCTCCAGCTGTGGAGATGGTGCGGGAGAGAAGTATCCTCCGTCTGCCTCGTACCTACCGGTCGGGAGATGTTATAGCGGACTATTCTGTCCCGCGGCAAATCTCTTCCCTCGGAATGGTCTGCCATCAGACCTCTTTCGAGCGGTGAGTGACGAGTTGGGGCCTTCGACATCATCTATTCGCGACGAGTTCAATCACCGTCTTCGACCTACTGCTCGGGGCTCGGGAACTCCGAGCAGCGTACGCTCAGACAGCGTTCTCGTTCAGCTGGAGCGGGCATGAGATTTATGCATTTCCTCCGTTTCCGCTGATCCCCCAAGTATAGCCAAGCTAGTGGAGGCGGGGGCTTGGATTGATTTCTAAATAGCCCCGCACTGGCCGGCAGACATGGTTTCTCTCGCCTTCGCGAGCTTGTGGTCGGCCCGGTCCGTGGCCCTCCTCGGTGGCGGGAGTTGTGATGCCAGCCGATCTTCCGGGTTCTTTTTGCAGAGCACCGATCCGGCTTGCTTGCACTGGGTGGCCGTTGTCAGGTCGCAGCCATCTCGTCTTGCTTTCGGAAAGAGGGCTCGGTTCATGGCGGGAGGGAGGAGTCGACGCTAAGGTGTTAACTCCCGTCTAGCTGCCTTTTTCTGAGTGGTGCGAAGCAAGAAAGGGTTTGGTCCCCCAGAGGGGCGCTGCCGGTCTTAAAGCGGATTTTTTAATCCACCTTTCTGACAAGGGGCCGTTCTCTTACGACTTAACGAAGGCTATCGTTCTGCCATTGCGGGCAATTCACGATGGTTTTTCATGACGGCTTAACGTTTCCAACTCTCCCGAGTGTAGCCGCTTGCTTAGGTCCTTTCTTTCTGCGAGGACCCTCCGTCTACTCCTTAAGCTCCTTCTTGGATTGTTTGCCTAAGGTTTTGGAGGCGTTAGCTAACCCTCCTTTTGAACAGCCGTTTGATCGAAAGGCCTGTTTACACTTGACAGTTAAGATGTCTTCTTGGGTGGCGGTGGCCTCAGTTGTCCACAGACGAGTTCGTTCAATGCCCTTTGTAGTGTAGCTGAGGGCCAAGATCAGGTTCGAATCCTCGGGGTAGGTCGTCTTTCGCCCTGACCTCGTTTCATTGCTAAGTTAGACTCGAGATACTGCCTTTCGGGACGCGGGTGTGAGATGCTTTTCTCAAACAGCTCATCCGTCAGCCTTCTCTTCGGTCCGCTGGAGGATAAGGTGTGGTGTCCGTTAGGGCCTTTAAATGGTACCATCTCCGATCGAATCTTCGTCGTAAGATGGACAGCTCTTCCATCATCACTCGTTTGAGATCCTCTTTGCTTGCGCTTCCCCGACTGGCATTTCTAGATGGATTGGAGTGGAATCAAAGCGCGGGTCCTGCAGCGCTTGAATGTCAGGAAGGGCTCCGCCAAGAGCACGATTCCAGAGGTTCAGCTGCTTTATGGGCGTTTTTTGCAGGGCGGTTCCCATGAGGTGTTTTTTGAAGGCAAGCGGTCTGGCGCTCTAGTATTCCTTTCATTTCATCTTTTACCTACGTGCACGTTTAGCATTAGCGAGGAGCGCTATTCGGTTGTTCTCGGGCAGTTGTCGGGCGGCACCAGCGAGACTAATGTGAAGTCTCTTTAGCCCACTTCGCGCCTCTCTTTTGTCGACCCCTAAGGGTGTGCGGTGCTGGTTCTGTTTGGACTAGCAAGGTAAAGAGAGGGTGCATGTGATTATTGAAGTAAATTATAAAATTAGCACTAATTTTGTATTATTTACGAGATAATCACATGACCTCTCTACGCTCCTCGCCTCCGGCCCCAACCTTGTCTCTATGACGAGTGTCGATTAGGTTGGTTCAGAAATGAAGATATATGCCTTAGTGGTCTAAGCGCCACCTTGTGTCAGGCAGGCGTGAGGCAGGTTATTGGGAGGGGCTAGGGAAGTAGGGAAAATGTTTTGTAAGTCTATTATGGTTGGTCTATGCATTGTTCTCGGGAAACAAAAGCAAGGTAGAGAGGGTCTATGTGATTATCTCGTAAATAAATAAATTAAGTGGCTATTTCTAAATTGGTAGACTAGGACATCTGTTTAATATACATATCCCTTAGCAAAAATGTAAACGCCCAAGTTCTGAACGGATCCCTAGGATGCCCTGGGTCACTAAGTCGTTATTAAAATCCATTAACAAGAAAAACAAATTGTTTCATGACTATGTATCAAAGAAAACAAATGCTTTGAAGGTAAAATATACTACGTATGAGAATGCATTTCCTTCACTTCTACGTACTGCCAAGAAAGATTATTATTTTACGCAATTCCAGTCAACATTTAATGATATAAGGGGAACTTGGAAAGTAATCAGAAATGTACTCAATAACTCGACTGAAAAGAAAAGTAATAACATAATATCTAAACTTGACATGTCTGGAAAAATTATAGAAAATCAGGAAGAAATATGTGAGTCATTTAATGCATATTTTACAAACATCGGTCCAAATCTATCACGGGCCATACCTAATGTTTATAAATCTGTTAACGAGTATTTGCGAAATCCAAATGGGGACTCCTTGTTCCTACTTCCAACTAATGAATTCGAAATTATCAATATTATTAACAACTTGAAAAAGAATAAAAGGCCCAGGATATAACGATATCAGTAATGACTTGTTAAAAATCTATATCCCCCGAAATTATAAAGCCTCTTGCTCATATTTTTAATTTGTCGATTGCTAGTGGCTCTGTCCCACATGAGATGAAGATAGCAAAAGTTATTCCAATCTTTAAGAAAGGTAATACTTTGCAAATGAGTAATTACCGACCTATATCAATATTAACTACATTTTCCAAAATTCTGGAAAGACTTACATACACCTGTATTGTTAGATTTTTTAATTCATGCGGGGTTCTCTCAAACTCCCAGTTTGGATTTCGTGAAAAACATACCACATCTCACGCTATATTACATTTCATTATTAAGGTAGCAAATGCACTTGATATTCGTTTGCACACAATTGGTATTTTTCTTGATTACTCGAAAGCGTTAGACACTATTGATCATAACATATTATTGCAAAAATTGTCGTATTATGGTACAAGGGGAGTGGCTTTGGAGTGGTTAAAAAGTTATCTAACCAATAGGCATCAATTCGTATCATTGAATGGTTATAAATTGAGCTTGAAACTTGCAACATGTGGGGTCCCACAGGGCTCCTTACTAGGCCCACTTCTTTTTATTTTATACTTTAATGATTTTCAAAACTTCAATAAAGTTATGTCGTTCATATTGTTTGCAGATGATTCCAGCATGTTTTATTCTCATAAAAACCCAACCTCTCTCTTACAGATTGTTGATAAGGAATTAACGTGTGTCACTGAATGGATACATGCAAACAAGCTATCATGAAACCTACTGACAATGACTGAAGACTAATTTTATGATTTTTTAGCAATTCTATAACGGATTTACCAGGTGACTACTGTCACTTAATAATGTGAAAATTGAAAGAGTCAAAACAACGAAATTCCTTGGAGTCCACATTGATGAAAAACTTGGAAGACGTATATAAATCAAGTTTGTAAAACTGTTTCTCGGAATGTAGTAGTAATGTATAAACTAAAGTTCTTTTTTCCATCTAATGTACCTCGCATGTTGTACTCGACGTTAGTGTTACCTTACTTAAACTATGGTGTTTAAGCTTGGGGCAATACTGCAAAATAATAATTCAATAGAATATTATTGCTTTAAAAAAAGAGCAATAAGAACTGTTTGCAATGCCAAAATGCGCTCACACACACTGATGAACTCTTTTTCGAAAACAAAGTCAGGAAAATTGCAGACATATATAAATACAATTTGGGAATATTAATGTATGAACTTAGCTCAGTAGTCTTGCCTCATGCCATGAGCGCTATATTTGTAAAAAAAAAAAAAAAAATAGTGATGTTCACTGATATCCTACAAGACATACTCCCTATACTATTTGCCTCTGGTTCGTACTTAGTTTAAGTCCAACACTCTAATTTGCGCTGGTCCTAAATTTGGGAATTCTTTAAATTCGTCCATAAAAGAAGCCTCAAGCATTTTTGCATTCAAAAAATCAAATCTCTGTTACTGAGTAAATATGAAAACACTTCATGATCACTTTTGTTAAGCAGACCCCCTGAACAAAACATGCCTCAGCCGGCACAGGATACAAGAAAATCATGAAAATGAGAAGAAAGTTTGGGGCTTCGTCATGGTTCAGTGACTTTTCAAATACTTAATTTGAATAAAAATCATGTTAGTTAGAGACCCGTTGAAGCTATGTGAAAAGTTTCATAAAATAATTCACAGTCAAATGGACAAAAACTGACAACAAAAATATGCCAAATTTCACTTAAACTTTTGTTAAACCTCTGTACATAAAGTCAATGGAGGAGGAAAACAATACCTGTCAAATGCGAAATTCGGCCAATTTCATTGATGATTATTGTTAATTCTACTGTGAGTTATGTCACAAAACTTGGAACACAGCTTCAACTGATCTCCAACTAACATGATCTTGATTCGAATTACGTATCCGAAAAGTCACTGAACCATGACGAAGCCCCAAACTTTCTTCTTATTTGCATGATTGTCTTGTAGGATATGAGTGAACATCACTATTTTTTTTTTTTTACAAATATAGCGCTCATGGCATGAGGCAAGACTCCTGAGCTAAGTTCATACATTAATGTTCCCAAATTGTATCTATATATGTCTGCAATTTTCCTGACTTTGTTTTCGAAAAAGAGTTCATCAGTATGTGAGCGCATTTTGGCATTGGAAACGGTTCTTATTGCTCTTTTTTTTAAGCAATAATATTCTATTGAATTGTTATTTGGCAGTATTTCCCCAGGCTAAAACACCATAGTTTAAATAAGGTAACACTAACGTCGAGTACAACATGCGAGGTACATTAGATGGAAAAAAGAACTTTAGTTTATACATTACTTCTACATTCCGAGAAACAGTTTTACAAACTTGATTTATATATATCTTCCAAGTTTTTCATCAATGTTGACTGAAAATTTTAGATATATCAACCTAAAAACGGTGCATTCAAATTTTTTAATTTTTTTTTTTGTCCTATGCTTTTTAAGATTTCTCTCATTAAACAATGCGAGGGCGAAGCCCGAGCCGAAAATTTTTGATATTATCAACCTGAAAACAGTGCATTTAAAGTTTTTTATGTAATGTTTATTAAGAAGATACATGACTCATTAAACAATGTGAGCGTGAAGCGCGAGCTGAAAATTTTAGATATATCAACCTTAAAACAGTGCTTTTTAAGCGTTTTATAATGCCATGCTTATAAAGAACATTCATATCTCATTAAATAATGTGAGCGCGAAGCGTGAGCCGAAATTTTTAAAATCTAATTCTAAGCGTTTTTGTGCGAAGCTCATAAAGAAAATACTTATCTCATTAAACAATGAGAGCGCGAAGCGCGAGCTGAAAATTTTAGATATCTCAACCTGAAAACATTGCATTTTTAAGCGTTTTTATTATAAGGAAGATTATCTCATTAAACAATGCGAGCGCGAAGCACGAGCTGAAAATTGTAGATTTATCAACCTAAAAACAGTGCATTTAAAGGTTTTTATGCTCTACTTCGGGGTCTTCTGGGTGTCTTCTTCGACCAGTGTATGAAGATGGACAAGCATATTTCCAAGGTATGCCAAGCGACTTACTACCAGCTTAATAACGTCTAGGCTTGATTTTTGCAACAGTCTGCTCGCTGGTCTACCTTCTGCTATGCTAAACAGACTCCAGGGTGTACAGAATGCCGCTGCTCGCCTACTTACTGGTACGAAGAAATATGATCACATCACCCCCATTCTTATGGAATTGCACTGGTTGCCAATTAGGTACAGGATCGAATTCAAAATCCTTCTCCTGACTTTCAAGGCTGTCCATGACCTAACTGCAAGATATGTGACCTCCCTAATAGAACAACGCCGCCTACGTCCTGGCCTACGCTCGTCTGGTACTGGCATCAACCTTCAAGTTCCTATCACACACCTAAGGGGATATGGAGACCGTGCCTTTTCGTCCATTGCTCCACGCCTTTGGAACTCCCTCCCTTCTTCACTTCGTGAAATTGACTGCATCGAACACTTCAAATCATGCCTCAAAACTCACTTATTTCGGCAGATGTGTAGTAATTAACATAATTGGATGAGCCTGCGCCTTTGAATGTTTTCAACAGAAATATGGCGCAATATAAATGCTGTGGATCATCATCATCATCATCATCATCATCATCGTCTTCCCACGAGTCCTCGGTCCCACGAGTCTTCGATCCCACGAGTCCTCGGTCCCACGAGGCCGAATATTTTCCCACGAGTCCTCGGTCCCACGAGACCTCGGTCCCACGAGGCCGAGTATTTTTTCCACGAATCCTCGGTCCCATGAGTCCTCAATCCCACGAACCCTCGGTCCCACGAGGCCGAGTATTTTCTGATTTATGATGGAAAAGTCTCAAATAAATACTATAAATTCATGATCTCGTAAGTTGTGATTAATACAACGGGCATTGGTTTGCTGCAGCATTGGTAAATAGGGGCAATATTATGATTTATACTTGAGTAGCATCATGCTACTCTGAGAGTAGCCTTTTGTCGAGGCCTTGTTGGCTTTATCGTCGTTTGCCAAATGATGCCGAGCGAAGCGAGGCGAAAACCCGAACTCGCGAAGCGAGTCGGGCTTGTTGAGCGCAGCGAAACAAGGCCTTTTGACCCCTAACCTGAATTTCACCGACTTTCTTTTGTCTTTTATTGTTTTGATGAATATTCCGACCCAAAATTGGTCGGTGAAAATCATCCAATGAGCGCGGGCTATGATGACGTAATGTTGGATATTCATGAGGCCGGGCGGGCGAGACTGATGTCTCAATGGCGGCCCATGGATTCTCCGCGATGAGAGACGACAAAAGTGTTAAGAACATTGAAAATGCTTCATGAATCTTGAATATTGACCAATTCAGTTATTTGTAGGTTAATGCAATAAAATCTGCAATGAAATGATACGTTTTGTTTGCAAATCTATCAACAGGTTATGGTCAATTGTAATCTTTTAGTCGCTTCCAGTGAGCAAGGATTTTAGAAGTTGCTGCTTCGACGGGCGTGCGAACCTATTCTACCAGGCCGACAAAGCCTTTCTCCCGCTGAGTCTCCGGGCCGGGCAGTGACGATGGGTTCGGTCGTACAGGTTGCATTTAGCTGTATGCTGTGCAGTACACTGCAGTGTCTGTGGCAGGCGGTTGCGTCTATTCATGATCAGGGGGTGTTAAAGGGACGTATAATTGATAAAACATGGGGAATTCACCTTATCTCGGGTGAAATGATAACATTCCAATCAGAGCCCGGCGTGTTGCGTAATCTCCAGGCGTCAGGGTGTCTGGAGTATAACCCTTCATGGCTAGACTAACTAACCAGAAGTCCAAAGTAAATCTAACCTATGTTTTGTTTTTGAAATGGAGCATTATACAAGTCCTCTCTTTGAATTAATACGAAGAGACCCGTTGAGAGTCTATAAACTAATCCGAAGCTAAATGACCCTATTGACCGACTGAATTCGGCCAACTTCGTCATGTTCGTGCTGTCCGAATGTTAATCCCCAGTAGGCCGACCCTTGCGTAAGCCTCACTGTAGATTGTGTATGAGTCAATGGAGCTCAAGAAAAACGCGCATTCCCCACGATCTCCGACTTGCGAGGGCCTTTAATACCCGCTGGTTGAGCGTTGAAACTTATTTTGCACACCTTTTATTCGTTAGATTATCACGACTTAATGTTTGGGGGAAATTGTACAGATATCACATACGCATCTGTTATGGAGTTAAAGTCCCCTGAAACTCGGAGATCGTGGGGAATGCGCGTTTTTCCTGAGCTCCATTGACTTGTACACAATGTCAGTCAGGCTTACGCATGGGTCGGACTAATGGGGATTAACATTCGGACAGCACAAACATGACGAAGTTGGCCGAATTCAGTAAGTCAGTCGGGTCAGTAGCTTCGGTTTCTCGATTCATCAACAATAGACTCTCAACGGGTCTCTTCGTATAAATTCAAAGAGAGGACTTTTATAATGCTCCATTTAAAAAACAAAACATAGGTTAGATTTACTTCTGAATTCTGGTCAGTTAGTCTATAGCCATGAAGGATTACCGGATTACCTCCAGACGGGCTGTCGCTGGAGATTACGCAACACGCCTCAGGCTCTGATTTGGAATGTTATTATTTCATCCGAGATAAGATAATTTCCCCATGTTTTATCAATTACGAGTCCCTTTAACACCAGCTATGTCAAAAAGTGAATTATGAATGCATTTTAATCGAGCTTATTTCTGCAATGTTGATAGAATCCCCTCCACATAGTTGACTATTCTAAAATCCTGGGCGAATTACTAATACATTCGTTAAGGTCAGACATGCATACATATTCATTAGAAAGTCGTATCTTATGAATATATAATTCAACCCAGAAGTCAAGAGGCCTTGTTTCACTGCTCGTTTCGTGAGTTCGGGTTTTCTCCTCGCTTCCCGCGACATCATTCGGCAAACTCTGATATGCTTTTCAGACTGCAGTTAAAATCCTTAACCCCAGGAAATAGGTAGGGCTAAGGGGGGGCCTTAGTACCACCTATTTCCTGGGGTTAAGCTTAGCACGCTTCGGTTTCAGACTACGTTTTACCAAAGTAGGCTAGCACGGTAAATAGTACGGTACTATCTGGCCCTGCTAAAAAGCAGGGTTAGCCGGGTAATTGCGGAGTTAGCCGGGCAATTGCGGTGCTAAGAGCTGCAGTCTGAAACCAAACCGTGCTAAGGAAAAGCGGGGCTAAGCATTAGCCAATCAATGAAAATATGGTCATGAATATGCATAATTATTCGTAAACTTGATAACATAAATATAGAGAAAAACAATGAATAACATAAGGAAAAAGAGAAAACAATGAATAACATAAGGAAAAACGGAAAAACAATGGAAAACATAAGGAAAAAGAGAAAAACAATGAATAACATAAAGAAAAAGAAAAAAACCATGAATAACTTAATAAGGAAAAGAGAAAAAGAATGAATAACATAAGGAAAAAGAGAAAAACAATGAATAACATAAAGAAAAAGAGAAAAACAGTGAATAACATAAGAAAAAGATAAAAGCAATGAATAACATGAGGAAAGAAAAAAAAAACAAAGAATAACATAAGGAAAAAGAGAAAAACAAGGAATAACAGGAAAAAAAACCCCAAAAAACAAGGAATAACATAAGGAAAAAGAGAAAAACAATGAATAACAAAAGGAAAGATAGAAAACATAGAATAACACAAGGAAAGAGATAGAACAATGAAGAACATAAAGCAAGAGAGTGAAATCATTGATATTCATGATCCAGCAAATAGTATGGGGTTAAGGAATACCCAGTGTGAAAAGCATTGAATTTCTTAACCCCGGCTAAGCAAATAGTATGGGGTTAAGAAACACAGTCTGAAAGCAAAAAAAGATAGTACGGGGTTAAGGATAGTATGGGGTTAAGGATAGTACGGGGTTAAGAAATAACAGTCTGAAAAGGGTATGAGAGGGACCCACGGGGTACTGGCCCCGGATAGGGGAAAAGGGGCTCCGCAAAGGATGAAAGGAATTAGAAGAGAGAGAGAGAGAGAGAAAAGGAGGGAAAAGAGAGAAAGGGGGATGTTGGGTAAGAAGACAAGGAGGTAAAAGGGCAAAAGACAAAGAACAAAAAAAAACAGGAGGGAAGAAAAAAGAGCCGGATAGGGAAGAAAAAGAGAGAGAGAGAGAAGAATTAAAAAAAAAAAAGGAAAAAAAAAAGAAGAAAAAAAGGGGGCCTGAGCCCGTCTCCACAAAACTAAAATAACATGCGAGCAGAAAGTTTTGAGGCTTAATGAACATAATCTAGTATAATTGACAAAAAATTGTATTCCTGACGAAGACGCAGGTCCGTCGAAAATTTGACATGAAATGAATAAAGAAATTGGCGTTAATGCAATATCCCAACTATTGTTTTTGTTTGATGACTGCCAATACGTGAAACGCTATGTTGTTTAAAAATATAATAAATAATATAGATAATTAATCTGGATTTTAATAATAATAATAATAATGGTAAATAAGAATAATAACAATAATGAGCGTGAGCGAAAATTGTTAGAGTTCCATGGAAGAAAAAGGAGTGTGGAAAGCCCTTTTTCAGCTTAAAAAAAATATATCACCCGCGGAAGTTGGAGGGGGGTTATTGTACATGCCATCCCCTCACCATTTGAATTGAGGGATGCACCCCCCCCCCCTGGTGTCTACGCCCCTGTTTGGGGTTCATGAATTATGATCTTTCAAATTCGAGATTAGATTTGAATGTAAATAATTTGATAAGGATGTAATTAGGATTTCTCAAGGATGTAAATAATAATTTTTCATATAAAACCAAAGAACTGCAATCTTTAAAAACATATCCGCAACTAATGGTGGTATCTCATTGGATTTGAGACGGAATTGGGATTACTTTTAAACATGTTAGACGAGTTGTGAGAAGGTTTTGACACTTGTCCCGGGGACATCTCCGATATTCTTTTCCGTCGCGGAGAAGCCTCCTATAATTTTGTTGTTTTTATTGTCGCGGCGACGTCTCTGAGACGCAGTGGCTGATCCAGGGGGGGGGGCAGGGAACGCGACCCCCTATAATTTGAAAACCACTCATTGACCGTACATGTTAAAACCAAAAAAATTTGTGGCGCCCCCCCCCCCCATATGCTGTAATCCTGGACCCGCCACTGCTGAGAAGAATTAGGGACGACTTTAGACGTAGTCCCAAATCAGTCTCAAACCCGTCTCCGCGAAATGAGATGCCACCATTATTCGCCATGCTAGTGCCTATTGTATTAACCACAACTAAATTAATTTATGTAGTATAATTCAGCTTACAATGACGAATACACTTTTCAAGATGTTTCATCGATGTTCAAAAACATCCTGATAAGAGAAAATATGGTATGAGAAAATACTCGGCCTCGTGGGACCGAGGACTCGTGGGATCAAGGACTCGTGGGAAAAATACTCGGCCTCGTGGGACCGAGGACTCGTGGGAAAATATTCGGACTCGTGGGACCGAGGACTCGTGGACCCTCCCCTCTACTTCTTAAGAAGATACATATCTCATTAAACAATGCGAGCGCAAAGCGCGAGCTGAAAATTTTAAATAATTATATCAACCTGAATACAGTGCTTTTTAAGCGTTTTTAATGCTTATAAAGAAGATATATATCTTAATATAAACACAACACAAAAAGAAAGTTCCCCCTATTTCAGATATCAATAATTTTTTAACCAGGAGGAATTTAAACAATCTAATTATATGTCCATGTAGTGAATTAAATTACCTATCATAGGACAGAATTTTAGGAAAAATCATCAAGTCATGCTTCAGTGATTAATGGTTGAATGCAAAAATGTCATTTTTTTGAAGTTCACAAGCCTAAAATCACAACTTTTATTCAATGGAATCGGACCCATTTTCAGATTTTAAACAATTTACACGTCAGAGTGTATGCAAAACGTGCTTCCCAACATACGGAAACAAAATTTGCGTCAAAATTCACGGTTGAGTGAGCATGCAGCAAAAATTGCCCAAACTGCGATTTTTACTTCTTTGCCATGGTAAAATCAATCAAATGTGAGGGAATTCCTGTTTTGGTAGTGTATGCAACCAATATCCATCCATTCACGGTTGAATGAACCCATCAATCAACCAAAAAATAGGCCATTGTAGAATTACAAAGAGTCATTGTAATAATTTTATGCACTAGAAAGCATCTCAATAACATTTTTGGGGTTTTATTTATATTCTTTGGGCACGTGTCAATGATCCTATGGCATTTATTTCAAAATTCATGCTTCAGTGAGCACGTGAGACTGGAAAAGCCCTTTTCTCACGTACGGACTAAAATTCAAATTCTTACTTTGATTGAATATAACCATTCTTGTTGGGGAGTACGTTTGATTTTATTTTCACAAAAATCCCGATGCTTCACGCCTCAGTGGGCACAAGATACAAGAAAACCATGAAAATGAGACGAAAGTTTGGGGCTTCGTCATGGTTCAGTGACTTTTTGAATACGTAATTTGATTCAAGATCATGTTAGTTGGAGATCAGTTGAAGCTGTGTGCCAAGTTTCGTGACATAACTCACAGTCAAATTAACAATTATCATCAATGAAATTGGCTGAATTTCACGTTTGTCAGGTATTGATTTCCTCCTCCGTTGACTTTATGTACAGAGGTTTAACAAAAGTTTAACAAGTGAAATTTGGCATATTTTAATTGTCAGTTTGTCCATTTGACTGTGAATTATTGTATGAAACTTTGCACATAGCTTCAACTGGTTTCTAACTAACATGATCGTTACTCAAATTACGTAATCGAAAAGTCACTGAACCGTGACGAACCCTGAAACTTTCTTCTCATTTTCATGATTTTCTTGTATCTTGTGCCCACTGAGGCGTGAAACATCGGGATTTCTTTGAAAATAAAATCAAAAGTACTCCCCGAAAAGAATTGTTATATTCAATCAAAGTAAGAATTTGAATTTTAGTCCGTACGTGAGAAAAGGGCTTTTCTAGCCTCACGTCCTCACTGAAGCATGAATTTTTGAATAAATGCCATAGGATCATTGACACGTGCCCAAAGAATATAAATAAAACCCAAAAAATGTTATTAAGATGCTTTCTAGTGCATAAAATTACTACAATGACTCTTTGTAATTCTACAATGGCCTATTTTTTGGTTGATTGATGGGTTCATTCAACCGTGAATGGAGGGATATTGGTTGCATACACTTCCAAAACAGGAATTCCCTCACATTTGATCGATTTTACCATGGCAAAGAAGTAAACATCGCAGTTTGGGCAATTTTTGCTGCATGCTCACTCAACCGTGAAATTTGACGCAAATTTCGTTTCCGTATGTTGGGAAGCACGTTTTGCATACATTCTGACATGTAAATTGTTTAAAATCTGAAAATGGGTCCGATGTCATTGAATCAAAATTGTGAGTTTAGGCTTGTGAACTTCAAAAAATGACATTTTTGCATTCAACCATTAATCACTGAAGCATGACTAGATGATTTTTCCTAAAATTCTGTCCCATGGAAGCTAATTAAATTCCCTACATGGACATATAATTAGATTGTTTAAATTCCTCCTGGTTCAAAAATTATTGATATCTGAAATAGGGGGAACTTTCTTTTTGTTTTGTGTTTATATTAAACAATACGAGCTATTTTTTTCATATATTGCAACTTGAAAACAGTGCATTTTAAACACCTTTTGTGCTGTGCTTAATCATCTATTTAAACAAAATGAGCGCGATTATTTTTTATATGTTAAACCTGAAAACGAATCAATATTGTTTTGTTTTTTTTTCCATCCTTGAAAATCATTATGCCTATCTTATTGAGTAATGAAGCGAGCGCGAAGCTCGCTTCATTTGGAGATCAGTTGAAGATCAGTTGAAGCTGTGTTCCAAGTTTTGTGACATAACTCACAGTAGAATTAACAATAATCATCAATGAAATTGGCCGAATTTCGCATTTGACAGGTATTGATTTCCTCCTCCATTGACTTTATGTACAGAGGTTTAACAAAAATTTAAGTGAAATTTGGCATATTTTTGTTGTCAGTTTTTGTCCATTTGACTGTGAATTATTTTATGAAACTTTTCACATAGCTTCAACTGGTCTCTAACTAACATGATTTTTATTCAAATTACGCATTTGAAAAGTCACTGAACCATGACGAAGCCCCAAACTTTCTTCTCATTTTCATGATTTTCTTGTATCCTGTGCCCACTGAGGCGTGAAACATCGGGATTTTTGTGAAAATAAAATCAAAGGTACTCCTCAAAAAAAATTGTTATATTCAATCAAAGTAAGAATGTGAATTTTAGTCCTTACGTGAGAAAAGGGCTTTTCCAGTCTCACGTGCTCACTGAAGCATGAATTTGTAAATAAATGCCACAGGATCATTAATACGCGCCCAAAGAACATAAATACAAGCCACAAAAGGTTTTCAGATGCTTTTTAGTGCATAAAATTACTACAATGACTCTTCATAATTCTAAAATGGCCTATTTCTTTGGTTTGATGGGTTCATTCAACCGTGAATGAATGGATATTGGTTGCATACACTTCCACAACAGGAATTCCATCATATTTGATCGAATATACCATGGCAAAGAAATAAAAATGGCAGTTAGGGCAATTTTTGCTGCATTCTCACTCAACCGTGAAATTTGACCCAAATTTCTTTTCCGTATATTGGGAAGCACGTTTTGCAAACAATCCGACGTGTAAAATGTTTAAAATCTGAAAATGGGTCCGTTATCATTGCCCGGTATACGAGTGTCCTCTCTTCCCTTTTGAATGTCTTTGTTCTGGCTCCGCACGCAAAACGGAAAAAGGAAAAAGGAAATATTAAACGGTACTATCAGATAATTCGTTTTTCTGTTTTGGAAACGGAAAAACGAAAAAAAGGAAATCAGAAGAGGTGTTCAATATTCTGTTTTGTCATTACAAATCAGAATCAGTTTTTGCCCAATATTCCGTTTTTGCTTTTCCGTTTACAAAACAGAAAAACGAATTATCTGATAGTGCCTTGATTAACAACCCTCTAAGATAATGTACTGTTTTCAATTTGATATACCGACAATGTTCAGATCGCGCTTCGCGCTCGCTTCATTTCTCAGGTGATAAGATAGGCATAATGATTTTCAAGGATGGAAAAAAAAAAAATATTGTTTCGTTTTCAGGTTTAACATATAAAAAAATGATCGCGCTCATTTTGTTTAATTAGATGATTATCCTCTTGAGCACAGCACAAAAAGTGTTTAAAATGCACTGTTTTCAAGTTGCAATATATGAAAAAAATAGCTCGCATTGTTTAATATATATTAAGATATATATCTTCTTTATAAACATAATAGGCTTAAAAAGCACTGTATTCAGGTTGATATAATTATCTAAAATTTTCAGCTCGCGCTCGCATTGTTTAATGAGATATGTATCTTCTTAAGAAGTAGAGCATAAAAAACCTTTAAATGCACTGTTTTTAGGTTGATGAATCTACAATTTTCAGCTCGCGCTTCGCGCTCGCATTGTTTAATGAGATAATCTTCCTTATAATAAAAACGCTTAAAAATGCACTGTTTTAAGGTTTACATATATCTAAAATTTTCAGCTCGCGCTTCGCGCTCTCATTGTTTAATGAGATAAGTATTTTCTTTATGAGCGTCGCACAAAAACGCTTAGAATTAAATTTTAAAAATTTCGGCTTACGCTTCGCGCTCGCATTATTTAATGAGATATGAATGTTCTTTATAAGCATGGCATTATAAAACGCTTAAAAAGCACTGTTTTAAGGTTGATATATCTAAAATTTTCAGCTCGCGCTTCACGCTCACATTGTTTAATGAGACATGTATCTTCTTTATAAACATAACATACAAAACTTTAAATGCACTGTTTTCAGCTTGATAATATCAAAAATTTTCGGCTCGCGCTTCGCCTTCGCATTGTTTAATGAGAGAAATCTTAAAAAGCATAGCACAAAAAAAAATTAAATGCACTGTTTTAAAGTTGATATATCTAAAATTTTCACCTCGCGCTTCGCGCTCGCATTGTTTAATAAGATAATATGTATCCTCCTTGTAAACAAAGCATAAAGACGCTTTAAAACTGCTTTGTTTTCAGGTTGATATTATCAAAAATTTTCGGCTCGCGCTTCCCACTCGCATTGTTTAATGAGATAAGTATCTTCTTAAAAAGCATAGCACACAAAAAAAACTTTCAATGCAGTGTTTTTAGGTTGATATATCTAAAAATTTTCAGCTCGCGCTTGCATTGGTTAGTGAGATGATTTGTATCTTCCTTATAAACATAGCTTAAAAACGCTTAAAAATGCGCTGTTTTCAGGTTGATATAATTTATTATCAAAAATTTTCGGCTCGCGCTTCGCGCTCGCATTGTTTAATAAGATAAATATCTTTTTGAAATGCATAGCACTAAAGAACTTTAAATTCACTATTTTCAGGTTGATATAAAAATATTTCAGCTCGCGCTTCGCGCTCACATCATTGATTTAATACATTCATTTGGCTTGTTCATAAAAAAAAAAACAATATTAAGGGATCAAGGGAAATTTGGGTTAAAAAAAAACCGCCCCCCCCCTATTGGCGAATGCTGGATCAGCCCCAGAAGTAAGTTTATATAATCGCTAGTTATTGTCCATAATATTTTCACAAAATTCTTCTCTTTTTTTTTACCAGCGGTATGTGTACTTTTTTTTTTCATTTTCAAAATCCCTTAAAAAAAAAAACGCTGAGACATCCTTAATTAATTGCAGCTATTTTCACAAAGAGTGCTAAAACATATTCACACACAAAGACAAGGAAAATCACCCCAAACATTTTGTTTGTTTGACCATGGTTTTAAATGAGAACTAGACATTGCATGTTCTTTTTAACTGGTTAACCAATTTATAACAATTTTCTTTACTTTCTTGTAAACATTATCTTATAAATAACAAGATGAACGTTAATGGCAAGAATGTCTTGGTAGCTACCGATCTTAAAGAAAAAAATTGAAGCCCGGATCAGCTACCTGCACTCAGCTGACCGTAAAAAAAGCCATGATTACTAACACAATTATTCGCTCTCGATACGATCGAGACGACAAACATCAGTTTCGGAGCCAGTTTGTAATGTAGTATTACCGCAAAATGCTCTTCACGTGGAATAACTATCAATTGATCTTCCCGCTTATAGAGTTGCTTTAATGTTAACAATGGGTACTAATATGAATTACTAGCATATCAGACATCCTTCTTTCTGCAGGTATCGATGATTGTTCTCCTGATCCATGCATGAATGGTGGAAACTGCACAGATCGCATGCGTTGCTAAGAGATATCATGATCCCTTGATTTAGATTATAGGAACCTACTTAAAACGTTGTGAATATTGTCCAAAGTTTCTTACCCAACCCCCCCCCCCCCCGAAAGAAATAACATGGAAAAAAAAAAGAAATAAATATATAAATTAATTAAAAAATAATAAATTTAAAAAAATTGATGATTGAGATTTCAGAATATTTTTGGGGGGAATTCAGATGGCCTATGAAAATCAACGTTGCATGTCCATCCATTCCATTTTTTTTAAGGCTATTTATCTTTTGATTTTATGTCGATTTAACCAATCGAATCCCATTTGTCATGTTTAATAGAACTAAATGAACACACCTTACATCAATTTTTTTTTAAATATTGCCGACGATATACCTTCTTTTGTTAATTGATGTAAATCGAGGGTATATAAAATGCTGCCCTTTACATTTTTTTTTTAAATTTTGTTGCTACAATGCTTACTACGGGTATTTATATAAATTACTAGCATATCGGACATCATTCTTACTGCAGATATCGATGATTGTTCTCCTGATCCATGCATGAATGGTGGAAACTGCACAGATGTCATTAACAATTATACTTGTGACTGTACTGGCACAGGATTTGAAGGCATAAATTGTACCATGATTAAGTTTATATAGTCACTAGTTATTTTCCATAATACCATAATATACTTTCAGAACAATTATTCAGCTTTTCAGTAGCGCTATGTGGAAAATTTTGTGGAGTATTATGAAGATATATTCGTTTTCAAAATCTTTGAGAAAAAATTACATGGAAAAAAAATTGGAAAACTTTATCATTTGCATCTCTTTGCGCAAAGAGTGACAACACATTTTATTCAAATGCGAAGAGAAGTACAAAGTCGCACCTCAAACATTTCGTGTGTTTGACCATGGTCTTCGAAATGAACTAGACATTGCATGTCCTTTTTAAATGTTCAACAAGTCAATAATAATTGTTTTAAACTTAAGTGCTAAAATTGTTTGATGAATAACAAGATAAATGTAATGGTAGGAATGTCTTGGTAGATAGCAATATAAAAGGAACAATCTGGAGCACGGGTCAACAACCTGCAGTGGGCTGGCTGTTGAAAGAAAGGCCATGATTATTAAAACAATCATTCGCTCTCGATACGATCGAGACAACGGACATCAGTTTGGCGCCACTTTGTAATGTGCAAAAACCGCAAAATGCTCTTCACGTGGAATAACTATGACTTGAATTTTCCTGCTTTGACTCTGAGCACTGCAAAAATAACCTCAGCTTAGGAGAAAGAAACATAGCTTAAACATGCTCGCCTCTGATTTTCCATTTGAGGATGCCTCAAAATTTCAAAGTGTTCAAAATCAATTTTGGGGTAGATTATTATGAATTTCAGGTCATTGAAGCATTAAAAATAATCGGGGGATCCATACCTCAGAGAAGTCTTTATTCATTGGTGTCAGTTTCATAAGCCCACTCACAGCTTTGTGATCATTGTACAAAGTATCTCCTCCCCCCGCCCCCTAATAAAAAGGCTTATTGATTACAATGTTAGAATCAATGTTTGGAATTCCTATGGGCTGTGGGAACAAAGTTGAATGTCTATCAATTGATTTTTCTAAGGTTATTTATTACTTTTTTGTATATCAATTCATTATCAAATCCTATTTATTACACCTAAATAAGGCAAAAATGGTGTTTTCACAAATTTCAAAGATTTTTTTTTAAATATTGCCGACAATATTTCTGGTTTTGTTAATTGAGGTAAATCTATTGTATATACAATGAAACCCAATACATATTTGTGATTGTGTTGCTACAATGCTTAATGTGGGTACTAATATAGATTACTAGCATATCGGATACCATTCTTTCTGCAGATATCAATGATTGTTCTCCTCATCCATGCATGAATGGTGGAAACTGCACAGATGGCATTAACAATTATACTTGTGACTGTACTGGCACAGGATTTGAAGGCACAAATTGTACCATGAGTAAGTTAAAAAAAATTAAAACAACTTTTATGAGCACCAGCGATGGTTTCTTAATAATTTTACAAAGTTTTCCAACTTTCTACAAAGGCTTTATGTGCTCAATTTGGTTGGGGGGGGGGAATTCAACGTATTCAAAATCCTCGAAAATAATAATGAAATTATGTGGGGGGGGGGAAATGAAAAAAAGTTAATTTCCTTGTTCGCATAGTTTTTAAATAATAAACAATTACCCCCATTTAAACTTAAAGCGTAAATATACGTTTCTGGAATGGAAGAAGAAAAAATATACTGCTTCAGAGAAAGTGACGAATGATAAACTTTAACTTCTTGATCTTAGAAAGACCCTCAACATTTTTTATGCGATAGCTAAGCAACGCGAAAAAAAAGTTATCGAGACTCCCTGACTTTTTACTCTCAAGGTTTGCACAACTTTTAAAACCACATTTGCAATGCCCTACTTGTTCTTCTTCCATTTGGGTAGTAGACGAATAAATAGTATAACAAACACCAGGAGACAAACCGGGTGTAGACTAATTGGTAGTGGACTATTAAAATGGCCAATAGGCCAAATCAAGGAAGACGAATAGGTAATTAATTACATAGAATGGATAGCGGAATAGGTGGTTATTACTACATCCTCTGTTACCATAGATGTCAGTACCACTCCTGTTGATACCACACCCGTTGTAACTACTGATGTCGGGACCACTCCTGGTGATACTACTACTGTTGTGACTAGTGATATTGGGACCACACCTGCTGATACTACAACTGTTGTGACAACTGATATCGGAACCATTCCTGTTGACACTACACCTGTTGTTACTGATGAATTCGGGACTACTCCTACTGATAGCACAACTGTTGTGACAACTGATATCGGAACCATTCCTGTTGACACTACACCTGCTATGGCAACTGAAATCGGTAAACAAGGGATGCGTTGCTAAGAGATACATTGATTCTTTGACTTAAAACTTTGTGAATATTGTCTAAAGTTTCTTTCCCAAACCACCCCCCCCCCCTCCCTCCACACCCCACCCCAAAAAATAAATGAAATAAAATAAAAATAAATTGATTAATTTGTTAAAAAATAATAAATATAATATTATTAAAATAAAAATGATGATTGAAATTTCAGAATAAATTTTTGCAATTCAGATGAGCTGTGGAAACAACGTTGCATTTCCATCCATTCCATATTTGAAGGCTATTTATCACTTGATTTTATGCTAATTTATCAATCAAATCCCATTTGTTTGAACTATATGAACACACCTTACATCCACACAACTTTATTTAATATTGCCAACGATATGCCTACTTTTGTTAATTGATTTAAATCAAGGGTATATAAAAATCTGCCATGTATTTTATTTCCATTGTGTTGCTATAATGCTTACTATGGGTACTTATATAAATTACTAGCATATCGGACATCCTTCTTTCTGCAGATATCGATGATTGTTCTCCTGATCCATGCATGAATGGTGGAAACTGCTCAGATGGCATTGACAATTATACTTGTGACTGTACTGGCACAGGATTTGAAGGCATAAATTGTACCATGAGTAAGTTTATACAGTCACAAGTTATTTTCCAGAATACCATAATATGTACTTTCAGAAAAATTATCCAGCTTTTTTAGTAGCGTTATGTGGAAAATTTTTGTGGAGTATTAAGAAGATATATTCGTTTTCAAAATCTATAAGAAAAAATTACATGGAAAAAAAATGAGAAAACTTTATCATTTGCATCTCTTTGCAATAAGAGTGACAACACATTCCATTCAAATGTGATGAAAAGTACAAAATCGCACCTCAAACATTGTGTGTGATTGACCATGGTCTACAAAATGAACTAGACATTGCATGTTCTTTTTAAATGTTCAACAAGTCAAAAATAATTGTTTTAAACTTAAGTGCTAAAATTGTTTGATGAATAACAAAATAAATGTAATGGTAGGAATGTCTTGGTAGATAACAATCTAAAAGGAACAATATGGAGCACGGGTCAACAACCTGCAGTGGGCTGGCCGTTGAAAGAAAGGCCATGATTATTAAAACAATCATTCGCTCTCGATACGATCGAGACAACGGACATCAATTTGGCGCCACTTTGTAATGTGCAAAAACGGCAAAATGCTCTTCACGTGGAATAACTATGACTTGATATTACCTGCTTTGACTCTGAGCACTGCAAAAAATAACCTCAGCTTAGAAGAAAGAAACATAGCTTAAACATGCTCGCCTCTGATTTTTCCATTTGAGGATGCCTCAAAATTTCAAAGTGTTCAAAATCAATTTTGGGGTAAATTATTATGAATTTCAGGTCATTGAAACATTAAAAATAATCGGGGGATGCATGCCACAGAGAAGTCTTTATTCATTGGTTTCAGTTTCATGAGCCCACTCACAGCTTTGTGATCATTGTACAAAGTATCTCCTCCCCCCGCCCCCTAATAAAAAAGGCTTAATGATTACTATGTTAGAATCAATGTTTGGAATTCCTATGGGCTGTGGGAACAAAGTTGAATGTCTATCAATTGATTTTTCTAAGGTTATTTATTACTTTTTGTATATCAATTCATATCAATCTATTTATTACACCTAAATAAGGCAAAAAGTTTCACAAATTTCAAAGATTTTTTTTATATTGCCGACAATATTTCTGGTTTGTTAATGTGAAATCTATTGTATATAAATGAAACCAATAGTGATTGTGTTGCTACAATGCTTAATGTGGGTACTAATATAGATCTAGCATATCGGATACCATTCTTTCTGCAGATATCGATGATTGTTCTCCTGATCCTGCATGAATGTGGAAACTGCACAGATGGCATTAACAATA
>CALNVZ010003426.1:28816352-28832387 GCA_940671915.1 Paracentrotus lividus | reverse complement strand
TTGTGAGAGAGATTCATACAAAATAAAGCATAGAGATACTAAAAAAAAAATATAAAAATCACTAGAGCAAAAAGAATGCAAAAGAACTAATTTAAAATTTCCAAATTTCTCATTTCAAAATATGAACTTCAGAACTTTTTTTTTAAAAAAAAATATTAAGAACGTAATAAATAGATTTAATTTGCATAAAATTATAATAAATAAAAAAGAGAGAATTTGTTACACGAAAAAATATCAGTGATACCCTTTACATGTGCAGCGATGTTTGTGCAAAATTTCATGGCAATAGGACTATCCGCTGCTGAGATATCAAGAGATGGGGGGGGGGGCAGGGTTCAAATTACCCCCCCCAATTTTCTTCATTTTATGAAGGGGGTGGGTATTCTGGTAATGAGCAAATTGTTTCCTTGTCTTTCCAGTGTCAAAAAAATTATCTTAATGAACAACTAAATGTAACTCGACACCATGACCTGAAACGAAACCAATTACCCAAATTAACCAATTAACCAAAAAATAACTGATTAAAAATGTGTGAATCTAATTTATCATCACCTTCCAATAAATTAGTTACACCTTCTTGAGCAGGTATAAAATTTGCTGCTAGATTAATCATGGCTTCTTTTTTTCCCCTTTTTTTCTTTGTTTAGTTTTGTTTTTTGTTTTTTTATCTTACCATATTGAGTTGTTTTTAACATTTAAAAATGACAAGCTAATAAATATTCCGAATTTGAAACACCCTGAAATTCTGTCACGTGTGGGTCACAAAAATATGTCGAATTATCTTATATAATTTTCAAGAATTAATTGTATGAAATGTAGATAGTAAATAAAAAGGACCTTGGGGTTCCAAATTGTACGAGCAAGAAGAGTTCCCTGTACAAAGCATTCCATTATAGAACACTCCCTATAACACTGTCACTCAAGTCACTCTAAGATTTCCTATGTTAGAGATAGCTTGGGAAATTTTAAAAAGATAATAGCGATTTTTTTTTTTCTATGACCACTTTGATTATGAATTAAATAATGCAACATACCATAAGGCTTGTATTTTCAGGGAGGGTAACATAGAAGGCCAGTAATCTCAATATTGCTTCCTTTCAATAAATGTGCATTATAGAACCTTACGGCAAACTTAATATTAAATCAATTAAATAGTATTATAGTAGGACCCATGAAACCCAAGAATATTATTATAAATATCATAATGTTCTATAACCCTTTCATGTAAATGTGTATTTAATTCTTATTAATAGTTTACCTTTAGGCCTACGGAGACTCCATAGGCCAAAATGATGAAGTCAAATCGATAAAAAAATTCCAGCAAATCTAGATTAGTTGACCTCAGTATAACATCTCGGCTTTATAGTATCGATTTTTGTCATTTTAGCCCTTTTACTTTAAAAGCTATAGTTCATCTATCCGAAGATGGCCATTTTTTATTTGACCATTTTGTTGGCCACTGTAGATGCCCACCTGATTTGAAAAAAAAATTAGTAAGGTATGGATAACATATGTGCCCAATTGGAATTTGGTGAAAAAGGGAGTAGGCCTACCAGTAGGGTACATGCAGGTAATATGGGCCACCTAAGCTCACTTGCTCAATTTGCATAAAATTAAAAATGACACAGCCTAATCTGATTTTATATGAATCAATAACTACTGCTCTAACTTTTATTGTGAAGAAAAATATTTATCACCAATCCCCCTGTCTGCAATATTCAAATGTTGACGTCATCACCAAAGTGCCCATATCACCTGCATGTGCAGGTGATATGCTTTAATATATTTTTTTTTAAACTACAATGACTCTACTATGTCTGGAATTTGCCTAAAATCTTGAAAATCATTAACTTATATCATTTGAAATTATAAGCCCTTCAGTAACTAGATATTTCATTTAAAATTGTGTTTGTTTGAATTATAGATATTATATTGTTTTCATTATACAAATCAATGTAGGCCTACTATAAGTTATTTCTATTAATGATATACTGTAAATATTGAAAAACAAATCTTAGCGAAGTGATTGATGCCTCATCCCAATACCAAGTACCAGAATCATTTTTTTCCATTTTGGACTGCCCATATTACCTGTACACCTATTGTTGCCATGTCAGGCAATCATTCAATGCTATATTGCACCCCTTTATTACAACAAATTGACCTGTACATGCTATTATGATCAAAAATAAGCTATAAGCATACTCAATATACAAACAATTTAGTTTTAGCTGTAACCCCCTCAAACTCTTGTTTCACCATCATATACTGTGAAATATCAAATTTTACATCAGGGTAAAAAAATGCCGTAATTTTTACAAATTTTTTGGTTCTTAGCAATTTCCTCAGATAAATTTCGAAGACAGATTTTCGTAAGCAGTTCATATGAACAACATATGGCGGTCACCGGTAACCGGTCACGACATGATTTGCTTCTGGTAGCCCATATTACCTGCATGTACCCTAGATTGAATCAATTGAATATGAACCTTAAATTGCCATAACGGTTGTGATTCACGTCACCTCAAATGGCTTGGGAATGGATAACAATCAAATAAAGCATAAGTCAGTGAGTGAATTTAGTTAGGGTATTAATGATGAATAAACCCTCAAATGTTAGTTTCAAAAAAATCTTCATGATTCATCAGCAATCACTTTTTGAAATGTAGTTTCGGCGACCTAGCAATTCTTGATTGCGTTCCAACAATACACAAGTCAATGGGGGGGGGGGAATCTTCATTTTTAATTGTTTGTTTGGAGACCACCTATAAGAACTTGACCTTGAAAATGAAAAGCTTTTTTTTATGTATGTGGTGCAAAATACCCTGAATAAATATGTTTTGTTTCAAATTTCGCCCATATTACATTATTACTGGTAAGTAGGCCTAAAAAGTGAGCAAGCAGCGCAATCAAAGAAATGTTACTGAAAATGTCATGGATTCAATTTGCTTAGAAATAAATTGATTCATAATTCAGTTCACACAACAAAACAATTACAGATTGTGACCTACCAAGCTGTCATATTCACAAACGGTGCCAGGACGGGAGTAATGCTTCTGTACGAGCAAGGTAGTTTCAGTTGGAACGCTGGCACCAAGGTTGTACCAGTTCGAATCGGTTTCAACACTGGACATTCCAGATACAACGTCTACCATACCAACACGGAGAAGAGTCGCCTTGAAAGCTACAGACCTGACCTAAATCGTGGATCATCTGGTGCTCAGGTTAGTTGGTAATTTGGCAGGAACAACCTTTGTTCTTACGACATTTTTTTTAAATATTTGGTTATAAGTTGGCCTATTTACATTATGTGCAGCAAGCGCTATTAATTACGGTTTAATACTTGGTCTAGTTAGCACTTTGCTCGCACAAGTTTTGCAATCAATCTGAATGGATCCAAGCCCCCAATGTGGACAGTTGAAGATTGATAGGCCCTATCCTATGAAAATTCACTGTTGCTCATAACTGTATAATTTTTATGTTTTATCGAGCAAGTCCATTTTACTCCGGCTTCAGTAAAAGTGCACACGAACACATACAATAAATTTAATCTGGAGCAATATGATGCTGCATGATATGTAAAAACAAAATTATATAACAAAATAACAACACAAGATATAGAAAATCTTGCAAATGAAAAGATAGTTTAGGGCTCCGTCATATCTCATTGACTTATCGGATAAGTAGTTTGGATTCAAGAAAATGTTAGTGACCATCTGGAGATATTGTGTCGATTTCATGAAAGAAAAATCGCAGCAAAATGAAATATAATCATCAATAACAATTGATAAAATATTGATAATATAATCATCAATAAAAATTGCTGAATTTTACATTTGTCACGTATTGATTTCCTCATCCATTTATTTTATATTCAGAGGTTTACGTATCAAGACCAAGGGGTCTATAATTCTAAACAATATTAGAATGTGAACAATTGATTTTTTTCTTGAAATTTAATTTGATTATTGATCACAACTGAGTGCTACTCTTTAACGTTTGATTTTCCTATGATATCAAAAATGGCAACAACGCAAGAGATATAATAAAAAATATCAAAACACCCTTTTTCACATTTCAGATTTGTGAGTCACATTACTACAAGTCGGAAAAAGTACTGTTGTGATATCAAACAAATCTCAATTAATGTTGGATTTTCTGTGTGTGTTTTATGGTTGCTAAAGGACTATTGACTGGTAATGTCACGGAGGCCGATTGTGATTATTGGCTTGGGAACATAATTGTATTAAAAGACTTATAATCACATAATATGACAACATTTCAGATTTTAATGGTACTTGACACATTTTCATCCTTTGTATTATGCAACCATCTCCTTAATATACTATGTCAGCATATGGAGATAGAAATCAATGGGTATTTTGTTTTCATACATAATTATGTCCATAAAGTTTCATGATTCCGTAATTTTATTTGGTGGTGTGAATAGAAAAAAAAAGATGAAAAACATAAAGGATATATGATGTATTGACAAATTACAGGGAATGAATACATTGATGGATTTCCAACACTATATTTTAACACTCCTACAAAATACTCCTTCAAAAGTGTCCTGCAGTGTCAGTATATAATGATGCACAATATAACATACATCGATTATTGAAAGAGAGCTCAGAAATACCGGGTTGAGCAAGTGGCAGAGGGAGCAGATAGATGTGCTGCCTATGAGGCGCTTCTATCGAGTGAGTCAGAAAAAAACTTTACACCTAGAAAAATGTCAATAAAAAGAAAACCAATTTATAAACCCCAAATTCTTATACATATTCTGGAAGGGTAACTCCTGCATTTTTGGTACCAATTTTGTGTGTTATATTTTTACGCTTGGACGAACGCGACGCATTGTTTGCGAACATGACAATTTCGAATTGTGCACGGTGAGAATGGGAACAACAAAAAGCTATAAAAAAGCAACTTCATCCTGATTAAAATAGCATAACTTTTTAACGAAAATGTCTTCCGCTTAATAACTTGAAAAACATAAAGGATATAAAAAAAAAAATTATGATGTATTGACAAATTACAGGGAATGAATACATTGATGGATTTCCAACACTATATTTTAAAGCGTGCATTGTTGTGGTGGTTTCCTATGCACCCAATCATGCGATTCAAATTCCTTTAAAAGAATTTACTATTTATTTTCTTCTTTTCTTTTTTTCACCACCAATATGTTTATGCTTTTGATGCAGGGAATAGATTTATATAGATTAGACTCCAATCCAAGTACTTTTGTGAATTCACCGCTGTTTTGCCAAAACTGGTATCTGGAGGATCAGCAAAGTTTATTTTTGGAGTTTCTACGATTCAATCCTTTCCTGACACCGCCCTGCCCTTGCTCTTACTTCCAAGCAATTCGAGACAGGAGATATAGACGATCATGTAATTTCGTGTTTGATTTCAGTTCACCTCTAGCTGTACAACGCAGTCCTTTCGGTAAGCTTGCCATAAACCCCAAGGTCATTTTGTGAATTTACCGCTGTTTTGCCAAGAAAAAAGTCCCGTCATTTTTAAGTTGTCTTGTGAAAAGTATGAACATTTAATTAGGGGTTTCCCAGTATGTCTTGGTAGAGCCATCCTCCTGGCATCTGTTCTTTGTTGGTACCCTTTTAATCGGATTTTCCTCACATGACTGAATAACATACAATCTTCAGAAGACAGCAAAATCTCACTTGCTCCAAGTGGCTGAGTGAAGAATGTGTAGGCACAAAGACACATACCCTCATTTACACATACACAAACTACATACACAGCCATACCCTCTCCACACACAACCACATACACTCCAACACACCTACACGCACATACCCTATCTCATACACATTAACAAACAGACAAATAAAAACAAAAACCCTCAACAATCAAAGAAAACACACTCACATCGCTCTCACACTCACAGTTGTTAGGGAATTACCACACACTCAGTGATGGTCTTGGTAAACAAATCAGAAAATGAGAAATGTTATTGTGTGTGTGTGTGTGTGTGTGTATGTGTGTGTGTGTGTGTGTGATATGCGCGTGTGTTAGCTAGGGAGGATGTGTGTTTGTGGTTGAGGTTAGAGGGTGTGTCTGTATGTGCACATATTCTTTCAACATTTGTTAAATCTTCATCCATCCACTTGGCACAATTGAATTTCTACAGTCTTCTCAAACATTGACTGTTACTCTACAGTCATGCGTGCAAATATCCGAATGAAAAGGGTACTAACAAATGCTGTGAGTATGACTCTACCAAGACATATCATGAAACCCGTGACTAAATGTTCATGCTTCAAAGAAGAAGACCTCAAAATGATGGGACATTATTTTTGACTAGCTGTAGTGTGTGTTAATGGCTAGCAGTAATCCAAATGTAGAGTATGTGTTCATTTTTTTTAGGCTTAATTATTTTTGCAATTTACATACAGAATCTCAGTTTGGGTAAAATAGTGAAAGACTAGGTGAAAACTTTCACTGCTGTCACGTCACATCATTAAACAGGATCAGTATGTGACAGCAATCCATAAATTTTGCTACTTTTTCCGAACCTGTAAAAAGCTGGATTTAGGTTCTGTCATCTTAACTTTTTGATTACCCTACATCTGTGATGTTAAAAAAGTCAATTGTCCGACTCTGCTTGCAAATAACCGAGGAGATTAAACCATTACCTGATTCTGTGGAATTGCTAGAAAATAAATTATAAAAAACTAAGGGGTTCAGTTACCTTCTATCCTGGCCTATTCAATTCTTTGTATCATGAGAAAATTTCATTCGCGCTTAATGCAGTCATATTAAAGACATATTAATGAACAAAAAAGGACTTTCTTCCTTTCTGCAAGTCACATTTCCAATAATTCAAGTTAACATTTGAAAGCTGTATTTTTATACAGTCATCAATGAAAATTATTTTATTTTATTTTATGTTACTTTTGTACCATCCTTAAGACACAATTCGGGGGAAACCAACAAAAGGTATCTTAGAGCCGTGGTTACACTACATTAAATCCAAATTAAATCACATACTAATTTTTTTTTAGGGTTGTGTGTAATGAAATATTTCAGTTTTTTTTTTTTTTTTTTTTAATTCCTATATCAAGGTTTTATCCTGCCATTCTTCTGCTTTCAAAGTCGTCGGTCTTTTTTTGGAGGTGCCCGTCGATGTACATACGGACTTGGACTTATCCGGGGTTACAGAGACTTATGGCTGTCTAGTCACTATGAAGCATATGCGTATTCTTATGAACTCTGGCTCGGTGAGTAGTATTTACTGTATTTGACATTTGTTTTCCCCTAGATGTTTCCAAATTGTACAAACCACATGTTGTAGTAATGTCAATCCTGTTTTTTACGCCTCTGTCACACATGACCACATGGCCCAAAATACAAGAAAGAACTTGACACGTCAAAGCGACACAAAATTATTATGCATGCTTAAAGTTTTTCTTGTCGATTTAATAGAAAAATCATGATGATGAACATCAATTCAAAGGATGAAATGGACACGAACCACATATTTAACGGATATTAAACATGGTAAACAATGTAAAGTGTGAGAGCCAAGGAAAATGTTTCTTGTCTTAAACGTTGGGCCATCTGGTCATATGTAAAGACTGTGGCATCATTGATAGTGTATCATGTGTATAGGCATCTTAAAGTTAAACATGTTAATAATGAATATTGTTAATAAAAGGAATAGTTTGTAAAGGTTACTTGTCATGGTTTTGTTATTTGAACGACCAGGAATGTACACAAAAGTTCCAAATGTACTTTTGGGGAATATAAAGTGCCAAATAAATTTGGTTCAGTGTGAGGTGCCCTATATCTACATGTAAGATATTATTGTTGACATTTGATTTTAAAAGCATGGATATGTTATTGTTCAAATTCTCATTTTCATACAGCAAGGGATGTTCTTCCAAGGTACCACTGCTGCCAGATAGCAGGTGGTAATTTCTGCAATCTATACGAGTCCCGGCGACCTCCGTCAACGTGTGGCTTTTATAGGCCTCCAAGGTTTGGTAAGCCTTCACAGAATAATAATGGCATAGTTGAATCGAAGTTCTTCCCTAAGCGTAATGCACAATTTTGCTCTAAGGCTGGGATACAGCGGTTGAATTCCTCCAAGATCAACATTATTCTTGACATGTGGCGGATGTAGCGGCAGATAGTGTTCCAAAAATGGATACTCTGTGATGATCAGTGGCATATCTAAGGGACGGCAGGGGCAAGTGCCCGGGACTTATAGACCAAATTCGCACCCTCTCGGTTGTGGGTAAATCTAGCGTACCCCTAAGATTAAGATCAGCTTAGCTCCCCCTAAGTGTGCGATTGAATTGGTTGATTCCAAATTGGATTTCTATGGGCTGTGAATAAAATAATAATAATGATATTGCTTTATTTTCCCAGGTTAGCCACTTCAGTATCCCAGCTGGCCCTGCATATATGTTTTTACTACCCCAAGCTCCTTGTGAAAAGGTAGCTTTTAGGTTCCATTTATGAAGTCTTTGGTATGACTCGGCTGGGAAATGAATTAACATAATTAATTAATATAAATCAAATTGTCGTCATTTAAGAAAAAATATTAGTGCGTTATTTTAGATTACATCGCACATGATCGTGCAAATTTTAGCCGCACTTGCGCGATCGGAGACCATCATAGAAAAACCCAAGTGGCGCTATCCTAAAAGACTCTGAAGACTGCAAAACGAATTTCGAATTTATCCTTGCACCAAACATCACTCACATTTATATGTTACGATGAACAGGTTGGTTTTTTGGCGACCCTCATATTAATACCCTGGATGGAAGGAAATATACCTTCAATGGGCTTGGAGAGTATGTGATGCTGGAATACAACAACGAGGACCGATTCGTTTTGCAGGCCAGGACGGGACGTGCATTCAACGGGACTGAGCCCGTCGAAACAGGAACTGTTTTCACCGGTTTTGCGGCAACGCAGGGCATCACTACAGTGAGTCCTCTGATGATAGTAGCAATAATCATGATGAAGATAAAGAATTATCTTAGCACTATTATAACTTATAATAATATCAATAAAAACACTTATTAATAAGAACACCGTAGTAGACATAACATTGAAACATATGTTGATGAAAATACCAGTGTATCACAATGATATTAACATTGTAAGTATCTTATTATTAATAATCTATAAAAGGCCTGAATGTAATATATTTTAGTGTGAATAATTTTAAGAAATATGAAATCCAAATGTTGTATACATATATTTTTTTCTTTATATTTTTACTTACACAGGTGGAGTTTATGCTAAATGAAAACAGAACTGAAATGAGTATCAAGATAAATAAGACTGAAACTGTGGATATGCTTACTTTAGAAGAAGGTAACTTATTTTACAATACTTGTTTTCGCAATATGGACTTTAGGCCTACAAAACAAATTTGATTTAAAAATTTAAAGTGCAATATTGAAAATAGAATTATATAGCGTTGTGTATTTTGACTGTTTTTACAGTAAATATTGCACTTTCATCTCTTAGCTTTATGTTCTATTTTTTTTTTTTAAATCTTAATCTATCATTCACCCAAGTGAGGTGAATGGGTACCGGTAGGAAGAAATTCCTTGAATGCTGTGAGCGCCTTTCGGGGTAGCCTAGCTAAGCCGGGTAATAATAATTTGATAATGCGCCTTGAGCACTCTACAGAGTGGATACGTGCGCAATACAAATCACATTATTATTATTATTATTATTATTATATATTAGCTGTATTCATTGTTTATTCACATGTAATCTCCCCAAAATTCTTTCCCCATTTGTAGAGAAATAGGTAACATGAAAACACTATGAAGCCCCCAAATCCACATCATCTCCAACACAAACAAATACTATCTTTTTTTGTTTCTTTCCAAAATATCTTTGTTATTATAATTACAAATTGTGTATATCATGTTGATCATGAATCAAAGAATGTTTCCTCGATATCTGTTTATCTGTCAAGTCTTGATGCTTAAGATGATCAAGAGCCTCCATTTGTTAAGTTTTCTTATTTTAATTTTGATGGTGCATGGCAAATAAAAATGTATTCTTTGTTGAATAACGAAAATCATGTGAATGATTTGCTATAATAAATCTACAATATATACTTGAATTGTGCATTTAGATAACTGCTCTAAGTATTTTATATCATGACACTAGGTAGAGCTGTTATTGTAATTAATTTTTACATTCTAATAAGAGCATTTTATCATGAATATATTTAGTTTATGTGAGAAGTATGTATAGAAAATAATAATCCATCATTACATTCTCCCTGATTCTCACATTCATGTTTCAGATGGGTACAATTCCACAGATAGTACATTTGAAGCTCACGTACGAGAACAGCACCAATTCGGAAGAAATTAAGGTCAACGCTTTTTTCGAAATTAGAAGATTACCCCAAGCACTTCCTTCAACAGTAACCTTCCTGAATGGAATACTCGACGTCTCAGTTGAAGCATCGCCCGAGTACTCAGATAATGGAACAGGAAGAGGTCTCCTGGGTATGAAAATGACAATTTTATATTTAAAAGGCTAAATCTACCTTTGTTACTTTAGAGAGAGAGGGGGGGGGGGGGAGCGGGGGGGGAGAATGCCTCTTATCACCAAATTTTGTGAAGTCGTCTATCAAAAAGAGATTGCTCTCAAAATTAGTGTTAATCTTTTTCTCTAAAGACAGGTATATACCTGGACAATGGCTGGAGAAAACTCAGATTGAAAATTTGGATGCACTTCTTGTATATTGAAAAGCCTCAAGGAAATTTATTGAAGCGTCAAGAGTTATAAAGATTTTATTTATTTTATCCAGTTTTCTATAATTGAAATTATGGTCAAACATAAATGATTTAGTAATTGTCAGGGTTAGTAACACACCAGTTGAATTTACGCAACCCAAACAAATAACAACCATTTAAATGTCGTACAAAACTGTTTCAGAACAGTTCTCTTCCAAGTCTCACTTCCTTGCTCAATAGTCATTATGCAAGTAATTGATAATTTTATCTCATTTTTCTTTTCTCCTCTTTCCCTTTTTCTCCTACTTGCTATTGTTTTTACCTTTTTTTGTAATTATATTTATTATACCTTTTCATTTCCTTGCCTGTGAATTACTTGAATTGTTTTAGTATGAATGTTTTTAAATTGCCAATTTTATATTTGCGTTATGTTTTTTATATTGAATATATTAATTGTACTAATCCATTTATGTATAACTGTATTGAAAAGTAACATATGTACAAATCAGGTCTTGGTACAGCATGACATGTCATAATTTCAAAATCAGCCTTTATTAAATTGATTTAAGTTGAGTACCAGTAGTAACATTTTCCTTTTGTGACTCCCATCCCCCCCCCCCAAAAAAAAAGCTAACCTAATTTTCTCAAATGGCTGCATATCAGTCTGCGTCTCAGACACATAATTATGATTGGCGTATAATAATTCTGTTTTTACAGGTCACATGAATGGAACAACACTGATGATTTCTTGCTAAGAAAATGGCCACCACTCTCGAGATTCATTAGCAACAAACCTCACTGACACAAGAATTATATGTATTTGGACAAAGTTGTAAGAGTTAAACCTAAAAGTTATTGTTAATTTAGATTAAGTAATAAACCTTGCAGACTGTTTCGAAATTATAATCAAACATATCAAAACAAAACTCTGTCCTTACCTTTGGAGTTATATATCTTCATATATTCATATATTAATCATACTTCTATATTTTTGTCAAATTGTTGCCAAAAAGGAATGCCCATTTCATGAAAAGAAAAGGAAACAAATTGATTCATTTATATTCCTCATTGTATCTGAAGGGCAAATACAGGAATCGGAATCCCTGTTCTTGTACAGCGGTGAAAAGGATTACGAATTCTACAACCCTGCAAACTTTACGCCCATTTTCCTAAGTGATCTTCTTCCCAGGACCCTGATAGAACTGCTGCTGCCCGAACGGCCTGTGGCGACAATGAAATGTGCTTGTTTGACTACCTCGCTGTAACCCAGAACTTGGTGAACAGACCATGGACGATGATGTCTTTGACAATGACCTCGCTAATCTTGGTAGGTATTCATAACATCCTAGTCAAAGTGCCATCCTATTCTTGAATTTTGCACAAGCTGTTGATTAGGCAAAGTGACAAATACTCCAATTGCTATTAAAATGGGCATAGCCTCATCTGGGGATCCTGGCTAGGAGTAATGTACACAAATGGAGTGAGTTATGCCATGTACATGTACAATTGGACCAAATGTCTGTAGTCTAGGCCGCCTACATTAGGTGACACAAGTAGTTATTTATCAACCAATTGTGCCTTGCCCATGACACATTCAGACTTGGAAATGCTGAGGTTGAAACATGGACAGTATCCATCAAACACTTAGTCCTGTTTTGCTAACCATTTCTATTGATTTTCAGAAAATTTCCCACCAAACGTGACCTCGATCTCAGAAACAACATCTACTAATGCACTCCAAGAAGATGACAGCGTCCTCTGGGTCACAGTCAATCAAACATTGAGGCTTCAAATAAATGCCGAGGATCCCAATGTGGGGGATATGGTTAATTTTACACTAGCTGACAATTCTCCTAAGGGTTCCAGTATCTCCCAAAATGGTAATATGATTTTCCTTACTTTATCATTTCAGAATTCAAAGGGCATTACTTGAGAGTGTATGAATTGAATATTCAGAGACTAAAATTGTAGTCCACTTAATGCTTCTCGTTCAAATACTTTGTTTGTGTTCTAGCAATTTATATGTAGTTAATATGCAATAATTCTAAGTAGTATCTCTAATTTTTATCAAAATCAATTAACAATTTTTGGATGAGGGGAATCAAACTTGTTCTTTGGGAGCATATTACGATGTTACATGTACTTTTGACTTGCATCAACATTGAAATAATGAGAAATGAAAAGTGTTTAAAAAAACACTGTCCCATGCAAAAAAAATTCTGGGGAAATTATCGGGTATTTTTGTTTTTCCCTGATAAAAGCACATACTGGGAGAAAAAAAAAGTTAAATACAACATTCAAAAAATCCATTTGTAAAAGAAGAAAGGCCAAAAAAAAGAGTTTGTCATACCAATTGAGACACCTGAAACCCTAATTTGTAACCAACATTATATTGTAATTAAAGGGATGGTTTTAGATTGTGTCACTTTCCTTAATTTAACTTGGGTTTGTCACCTGATTCAGTTGGCCTGTTCGAGTGGACCCCATCAAGTCTTAATGTGTCTATGATAGAGGTGTTGATCAGCGATGGCCGTGGAGCACAGACTTCATTAGCGTTTAAGGTGAAGATCTGCCAGTGTGAGAATGGCGGAATGTGTGACTTTGAGACCCAAGCCATCGGCGAGAATCTAGTTGCTAATGGATACGCGGTGGGTACATCATCAATTTATTACTAATACTTTGGTCTCTCCCTGAGTCGATTTGGGCCATTCAGTACTGTATGATTATTCAATATGAAGTATGATCCCACGAGACGCTTGAGCCTTTTCTGGTCTTTGGAGAGTTTAGGGTTTTATAGGGGGGAAAGAAATTTCATTAACTTCATGGGTTATATTGAGGATTTTCCATTACACCAAAGTTCAACAAACAATCCTGAAAGATAATAATTTGATTTTTAGCTTCCTGTAAAACGTATATACTTTTGTTTTTTCTCTCTTTTACTTTCAATCATGCATTGATTGATGTTCCAGGTTGTCACATGCAATTGCACTGATGGTTGGGCAGGTGACCATTGTGACGTAGATTTTGATTCGTGCGCCATATCTCCATGTTTCATGGGTGTGCTCTGTACTGACAACTTCCCATCCCCGGACTTGCCACCTTATGAGTGTGATGACTGCCCACCTGGCTTAGAGGGTGACGGCTCTCAAACTTGCTATGGTAGGTATTTATTTGCTCCTACACAATGATAATTTCAATAATAGTTCTTGAAATTTCTATAGCGCTATTTTTTGGGGGGCAAAATCCTTAAAGATCCCTGTAGTTCAAAAAAAATATGTAGTTTAAAACTTTTCTGAGTGGGGGTGAAAATGACCCCCCCCCCCCTGTTTGAAATGCGTACCAAGTTTGAAAGTTTGACACTCTGTTCTTACCTTGTATAATTGATTCACTGATATGAGAGTCATGGTGGACCTCTTTTATGTATTTATGTGCAATACATATACAGAGGAGACAGACATGACTTGCCTTGCCGGTGATAAACAATCAAGTGTCTTTATTAACATCCAACTCAATACATTAACACTGTGAACACACTTGTGTATATGTGTGTAACATACATAATCTGGCAATACACAAGAATGTGGAGAACACCTGTTTACATAGACGCGCATCAAACAGGAAGCATTGTATTACATTGTATTACATTTAGGGGGCAGGGATCGACTCGAAAGTTCATTGCAAACTTTGGTTTATTATGTAAACAAACCTAAAACACAATATCCCTTTTCTTCTTAGATGAAAGAAATAAACAAAAGGTTTATTTTTAGATCAGATTTTTTTTTTTTTCCTGCCTGTTATTACTATGTCAATGCATATTTCTTTTGAATGAAGTTATTCTGTTCAAAACAAAATACGTCACTCTTTCTGGCATTTTTTTTTTTTTAAACACTGAATGGTCAAACTAGAGCACAGCTCTGAAAACATTCCAAACTTCAACAAGTGAAACTAACTCATAAGCATTATTAATGTATCTCTTCAACTGCATATTAAAATAGCCAACTTTTACCAATACATGACTGATATTTGTTATGCATGACCCATTAATCACATGAATCATTAAGCACAATGATGTAGGTTTTGTGCACATTGGAATACATTTTTAACACAAATGAAATTATGCAATCTTGCAAAAATGCACTTATACTGATTCACAACCAAAATTAAACAGTAGACTGGCATAAGGTTTTGACTCCTTAAAGTCACTTAATTTGTACAATTATTGTCTCTCATACTTTGGTAAATCACAGTTTTCCATTTATCTTCTCTTTCCTTTTTTTTTTTTTTTTTGAATGATGAGGAATCTAAAGATAGCATCATACAATCAGAAGATACTTAGAAATTAGAATATCAAATAATAGGTTTCACAATTCAATTGTCTTTTCTTTTTTTTTTTGTACATTGTGATTAACGAACAGTTTCCTTTTCTAATGACAACTTTTCCTGATCACTCAACTAATCATTTCTGATATCTTAGTAAACAATGCAAAGCATTAGAGTTTCACAAAAATTGACATTAGAATAAAATTATAACCGATAATACACACAAATTTCAACATTTGCTGTAGTCAAAATGACAAAAATTCACTTGGTAAATTCAATGATCATGAAATGATTTGACACATGATGCAATCACAAGGTATACTGAGTTCAGTCCAGTCTTTAACTGAGTTCTTTTGATTTTCTACATGGCTAGTTGTAGAAGGTTTCTTAACTTTCAGTCAAAGTTATAAATTCACTCTGAAATTCTCTTCATGTTAATTGTTTATATCCTTAGGTAATAATTCCTGAGTGATAATATGTGAGTCTGTCTGGTGGTCGTGTGTTTCGCTGTGATCTGCGTATGTCATTCTCATGGTGATCATTGTTGCGCTGTTCGCGATTGTGTTCGAAGTCGTCGTCGAGATCATTCGCGAGATCATAGTCGCGTTGCGAATATGGTATTTTCCGGACTTGAGACATGTAGCGCATGGTTTTCTCATTTCCACGCTTAAGCTTTACACTACCTCCCTTGACAGCTGTAACAAGCCAAGGGTTTGGATCATATCTACTAGAGAACTTATCACTTTTCTTCTGCAAAATCAACACATGATCTCCCTGAACGATATTTCGCTTCTGGAATCGCTTCCTACCATCATGATATGACTTCATGCGTGCTTTGTATTTACCATCATGATCTCGTGCTCTTGCGAATATTCGTCGCGACTTTGGGCGTGACAGCGATGGTAGCTTATTGCGTATTTCGCGATTGTAGAGAAGCTTTGCTGGGGTAGCTCCCGTTGCCGG